>CM024588.1:13775335-14288896 GCA_014182565.1 Eucalyptus marginata | reverse complement strand
TTCTGTTGAAATCGGTCCGGGAACCGATTCCCAAAATTCAAAACCGGTTTAAACTGGTCCGGGAACAGGTTTTGAGTGATTACCCACCCAGAAACCGGTTCCCGGACTGATTTTGGAACGGGTTCTTGGACCGATTTTGTAAGTAAAGGTCTAAAACCTTTTTTTTTTTTTTCTCTCCCGATTTCTATTCTTACTCCCACAATCACACGATGTTTTTCCTCTTGGCTATCTCAAACACGCACGGCACTCCTCATTTGTCATTCCTCTTCCTCACTTGCTTCCTTCCCTCACTGGCTCCCTCTCCCACTGTTTGATGGACGAACGATGTTCGTCGCCGCCAAATTCTTGTGTATCACATGGATTGGCTCACCTAATTTCTCTTTTGTAGGAGGAGCTATGCTTGCATAAATGAGTAGTTTTATGTAGTAGTTATAAGAATAATACTAATATTAGACTCATGTTTGTTGCTAATTCTTTGCCTTATGATTTTATTTATTATAATTAGCCCTGTGGATCCTTAATTTTTCGTTTAGTAAAAAATTTCATGTATTTATTTATTACTAATGCTTAATGTTTTAATACAAATTATGAGGATTACGTTATTTTATCACGTATAAATATAATTTTTCAAAGTCATATAGGATATTAGGAGATTGTAAAACAGGTTCCAGTGAAAACAGGGTTGACCTTGGAACTGGATTAGAAAAACAGGGTGGGTAGGGTAAGGGTCTGGTATAGGGTCCAAAAAAGGGGAATCGGTTATAACAGGGTCGGGTATAGGGTCTAGGTTTAGACCCTACCTACCCTAGACCCGATCACCCCTAATAGTAATGCCCATCTCGACGCCGTGCCATTTGAACGACTTATCTTCAACCATCCCGCTCTGCTTATATATGGAAAAATACCCCTCTAAAGGAAGATCGAACTTTAGGCTTGGCTATAACTTCTCAAGTTGTTTCCTTAGAACCTTTACTTTATCCAACTGTTTCACTTTCACTGCAACTTTGAGGTTGGCTTTCCACGGCAACACCATCACCATGAACTTCAGAGGCTTGATGTGCACATCGACACTGGAAATGTCCTGAAGCTCGTAGTCGCACGTCCGATGATCATCTTCAAATTTAGTTCCATATGCATATAGCTGCACCCACTTAAGAGGGACATCTTCCAAGGACCGGACAACCTTTCTCAAGCGTTTCACAGGGTCATTCACTTCAACTTCTATGGGGAGCTGCATTTTGGATGGTAGCATTCCGATGCGTAATTCAATCTTATGAGCCGAATGGGGGAGCAATTGACGATGTTGCAGCCCTCAACATCGAGCTTGTTATCAAGGTCCTCATCGTTGAAGACAAAAGTTTGTCTATAGATGGATATTCCTTGGTGTTCTTCGATATTCTCTTTGATCTCCAGGACTGTATCATGGAAACCAATTTGAATGCAGAAAGGACTTCCTTCTCGGGGCCCAAAGAACACATCCATTTTCGAGAAAAAACAGCACGAAAATGTCTGTGATGAAGCTTAGTCTGAATGCTTACGGTCACAAGATAGAATCAACAAGATAGAAGTGGAATGAACACATTTATGGAAAGGAAACCCGATAATTGTGAGTCATGATCTTAGGCTGCGTTTAGTCATTTGGATTTCTAATCGAGATATGATTAGATATGATAGACTATGAAACCCATGGATTTTGCTATCATATATATTGTTTGATATAAATGGCATATTAATAGAAATAAAAAAAAATTAACAAATAGAGATAGTAAAAATCTCTCATGATATCTTTTATTTTATTTTCCTCTCTTTTTAAATTAATTTCTTTTTTATTTCTTTCTTCCCCTTCCATCACTCTCTAATGAAATTATTAAATAGTAAACTATACTAAGATACCTAAAATAATAAAATACTAAAATATGTAATATGTAATAAATTTAACTATATATTTATATTTATATATTGAATTTATTTTACAAAATAAAATTCAATTCAAATATATAAATATAAATTATATTAAATTAAAATTCCAAAATTTTATTTTTTGTTATTTTGAATTTCTCATATTAGAATTCAAATATTATTTATATTGAAATATACTTTTTTAATTTTGTTAATTTAAGAATATGGTCATTCAAGGAAAATAACTTTTATTATGGATATTAAAAATCATATCTACATTTATCCTACCTCTCCCCATAGGATAATTTTATTTGGTTTATATTATCTTATATCCAACTTTATCACTGTTTTGAGTAGGTACGAAACGAGGATAGGACAAATTTCATCCTATCATGAATTTTGTCCCGACTGTCAAATGCGGCCTTAGTGTATCTAAGCCATTTGCATGAGTCACCACCAATTGTGTTGTTAAAGATGCTTCCATCTCATGAACGATCTCTTCAATGTCAAACAATCCCCGTGTGACACATTTCATGAGTTAAACATACAGTGCGCATGACAGAAATTCTTTTATTTTATTTTATTTTATATAAATTGTTTCTTTTCTTTTCTTTTCTTTTATCATTTCTTTGGCTAATGGAAATAATATAAATTGAAAATATAGACTGTGCTCGGAGGACAGAGTGTAAGATCGACGCATGTGTTGATGCGGCTTCATGTAATGAGTCCTCGCCTTCGCTCTTTTAGCTTGAGATCTAAGTACAAAACTTATTATCGTTTGGTCAAATGTTATAACCTTTTTCTTTCAGGTCCCTTCTATGTAAGTTTATTACACAATTGAAATTACCATATCTGGAGTCACGTATCTTCCTTATCAGTCATCTTAAACCCAGCCTTGTTGAGGCTCAGTTTTCTTCAAATTTGGATCAGGTGTAAATGTGCAATAACCATGTCCATCCTAAGATCGATCAATTTGAAATCTTGTCAATTCAAATTTGTAGTAGCCGACTTCTAGTCAGATCAAATTCGGATAAGGATGGGTTTGGGTAACGGTAGGCAAGTCGAGTAAACTTTTCGGATCAGAATAACAATTTGAGAAATATGAAAGTGGAGCATTTAACCACATAATTATGCATTTTCTGGTATCAGTTTCTAAATGGTGTAATAAGCTATGAGCATGTTACCACACTCCTATTGATTTCCTTTTCTTTCATATTCTAAGGCACACGTTTCTCCCGAAGGCTACTAAACTTGTTGTGGCCACACTTGACCACACACATCTTTCTTTTTGTACCTCCGATCCCATGACCACAGCACATCTGCATTTGATGCTAAAAAACTCAGACAATGGCCAAGCCTGGTGGTGCCGAGTAAAATGGTCAGCGCTCATGTCAGTGCCAATTGGGTTACGGAGGGCGGTCAATGTCCTTATCAGCTATTTCTAGTCAAAATTAGCCAAAATGACTATATTGTTCAATTATCAAAAGGTTTAGGACTAAAGTAGTCAAACTAAAAGGTTTATGACTCATTCAGCATCCATAAAATAATAGTGATATTGCTTCCTCCCATCTTTGGTTAATTCCAATGTTTTCAAATCTGGACCAGACCGGTTGATATCGAATGGACGGGGAACCAGACTGTGCTCTGGTCCGGTTTTGTCAATGGCCTGGATCGTCGAGAACTGATCAAATCAAGTGATATTGGTCAACCCGATTGACTTGTCACCGGTTTGATCGGATCTTTGCCCATGGCTCAGAGTTTGTGTAAAAAAATTAAGGGTTGGGGCTCAGGAGTATCGACCCCATGATCTCTTCAAGTGGTCATTCCTATCTAATTGGATAACTAAGCATATTTAATATATGTTACACGTTTTGTTTGTCAAGAGTTCAATTTATTGACTTGGCGGTCGAATTGGTTGAGTTGGCTAACCCAAAAGCCAAAGGGTAAGCCAGTTCTTTGACCGGTCTGAGTATAGAAACATAGGTTAAATCCTACTCTTTTTTCCGAACAGCAAACGGCAAAAGTACAAAGATATAGGTTCAAAACATACAAGGAATTTGATATGAAAACGAACTCTAAACCATCACGGCAATTATGCGAATTATCAATACATTAAATGAGATGCGATAAGTTCAAGATTTAAAAATTAGTTCCTATCATACTCTGATAAATTATGCTTTTTAGTTGGAATTTTCAACATAATATTACAATGAAGTTTTAGTCAGATTTAAAAATTCATGTTTTGTGTGTATTTCGCTAATCGTATCCCCTATTTCATCAATTTCATATGTCAGTTTTTTATTGGAGGATGGGTGTTAATATATCTCACATTACTTATTTATAGGTTTTCAATTACATAATATTCATGAAGTCACTTTCCACATGATAGTTTAGGATTTTAGATAAGATGGTTTCGTAGAGAGTGAGAAACCTAAGATGGGACTAGCAGTGGCCACACCCCCTAGGTCCAAAAATTGCTTATATTTTCGAATAAAAATTAATTTTTAAAAAAGATAATATAAAATATGCGTATGTATTTACTGAAATAATATAATATATCAATTTTCCGGTCCCCCTTATGCGTACATGACTTCAAGCTGGGCATGTATAATATATCAATTTTGGTAAGCCATCCATTTTTGTGAATGGAGTGTTTCAATGTGAAACGCATTTGTGTGAATCCAATAATTTAATCTTTTGGATTTGATCTTTCTGGTATATACATATAGAGAGAGAGAGAGAGAGATACATATACATTTCTCATGATATTCTATAGCCTATAACCCTTTTTCGATAAGCAATTTCATTACTCAGCCAGAACATTTCTAATACAAAAAGAAGTGACCAAAATTTGTCAAATTAATATCATACAAGTTCTAAAGACAACACAAATTAAAGTAAAAGCCAATTGAAAAGAAATATTCTTTAGTATGCCATTCTTTTATGCCGTGTCTTTTACTCCTTTGTTTTTTCCCCCTTTTCTCCTTTTATCTCCATTCTGCTGTATCCTTTACCCAGCGGAGTGTTTTGCAAGTGTCGTTCTTGGCGAATTGAGCACATCATCTTCAAATAGAAGATTGTCGCAATCTAATCCCTTTGAATCAGGGAGGGGGAATTAGGTTTAGGGGTATTGCCAACTTCAGGCCAACAGCCTTCAATTGACTCAAATTCTCCCAAAGTTATACCTCGTGCGACATTGAGCATTCAATTCCTATTCAATTAATCCAACGTGAATTTCAATTGTGGAGCCGCCACTAATGTTTTCTGGTCGGCTAGAAACCGAGTAAGATACGGGAGGATATCTTACTACTTGTGCAACCAGAGATTCTAGACCTAAGGACTTGATTACATTAGTCCTAACACTAATGCCCTTTTGGTACCTAACTTGATTGCATGCTGGCTAACTCCATAGTAACCAAATGATGATCAAACGATACAAGCCATATGCCATTGGAAAGCCAATGAAATGCACAACAAATGTTCAAAAGACCAATTGAACTGATTCTAAGTCATTTGACTCGAAATGGAAGATTTATAGAAAGGGGTTCAGGAGTTGACCCTATTCGGGCTTGAATATAATGAAATTTGGGTCTATTCATAATATCAAATATAGTCAACTTTTTAATAAGGTTCTGAAGTCAAATATCTTGAGCAATAGCTCAAAAGCATGCTACAGACTCCGTTTATGGTAGCTAATAACATAGATTTCTATATATCTCTTTGTCATTACACTGCACCTTCTGTTAATATAAAAATATATTATGTTGTCAACTTCTTGTCATCCTTATAATTATTAAAATTTGCCTTTGAATACCCTACTAGCTCTAGATCCTAAACATGTTTTTCAGCATATAGTTTTCTTGTCATTTTCAGTATCGCAAAACCTTATTGGCAGCAATATAGTAATCATGTCCTAGACTTGACTAATATCTACCTAATAGTCTTGCCGCAAAAACAATATCTACCGTAGTGCAAAACTTGAGCAAAAATAACACTTGTATGTGCACTAGCATAAAGTATAACCGTCATTTGGGTTTTCCCAAATCTGAATAAGGACAATGCCAAAGATTCAAATTATCAGTCCTAACGATAGGAGCAACTCCCGACTTGTTGAATCTTTTCAAAATGATATGAACATATACAATTTGAGAAAAATCTGACATACGATGAGAAAGATTCCTACGGATCTCAATGCCAAGGACAAAAGATACCTCACTAAGGTTTTTCAAGTTAAAATTCATTTACAACATATGTTTTGTCTTATGCAGTAATCAAATATTACTACTCGCAAGCAATATATCATTTATATAGAATGTGAGAAAACTAAATTTTCTCCCACTAACCTTGCAGTATATACACCAATCTACTACAAAACTGAATGAAGTGATAACATTATGAAGCTTCAAGCACCATTGTTTAAAAACTTGTTTAAAACCATAAATAAGACTTTTCAGTTTACACACAAGCTTACCTTAATCATTTGTTGCAAAACTTTCGGGTTATATCATATAGACTTCTTTATTAAGGTATCTATTGAGAAATGAAGTTTTAACATTCATTTAGCGTAACTCCATGTCAAAAATGAGCTACTAATACCATATTCACTCTGAAATAATCTTTAGAAAGGATTAAGCTTCTCTCTAAGTGAAACCTTCATTATTAGTCTGAGTTTAAACTTCTCAATATTTCTTTTAAAATTTCATTTAGTCTTGTACACCCATTTGTAGTGGATGAGTTTGTAACTCTCAGCCAATTCAATTGGCTCCCAAAAACTATCATATTTCATGGATTGCATCTCATCTTTTCATCGCATCTAACCATAGATCTGATTGAGCACAAGAAACAATGTTTATATATAAGTCACTAGATCGACCACGCAGCAAATATCGTAGTCATGCTCTTACAGATAGACTAGATAGTCCGGTGGTATAACTGAACGTCTTTCACTGGTTAATCTCCTAAGTGGAGTTACTGCGACCACTTCATTCTCCACTTGAGAGGCGTGACAAACTTCATCAGGAAAAATTGTATCAATAACAATATTCCGAACCTAACAAGTTTAGTCTTACAATTGTCTGTTTAGGTAAAGACAAAGACATAGTGGTCTTCACCAAACTATGAAAAAAACATAATGAGTTATTATCCTTATGATTCAATGCAAAATCAGGGATCACTCTTATCATTTTGCAATTTAAATGCTTTTGAAAGAGTTTAATTATATTTTGACCCAAAAAATAAAAGAGTTTGATTATAGAGAGACACACAATATAGAATATTTTTCACAAATAATATATTAGATGATCCCTAGAAAAAGTATATAGAACATGATAGTCCAAATTCGACGAATAGATGATGCTTTAGAGAATAATTAGAAAAATTACATGTTGTTTTTACAAATAAATGAGCATTAATAAGTAATACAAATAAATTTTGTCAAATATAAAATCTGTAATTACATAATTTTTATGGAAATAAAACAAAATTAACAAACAATATCCCAAGTTCATAAAAAATATGACTGATGAATTATTAGTGGTGACTATTATGATTAAATGCATAATTATAGATGATTTTAAATATTTGGAATTTACACGTCACCAGGCACGCAAACAAAATTAAGGGCCCATTACTTTAAATTATATAGTTATTCATATAAGACCGAACTATCAAAGATTGTTTATAGATGAAGATAATTATTGTCACTTGATAATTCATGAGAATAAACTTTGAATCTCATAGTAAGTTTTTGAACGAGAGGAGTTTCCGTATTATATGGATGCAACAAGTCTTGTGAAAATTCTCACTACAAAGTACGCTTTCATAAACGCATGCTTTACAATTATATGATTGTCGTAAATGATAATGGAAACGAATAGAAGATCGAAACAAGAGCTACCTATGATTAAAATATATATATAAAAAAAAAAATTATGCGCCTAGATATTGCTTCTAAGAAAATTGAGATGAATAAGTATTAGATTGACACCTAATAAATCTAGCTACATGTAGTAATAATAACTAAGACTTCATGTTAATTTGTATCACGGGCGTTACTTCTTCAAATAAAAATCAAATTAATGGGTGTGTGCTTGGACTCACTAAAGGAACAATATGGCAATTTCAATGGACCTTCTAGAGCGATCAAGAAAATATTGATCGACATTCGATCTATCAAGCTCGTCAATTAAAGATATTTTCAATCATCTATTGGCATTGTTGAACCCATTTGGCTATTCTAATTTTTTTATTTATTTATTTATAGCAGCAACAAGTTCAAAATATTATCCGCATCATACTTTAAGCTATATCTTCATGTTTCTTTAATTGAATATTTAGTTTTTTTTCATAGAGATGTTATAATACACGGCCTTCAATATTTTACTTTTTTGACCTGAATGTCTATATAACATTTTAAATATAATAACATAGATTAAAAAAGCCAATAATTATGATAAAACCTGATTAAGATTTATCAAGTCAGAAAATATAATTAACCGGAAGCATCAACACATGCAAAATATATTAACAACCAACTGTTACCAACGAAATTTTCACCCAATATATATGTGTGTGTGTGTGTGTGTGTGTGTGTGTGTGTGTGAAAGGAATGATGTGAATATTATTTTTTTGAAAATAAATCAAGGGAATTCTAGCTATGCATTCTTGGGAAAGAAATATTGCGGATCTCTTTAAAATACAAATCGAATATTGCAAATTTTTACAAGATATACAACAATGCTCTTTATGATGCATCGTCATGAATGATAAAATATCCATAAACTATTGTCAAAACAAAAAGATAGACATACTATGGTTACCAACAAAAAAGGGGAGAATTTCAATAAAAAAGTAAGCTGACATAAATGGAATTGGAAGACGACCTTAAAGGAAATCAATTTGAAGATTATTGATTCTAATTCTCTATAAATAGAGAGGAGTAGAAATGATTTTACTCTTAAGAAGATTTTAGACAAATTAACTTGCTAGCATTTTCAACACCAAAATGATCGTGCAAAATGAAGATTTCCATAAATTGATGAAAACTATTATTTATTCTTTCGGGTATCTTACTGATTCATATTATTTTACGTGCTTGAAATATTTCATGTTCTAGTATTATGATTTAATATGTATTGCAATTTCACCTAATTTATTCTTTTAATCGGAGGATAACATGACAGGTTCAGATTCACTTCAATTATAAATTGATGTGAACTTAAGCATAGATTTGATTGATGTGAATGTTATTTTGTTATAATTTTCTGTACTTTATTTCTCTTACAAAAACTCACATTGATAACTCATTTAGAACAATATAAGAAATATAATCTTAGAGTTGCTAGTCCATTTAGAAAGCAAACTAAAGCAGACAGCCCGAAAATATTCTGTGCCGACAAGGGAGAACAGAAGGACAGAGGTTTTTGCTTTCTTTCTTTGAAAGCGGCCTTGTTTGTGTGTTTCTCTCTCCCCCCACAGTCTCTTGGGAGACGACGGGAGCAAAACGAAAGGAAAATTCTTTTCTTGGCAGAGAAAAAAGTTCATGCACTCCCACGCTTTCACTGGCAACGTGTTATCCATGTTTCTCAGAGTGTGATTCATGCATTGCGTAGAGATAGAGTGAGCATCTTAACACGTTGTTTTTATTTTCTTCTTTGCGGGGTAATAACTTGAGCATCCTGAAGTTTTTGATCAATAGGGTTCATGGATATTTTCTTTGTTTAGTTTAGTATATGAACTTCTAAAAATTTGACTATTATCGCTATGTAAGATGTATTTTTTTACGTGGACTCCCATGTTGGTCTTTATTGGGCTAAAATAATAATATCTACAACCATGCTGTTTTCTCAAGTCATCGCATCTTTTTTTCCTTCCTTTTTGGGCTAGTAAGCTTCGCAGACGCTAGCATGAAAAAACCGGCTAATGGTGTTATAAGTTTTAACGGGGAGGGATTACGTTGATTGGATTTTTTGAAAGTTCAAGAACTAAATTGAACAAAAAAAAGTTAAAAAGAAAAGTTAGGGATCACCCATATTATTATCCTTTAAATCCACGTAGATTAGTGAATTGTAATGTTCTCACCTTAGTGAATTAAATCCAAGAGCTAAGTCAATAACATTTTACAAAATTGTGCAATTTACAATGGACTCCCAAAATAAACTTGTTTCTACATAAATTCATCATTGACATTTTTTTTTCATTCTAACACATCACAACCCGTGCAATGATTTTTTCATGTCTTCACGGGGATAACACTTTTAGCTATTTAAAGTACTTTCTGTTGAAGCGACTCATTATACATTCTAGTCATAACATCTTTCAATGTAACAATCTTGTGAACGACGTCTGCCATTAGAACCTACCCAATGCACATGGATCGAGCAGTTTAATTCCTGCAATTGTGAAGATTGTCCGAGACAAATTCGAATGCCCTGTATTATTAAAAGAAAAAAAAAAACACATTCTCATTTTAGTCCCTGGCATCCCTGCTCTATAAGAGCAAAGATTTAGTTCCCCAAACTTTATCTTAGTTGCTTGGCTTCGTTGGCATTGCAATCCATCCCAATGTTTTCATTTCTTTGTTTTTTCCTTCTCTCCTTTCCCTTGGTCATCCCAAAGGCCCCCGGTTCTCTAGCAGTTCCATGTCCATGAAGATTTTTTCAGTACTCTAGCATAATCAGAACTTTGAAGCTCTCTCTCTCTCTCTCTCTCTCTCAAATTCTGCCATTTGTTTCTCCAATTAGAAGCTGAATAAACAGCGAAGTAATCAGTACCAAACATGAGGAATTTGATGGAAACGAACCTGAAGACGGCGACGATTGAAAACTGCAATGTCACGATGGGCAACAAGATGTCCCTGAAAACGCCCATGGGGACGCTATTGCAGATCGAGCTCCTAGTCATCTTCACTGCCATCTTGCTCCTCTTCCTCGCCGCCTGCGGCTCATGGCGACGTCGCACTAACAACAAGTACCTCCGGCTCTTCATTTTCATGGTCTACACTCTCTCAACCTACGTACTCACCTACGCTCTAGGCCTCATGCAAGATGCTCCATTGCGCAACGAATTGTTCCCCGTCTGGGCAATGTTCCTGATGCTTGCCCTCGGGAGCACCGATTCTATCTCTGCATACAGTCTCGAGGACAACGAGCAGTGGAAGAAATACAATTGGCAGCGCGTGATCAAATTGATTTGGTTGGTCTTGTTGGTGAAATGTTATACTTCCCTGGCGGGTCCAAAGCGCTGGTTGCAGCTGAGTGCCTCTTCATCGTCTTGGCTGTGAAGGCTGACGAGAGGGCTCGGGCCTTGATGGCGGCGAGCCAGCATTCTTTGGAGAGGAATACAAAATTGGTTTTTGATTATATGAGCGTGGAGCACAAAAGTGCGGCTGATCCGGTTAGCATGACAGGGTATAATTATTTGGTGACGTCTGAAGAGGAGCATTGGGCGTATGACATTTTTCTTGCTATCAAGAGGTGCATGCGCGCGAATGAGGCCGCGCAGGCACCGGACTACCGGATGACGTTAAATAAAGACAAATTGATCACCATTGAAAAGGTACACCTACAATCGTTTGATTATATTTATTTTTCTGAACTTTGACTTATGAGGATATTCTTCTCACGCAAATTTTATTTTAAAAAAGCTTGATTAGTTGTGAAAAAAGTTCACTATACATGGTCGATGACGTAGACGAGCGGATCAATTTTGAAAAGGTCATCTTCAATTATTCAACCTTTTAGATATTTCTTAACTTTGATTTAGTAAGTATTTTCTCACAAAAAAAAAAAAATCATCTTGATTGAAAAACTACAATAGAAATGATGATGCTATGCATTATTAATGACATTATACAATAGGATAAATCAAGATAAGACATGGTACCACAAGATAGATCATGAAAAAGGCATTTATCCTCTATGAATGTCCTCTACCTTGCAAAGTATCTCAATGTATCTCTATTATTGATGGGTTGAGCTATAAATTTCAAAACTAACCTGAATCAATTGTTGGGATTACCGAAGCGCTAAATAAGAACATCAACAAGGGTAGAGGATCTCCTTCTGTTGACTCCCAATTACTTTTGACTCATATTACTTTCGGATTCTTTATCTAAGCATGTTTCATTCATTCATTACACTTATGTATTTGATTTCACTTGACATGTTCTAAGTTTGATGCAAAGTTTAAGTTATTAGATAAAGAGAGATTATACTCACATAGGGCCCAATATAATCACATACTTAAGCCATGTGGGATTTATGATTAATACTTCCCATTCCGTGTAAGGGAACCTCTTACACATGTATGAGCCACTAGGTTTTTTTGTGAAATGGACATGTAGCTCCCATCTTGTTTGAGCCAATGGTAGTAAATTCATCAATGAACAATAAGTTTAAGAAGGAAATGCCGGGATATTGACTCCTGACCTGTGCTATGATAAGAAGTTAGTATGTTTGACTAAAAGGTTTAAACTATTAGTTGAAGGAAGACTGCACATGATAAGACACATTATAGCCATGTATTTAAATAGTTAACTTGGCCATAAACTTATATGCAAAGCTCAACTCTTTACTCAGGTGTGGAAATGTGACGGGAAGCTCTTAAGCTCACAAGGAGACCCCCACAACAAGCTAAAAGACACATGCCTCTCTTTTGCACTCTTCAAACTCCTCCGTTTGAGATATGCAGACTACTCATTGCCTCAAGAGGCTCACCAGAATGCATGGTACTTGATTCGCCATATATTGTTCTCGCAGGAAGACGGTTATAAGCGAGTGTTTCGAGTTATTGAGGTTGAGCTCATGTTCCTTTTCGATTTTTTCTACACCAAGTATAGTATCATATTCCAGCCTGGCTGGTTGCTGATCAAATTGATGGAGTTGATGTATGTTGTCATTGGCATTTGGGCTACGATATCACTCTTGATGCATTATGAGAGACCCAACAGTAACTGTCTACTTGCCACCATAACAAATGGGTTGAGTGTCGACATACTCGTGACTAGCGTGATGATGATCTCGTTCATCATCGCGGAGCTCATGCAGTTCTTCTTCATGGGCTTCTCAGAATGGGCTAAAGTGATGTGGATTTGCATGTATGTGCAGAAGAAGTCATTGCAAGAGAATGTGTGGATTGAAAGGATGATCAGAGCGATATGTGGGTTCCGGTTGCTCAAAGCCTTGGGAGCGAAAGCTTCGTCAGTATTCATTCCTCGAGTCGTACCTCTATAAACCTTACAGGTTAGTAAACAATGTGATTATGGCGGCCTATGTTGATCAACGTAGGGATGGCCAGAGTCAAAGCAAGCCGATCCCATTACCTGAAGAAGTGAAGGAAGCAGTGTTTCATGCTCTAAAGTCGAGTTATGATAATAAATTGGAGAATGGACAGGTCTCATTGAGAATGAATAGTGGTCCATGAAGTTGTTATGGGCGTGTCAGCTTGAGACACAGACTCAGGTCATCATGGTATGGCACATTGCCACTAGCTTCTGTGAGTACCAACTGCCAGTAGGGAGATCTGAATCGTCTGTAATTAAAAGGAATTTTTTAGTGGCAACTAGCTTGTCCAAGTATCTGGCTTACCTGGTTGCTTTTGCGCCACGACTATTGCCTGATCACCCTTACATTGTGGAGTACGTGTTTGATCAGGCAATCATTGAAGCCAGGGACTTCTTTCAAGGATGCAATAGCTTTGATGATCGGGTTACGAAGATGCAGAGGAAGGGGAAGGGTTGCGCCAGTTTACCACGTGAAGAAACTGTCATCCATCGTGGTGCTTGGCTCGGGAATCAGCTCGTGAATGATATAAAATCAGATGACCAGGTTTGGAAGATTTTGGCCGACTTTTGGGTGGAACTGATGTTGTATGTGGCGCCTTCAAACAATGCAAAAGTGCATGTGGAGCAATTGACTAGGGAGGCGAGTTTGTGACTCACTTGTGGGCTTTACTCTCTCATGTAGGGATTGAGAGAGATCCTCTTACTAAGCCACAGAATGCACACAAGAGAAGCTACAGTTTCTAAACTAATCCAGTGTTTGATAGCATCAGTCTTCAAGTTACAGGTTTTGTGATAATAAATAACTGTTTATGTATGTTTCATGTGGATCTCCCGCTAGTTAATTGTGCAATGTATTTGGTTGCATCACTTGCAACTCTCATAATTCATTAAATGTAATCCAACTTCTACTAAATAGCTGCAACATATGTATTTCTCAAAGATATCATTTTCTTGGTTTAGTAATAATAGTCTTAGGGATGGATTCACCTATAAGTCATTTTGAAGTGATTGTAGAATACTATTGACACCAAAATTTCCCAATAGTTAAAGCTAGAAAAATTTGATATTCGAGATCATCGTGAGACTCGCCTCTTGACCAAAAACTCATATTAGTGTTTTCCGTATGTCAATTGCATATATATGTTAGCTTAGCATAGGCATGTAGAATTAGGCTTTTAGACATTTTGATTTGACGAAGGTAAAATAAAGAGACGTTGGGTATGATTGAAGAAATTTTGATCCGTGAGGCCTCCGAACAAATCAATCATTTAGAGCATGATACTTATACCATTTATTTCTGTATGTGGCGCAATCACACACCCTATACAAGAGGAAAATGGTTTGTCTATTTTGATGTGGCTGGTGGCTGAGGGAAAGGACAAAAAAAAAAAAAAGGGCAGGCAATATAAAAATAGAAAAAAAGGAGGGGAATTACAAGATCCATTGAGGGGGGACGGCAGAGAGCGCTCGAGAGACGGGGCGCTCGCTGCCGTTCGTCCTCGCCGTCGGACTCATCAGAGTTCCGGACGAGCTCGGTTTTGCTCTGCTTTGCAGCACAGAGCCTTTGAGCCGAGGGTTCCTTTCAAGTCAAATTTCGTGGAGCATCCATCATCGGAGGATTTCGTTCATGAACGCTAAAGCTTCTGTAGTTGATATAATCAACACTCATACCCTTGGCTTTTCATATTAAATAGTCAATGAGTCGGCCATGGATGAACAAGTCTGCCGGAGAATCTATTCCTTGTTGGCGAAGCCCGCGGTTAGAGGCTGCCATAGTCCTTTTTCTTTGTTTCGGTGTTTTATCTGTTGGAATGGCTTTTGTTTTTGGTGACATTAATGTCACTAGAATAAGTCCGGCGCCGGAGTAGTGGCCAGCAAAGATGACTTGGCGACGGTTGGCGACATTAGGTGTTGACGTTGGATCAATTAGAGTTCCAGCGTGAGTTAGTTTAATGAAGTTTCAGTGTTGAGTTCATCGGTGAAAATGCCTCAGTGATGATCTCGTTGAGGAAGACCGCCCAAGGAAGAAGACGTGGCAGGGAAAATAGGAAAAAGAATAAAAAATTGAAAATCAAAAAATAATAAAAATTCGTGGGCTTCATAGAGAATAGACTGGGTTGGGCTTAGGTATGGGTCAGATGTCATGGGGTTAAAGGTCAAGAATTGTGGGCTTAGCAAAAACTAGAAATTGAGTTCTATAACTTATGTATGCCCTAGCTATAGCACTTGCGTGTTATATAATTTTTTAATCGATCACTTAAGTGTCATAATTTTTCAAAAATAGTCACGCAAGTGTTATGCTACATAAGATTTCAGCACTTGGATAAATGTAAGGGAGAGAGAGGGAAAGATTTGTTGTTGTTGTTGTTGATGATGGCATAGAAATTGTCACGTGGCGCACATCAATGGTCAATATAAGGAGTACAGGAGATTAGATCATTACACTCCCCTTCTTCCGAAATGAAGCTGCCCAATCACTGAAGTACCAAACATAAAATAAGTCCAACCAGACACAATCCTAACATATTGTAATAATTTGAATTCCACCATTCAACTGGCAATCGAAGAAAAACCAAACCCAAACTATCCAGAATCAAGTTGGGGCTGTCCAAGTACAACCTTACCTCTATATATCCGCAGAATGTGAAGCTGCAGATGTCTTGGGAATTAATTGAGTTCACCCGGTTTCCACTCCGTGCATTCAAGAAAGACCCGGAATTACCCAAGGCCAAAAGCTTTATTCAATTCAAGATAAACCCAATTTCAAACCGACTTGTCAACCCAACCCTTTACCACTTCTAATTGAAAAGATATGGACCTCCAAGATTTCCTTCTCAAAAAGTTCATTCCAAATGGATCCCAAGAACTGAAATTGAAATTCGAAGTTCTTTTATTGTTGTTATTATTATTATTTTGGGAGAATTCTAATTTGAACTTGTCCATATAGTTGAATTATCGTAAACAATTTTGGCTTCCACCTCTTCCACAGTGCAAGTCAAAATCAACAGCTGTGTTTGTCCACATCTTTCCTGGTGGATGTATGGGTCAAGATCGACCATGTGGTGGCAAGAATTCTCTTGCAAAACCATTCATCTTTCAAGAATGATCTCTTGAAAAACCGTTCTTCCTGTCGATTTCCAAACATCAAAAGTTTTCGTGGAGGATTCATGTTTCTTATTTTCCATGTGATTTAAGCAAAAGCCCCCATGCCAATTTAAGCATCAGGAACATGAAGGGCCCTTCCCCTTCGAAGGTTTCATGGTTCAACGGAATTCTGTAACTCCAACCATGTGAAGCCTGCCAACATGAAAGTCTTGAAGAAGGCGTGTATAGTGATGTGGTGTCGATCTTGCATCTAACCTAATGCGCGTTTGAGTTATAATATCAGTACTAAGTAGTACTCCAACACTAACATGGTTGACTGTCTGGTAGGGTTTGAGAGTATCGATCTTCCATCAGATCTTGATTCCATATCCGTATCATCCTTGTCTGCAGATGACATCTAGCAAGAAACAAACTAAAGAATAATTAGTTTGCAGTTGGAGTCATTGAATCGCACCATGAAAAGAATGCAAAAACGCAATGCTATATGTATTAATATTCTCTCCTTTGGTCGTTGGTAAAGGCGTGTATCTATCACAAAAGAATGATTTAAGCAAGTCCTCCTTGACTGGCCTATGACAAAAGTTCAACTGCGGATGTCCGTTTCTCCAATCCGCTAATAGAAAAACAACCTCCACCATACTGTGTTTAATCAGTCACACCCGTATCGCAACAATCTACATTAAGACTGAAAGCCCTCGCTCATCCAGCAATGAAAATGGGCATACAAATTAAACATGTAGATTCTGGCTGGACACAGATGATTCAACAGGCAAATTGAACCTGCATGAACATTAAACTTTATCATTATGACAAAAAAAAAAGAAAAGAGCATAACATCACCCTATACACTAGTGCACTAAAGTACTCCAAGATTCTTCAAACTCATTCATACATGTCACTTCATATTGTCAAAAAATCCTTACGTTGGTCTTAGATTTGGCACTCTGTGCAGTAGATAGACTTCATGTACAGAATAACAAGATCTTCTACATCCTCTTCAATTGACAGATGTGTGAAAATAATTGATTCTCTGTTCACCAAAATGGTAAAAATTTGTCAACTCCCAACTACATAGATTACCAAATATTCACCTTAGAAGCTGCCTCTCCAAAGCGAGAAAGCGCCACATACCTTTCCTCTCAGCCTTTTGGTGGAGATGGAGGTGGAGCATGGACTCGTTGTGAACGTCGTACTCAGCAAGCATCTGGACGCCGTTCTTGAGCTCCTTGCCTGCAAAGATCAGCTTTTTGCTGATCCATGGGAATGCCTTCTCGGTCCTGTACTTTGGCCTTCACGTTGTGGACCGTCTTCGAGCTCTCCACTTAAATGATTATGATCTTATCCGTTAGGGTTTTTATGTGGATCTGTATCTGTGTAGACAAATGACAGTAACTAAAGTGGAACATCGTGATGAATATACATTATCGAAGGCCTAAAGAACCCTACGAAGAAGATTGCGAAATGTTACCTGAAGAGCACAGAGGGAAGAACGAGATTGAGGAGCGTCAATCTTGTTCGAAGCTCTTCTTTACCTCAAGAGAGTTGTTTGGAATTGAAGGGCTTTAGAAGAGATGGTGAAGAAGCCGGGGATTGGTGGGCCTTGTTTCTTACGGAGCGGCAAGGTTGACTCGGTCATCAGGGGAAAAGATCAACTTGTGAAATGTGCATATGGGGACACGTGTTCCTGTGAGGTTTGGGGTGATTGTGATGAAATTTCCACGCGGCTTCGTATAAATACGGCCCCACTTTGGACTTTGGCCTTTATTTTTTGTGTTTTGTTCTGAGTGGGGCCCCCACCCGCTTGTTGCCGTCCGATTTGTCCTACTCGAGGATTCCAACCGTTGAATCAAGCGACGACCTTGACCGGCTCCATATATTTCCGTGTGGAAAGGGGGTATTAGGGAAGGGGAGAGGAGAGATAGATGGATCGAGGTTCGGAATTCTTTCGCGGGGTGCGACTATTGGTGTTAAATATACAAATGGGCAAAAAGAGAGTCTGCCGATGCGTGCCAAAGGTTGGGACAGTGGCTAGAGCCTAAACGCGGCAAATGGATGGATTAGGTCTTTTGAGATTTGAGTTACTTATAAATGAATAGATCGGTTTTATGGCATGACATATTCAGGATCTGTTTTCATTCATATGTTTAACCTGTCCATACTCGCCATATAGCACAATTAAACTCCATTATAATATTATCTAGATGAAGCACCACATTATAAAGGAGCAATTAACAAATCAGAAAGATTTCAGCAACCTTGAAGTTCCAAAAATTGCAGAGAATGAAGCCAGCAGCCTCCCCTTTGCCGTCGAGCAGCCGCCAAGTTGTCGAAGTCCCCCTCGCGCGCTGTCACTTGCTCGTCGCTGCCATTGGAGCCCCGCGAGTCTTGCCACACCATCTTGCCTCCTGTCTCGCCTAGCCACCTTTCCTCATGTCCCCTGGCTGTTGTGGAGGTCACCGGAGTTTGTTTTGCCATCGTCCAGCAGCCGTCTCCACCTACCTAGACCACCACTGTTTGTTCTGGCTGTTTCGGTCCCAACCAGCCATCGATTCAACCTTTCTCGGCCAAGATTAGTAGCTGAAACCCAGCAAGGCCTTGGAGCTTTGAGGTCCGTTTTAGAGCCCATCCCAGCCTCGAAAGGTGTCCCCGCTTTGGAGGTTGTCGATCATCTCCGCCTCGCCATCGAAGTGAACTCATCAGATCGCTAATCCAGTGAGTTTACTCACTAATCTCCGCTTAGGGAGTTAATTATGCTTAAGAGTTTATTAGTTTAAGTTAAGCATGGATTAGGTGGTTAGTTAGAATATGTTAGCAATTTAATTAATCATTGTTACATTATGTGGTTAAAGTAGCGTAATTAGAGCCTAGATAAGCGGTAGTATTTATCTAGCGAGGTTCGGAATTTTTTCCGGGCCCGTTTCGGTATTTAATTAGGCTTATCCGACCTAAGTTGCATTTATTGATATTTAATAATTAATTTTAGTAAATATTTAATTAATTATTGTTTTCCGGAAATTAGACCGAGATAGTTGGTGACTAAAATTTCATGCTAATTGCAATGGTGTGATTGGTTTATTTATTTGACTGCTATTTTGTGCAAATTGCATGTTGATTGTAATTTTGGGTATTTATTCCAAAATTTATTAATTTCGGTAATTAATTAGAAAATATCGAAGCATCGGTTTACAATGCCAAAAATGTGTTTGTGGACCATTGGAATTAGTGGGATTTTCAAAAAGGGAAAATATTGTATTTTGCCTAAGGCCGACCTTGTACTTACACACGATTATTTTTATCGGGTATGATAAAAATGGTGAAATTCTCAGTTGGTGAGAATAGTATACTATATTAGCCTACGAGCCTTGATATGTCAGCTTAGTGCGAGCAGTATACTTTATCAGCTTAGAGTAAGCATCATGGGTATACTATATCCGTTTGGTTCGGGGAAATGCAAGACCGTTTGGTAAACATATATTTGAAAAGCCTTTAATGTAACCAAATTAAGTATTTTAGTTTTAGTATTTTTAAAATTGTAAAAAAAAATAATAATTATATAACCTTTTACATCTTCATGTTGAGAGTAATATAAAAGATATATTAGTAAATTTATTTAAAAATTATATTAAAAGAATTTGATTATAAATTAGATGCAAAGCTCAACTTTTGGCCTAGGGTTATTTTAGGTTTGTTTTCAACTTTGAATAATTTTTTTTTTAATTATTGTAGTATTAATCATCTTCGTTAATTAATGATCATTCTAGTGTATTTATAAAAAGTTGGCTATTGATTGTCAAAAGATAAAAATGACAAAAAAAAAAAAAGGTGAACCCAACATTTGCAAAGAATTTTTATTATTTTTTAAGAAAATAAAAATAAAATACGATGAAACTCCGTTGCCAATCAACGGCGGTTGGGGTGTGGGGAAGATGATCGGTTTAAAAAAAAAAAAAAAAAAAAAGGTCAACGGATGAATAGTAAAGGTGGATTTGCATTTCCGAAATGCTTTTGAAAGCCCAAACGGAGGTCCGGACTTGCTTTAGGCTTTCGATTCAGCATTCCAAATGCTAGCATTTGGCCAAGGATGCCTCAAAATGCTGAACCAAACAGGTAAAATTTTTCCCAATGGGCTTTCGAGACTAAAAGCCCCTTGGGAATGCTGAACCAAACGGGGCCTATATCAGCCTGCGGGCTTGGATATGTCAGCTTAGTGTGAGCAATATTCGGTATATTATATCAGCTTGAGGGCTTTGATATATCAACTTAGCGCAAGTAATATACCTTATCAGCTTTGTGTGAGCTATATTACTTATCAGCATAGAGTGAGCTATACTATTTATCTTCAGCTTAGAGTGAGCACTTCTTGATGTGATCGAACTTGATAGATAGTATTGAATGAGTTGAACGAGAGATGGTCTTGATGACATGGAATCAACTGGATCGATTGATCGATGCTTCAATCCGATTTGATGATTTGATTTGTTGATGTGATTCGATGAATATGTGAATTGTACTGACTTGCAGGAAGAAATGGAGGCAAAGGTAAGTCCTTTGACTTGTGCCTGTGTCTAGGCAGCCCGTGGGGCGTATTTTCTTCCTAGTTGGGACTTAGGGGGTGAACTCGCTGAGATGTTGTCTCACCCCGTTGTGGGATAACATTTTCAGGTCCTTAGATGGCAGCTCCTCTTGAGCGTTTTGGACAGCTGAAGAAGGTCACTGAGCAAAAATGTTTTATTCCGCTGCATGGAAACCCAAGAGGATGGGTCTATAATCTGGTGAGGTCCGTGGTTTGGGTTGATGAGGCCTTACCCCATAAGGTACCCTATCAATATAGATCATGGTATCATCAAGAGCGGAATGAACAGAGAGAGGGTCCTATACCCGAATCTGAGGTCCTTATGTACGTGTTGGAAGTAGCTTTTAGAAAGGGTACGGCTGACCTTCCAAGTGGTTCAGTGGTGGACCCGAGCCTGTCAAATCCAGAATCTCTAATGTATTCTGAGGAGGACTCGAATATTTGAGGACCTTTAGTATTGTATATGACATAGTTTGATATGTGTATATAAGTGTGGTTTGGTTTTCAAAAATTTGTGGCCCTACTTTTCTATCACATCTTGTTGTTGTTTGGGGATTTAATTATTCACTTCCGCATGCGCATTAAAATGAATGGGTTGGCGACGCGTCCTAGGGACGTCGCTATTTAATCGACCACAGAGAGATGGGCACACGCTCGGAGGATCGAGACGTGACAATTGTCCTTAATTTACTATGATACTAAAGACTTGTTTCGAGTATTAAAAAAATAGATAATTAGACATTATTGTGTGGTCTACTCCTTCAAGAATTTATGGCTCATAACATGTTATTTTCACAGGGTCTAAAAACTGTTATACTAGTGAAGCCTTTTGAAAATATATCAAGAGAGATCTAGATATGCACTCTTGAGAAAGAAATATTGCAAATTTCTTTAAAATACAAACTGAATATTGCAAATTTTTGCAAGCTATGCAACAAATCTCTTTGTGATGCATTACGAATGATTAGTTATCCATCAACTATTGTCAAAATGAAAAGATAGACATAAAATGGTTACCAACAAGAAAATGGGAGAATGTCCATAAAAAATGTAAACTGAAGTATATGAAATTGGAAGATGATCTTAATGGAAATCAATTCTAATTCTTTATCAATAGAGAGGAGCAAAAATTATTCTTTAAGGGTCCGTTCGTTTCGCGGAAAATAATTTTCGGGAAAACGTTTTTCGGATTTTCCAACGTTTGTTTTATGGAAAATAAATTCCTTGAGGAAAATGTTTTCCATCAAAGGAAAAAAGTCTTCTAAAGTAGGGGAAAATATTTTCCACTTTTGAAAAATGGAAAAATTTTCCTCACTTGATCTCTAATCTCACACCTCTACAAATCCTGACTTTCTCCTCCCATTTATTTTTCTTCTTTTTGTTTTTTCATTCGAATTATTTTTTAATTTTCTTTTTTTTTTTTTTAATTCGAATTATTTTTAATTTCTTTTCTTTTTTTTGTTTTTTTTCCCATCTTCTTCTTTCTTGGCTAGTCGTCGATCAAGTGAACCTCAAGCTTGTCGATCTCAAACTCACGCTTGTCGATCGCGAGCCTCTAGCTTGACGTTCGCGCTCACTAATCTGGGGAGCGGAAAATATTTTCCTTACTAAATACTGGAAAATATTTTCCGAAACATTTTCAGGTTTTAGCCAAACACTAAAAAATATTGTCATTTTCCTGGAAAACGATTTCTGAAAAATATTTTCCGGAAATGATCCATTTTCCGCAAAACGAATAGACCCTAAGTCTATTCTAGACAAATTAACTTGCTAGCTTTTGCATTTGCAACACCAAGACAATTGCACAAAATGAAGTTATCAATAAATTGAGGAAATCTATTATTTATGCTTTCATATTTCTAAATGATTCATTTTATTTTAATTGCTTGGAATATTTTAGATACAGTTGATGATTTAATAGATATTGCAATTTTATGTAACTTATCTATATGATGGGGTTCGGAATCAACTTCAACTATAAGTTTGTGAAAATTTATGCGCAGATTTGATTGATATGAATATTATTTCATGTCGATGCCATTATTCAGAACAACATAAGAAATATATTCTTAGCATTGCTGGTCTACTTAGAAAGCAAAACAGCCGCATATATTCTGTTCCGACAAGGGAAAAAATAATGAAGCGCGCAGGTTTTTGCTTTCTTTGTAAGCGGCTTTTTTTTTTTTTTTAAGTTCTCTGGGGAGATGAATTGAGCAAATCGAAAGGTTCTTTTCTAGGCAGAGAAAATGGCTCCTGCACTCCCTCGCTTTCCACTACGTCGTTTAACCGGCTACGTGTTATCCATATTTCTCGGAGTATGATTCATGCAAAACATAGATGTAGAGTTAGCATCTTAACATATCGTTTTCTTTTTCTTTTTGGGTAATGACACGAGGATCCTGAACTATTTTTCAATGTTTAATAGCTTTCATGGATATTTTCTTCGTTTAGTTTAGTATATGAATTCCAAAATCCGACGATTACAGTCTTTGCCTTGAGTTTTTTGCCAAGTCCTTTTTTTTTTTTTTTTTTTTTTTTTTTTTTGGTGTGTGGACTCAAATGTTAGCCTTTTATTGGGCTAAAATATTAACGTGCACTCTCATGCTTTTTCTCAATTTAGCAAATCTTTTATTCCCTTCTTTTTGGCCTAATAAGTCTCATGGATGATGACATGAAAAATCCATTATTGTCATGTCAGTTAACGGTGTTATAAGTTTTAATGGAATGAGGATTTTTGAAAGCTCAAGAACTAAATTGAACAAAAAAAAAAAACAAGAAGTTTGAGAGATCGCATTGAACTTTGAAAAAAAAAGTTCAGGGACCACCCATATTATTATCCTTTTGTTTCTGTGGAAGCACTTTAAATCGTCGCAGACTAGCTCATTGTAATATTATCACCTTAGTAAAATTGAATCCAAAAGCTAAGTCAAAAACATTTTATAAAACTGTGCAAGTCGTAATGAGCTCCCAAAATAAACTTTTCTCTCTATATATATATTCATCATTGACATTTATTTCATTGTTACACTTCACAACCCATTCAATGATTTCTTCATGTCTTAACGAGAATAACACTTTCACTTCAGCTATTTTAAGTAAATTTAGATGCAGGAAATTATACATTCAAGTTGTAGCATCTTCCAAAGTGGTAACGTCGTGAGAGGCATCTGCCATCCGACATTACCCGATGTACAAGGATCGAGCAATTTAATTCCTACAATCGTGAAGATTGTTGGAGACAAATTCGGATGCCCCGTATTATTAAAAAGAAAAAAAAAATCAACATTCTCATTTCAGTCCCTGGCATCCCAACTCTATAAGAACTAGGATTTAGTCCCCAAACTATTTGCCTCTCTCTCTCTCTCTCTCTCTCAGAAATTCCACCATTTCTTTCTCCAATTAGAAGCTGAATAACCAGCGAAGTAATCAGTAACAAACATGAGGAATCTGATGGAAACGAACCAAAAGACGGAAATGGCGCTGGCGACAATCAGAAATTGCAATATCACGTTGGGCAACTTTAAGTCCCTGAAAACTCCCGTAGGGAGGCTCTTGCAGATCGAGCTTATAGTCATGTTCACCACCTTCATGTTCCTCTTACTCATCACCTTCAGCTCGTGGCGACGTCGCCGCAATGGACAGAAGTTTGGCCAATTCATTTCCATGGTCTGCAATCTCTCAACCTTCTTACTCACCTACTCTCTAAGCCTCATGCACGATTTTCCGTCGCGCAACAAATTATTCCCCATCTGGGCAATGCTCCTGATGATCGCCTTCGGGAGCACTGATTCTATCCCCGCTGACAGTCTTGACAACAATGAGCAGTGGAAGAGAAACAATTGGCAGCTCCTGACTAAATCGATTTGGTTGGTCTGGTTGATAAACTTGTACTTCCGCGACGGGTCCGAGGTGGTGGTCGCAGCCGAGTGCCTCTTCATCGTCTTGGCTGCAAAGTTCTGGGAGAGGGCTTGGGCCATGATGGTGGCGAGCCGGCATTCTTTGGAGCGGAATGCAAAGGTCCTCGCTGATTTTATGAAAGAAGAGCACGAAAGTGGGGGCGTTTCACATGATGAAGTTGATCCGGTTAGCATGAGAGGGTATACGTATTTGGTGTGGGGGGACGAAGGGAGTCTTTTGAGTTCGGCGACCGATTATTTTCTTGGTTTCCTGAGTTGTGTAGGAATCGACGTCAACCATTCGCAGCCACCGCATTACCGGGTGCCATTGCTCGGATACAATTTGATCACCATTGAAAAGGTATACCTACAGTCGTCTGATAATTTTTATTTTTCTGAACTTTGATTTAGTAAGGATTTTCTTCTCGCGCTAAAATTTTTTTTAAGAAAAAGTGCAAAATCATATTGATTAGTTGTGAAGGAGTAACATTATACATGGACAATGACGCAGACAAGTTGATCACCGTTGAAAAGGTACATCTTCAATTATTCGATTTCTTAGTTTTTCTTAACTTCGATTTAGTAAGCATCTTCTTATCACCAAAAAAAAAAAAAAAAAACCAAAGCAAAACAAAATTATCTGCATTGGTTGCGAAAAAGTACAGAAAAAATGATTTTTTTACCAATAAACAAAAATGATGACACTATGCATTATTATTGATGCTTTGATTGATAGATTTCAAAAGTAATTTCTTTTAACATAAATCTATGGTTGGGATTACTGAGACGCCGAATAAGAACACGAACGAGGGTAGAAAATCTCCTCCTGTCATTCTGACTTTTATTACTTTTGGGTTCTTTGTCTTGGCATGCTCCATTCAATATATTTAGGTGACTTGATTTCATTTGGCAAGTTCTAAGTGTAATGCAAAAGTTTAAGCTATTAAATAGAGAGAGACTATATTCATATGGGACATATTATAATCACACACTTAAGTCACGTGGGGGTTACAATTACTACTCCCCTTCTATGTAAGCCGATCTCTTACACGTGTACAACCTGACTTGGTTGTTTGGGAAATAGGCACAGCTCCTATTTTGTGTGAACCAGCTTTGCTAATAAGTCTAAGAAGGAGGTGCTGGGAGTTGAACTCTTGTTGATACCTTACTTTTGTTAGCCTAGTACTAACACTCATCCAGGCCGCCACTCGCCGACACTAGCTTGCACTGGGTTTTGAGCATCGACGACCCTTCCCCGGTTGCCATAAAGAGTTGTTGTCTCGTCGGCGTTGTTTGTTGGTGTGGATTCGAGCTTCGAACGGCTCGGTTTTCCCTTTTAAGTCAGAGTATACTCGTTGTTCGTTAAAATGTCTGACTCGGCTTCGTTTCTGTGCTCTCCATTGTAACGCTCACCTTGCCCCTTCGTTGTGATTTCTGTGCTGGTTGTTCGGGGCCGCCTACGATTTCGTTTCGCCTCAGCCCCGCCCTTTTTTTGGTTTTGTATGGTGCCCGGTAAGTGTTGTGGAGGTCGGCCGGTGAGTGGCGGCCTGGATGAGTGTTGAGGGGTGGCTGTGTCAAGGCCAGCTGTGGTGGCGGCGGGGTCGCCTCGGGCCAAGTCTTCTCTGCCAGAGTGGGCGTGCGACCAGGCCGAGACGAGTGACACCGCTTGTTTTGGCCGTCTCCGTTGAGGCAGCCGGGTCCAATCTGGGGCGACTAAAGGTCTTCCGTCTGGGCTGGCTGGTGAGGTTTTTCCTGGGTTGTGTTTAGTTAGGCTATGGTTTTAGGATTAGGTTTAATTAGGAATTCGAGCCGGGCTTAGTCTTTTCATCTTTTGATTTGAGGGTTGTCTAACTGGGCTTAATCGCTGAGCCCAGTCCAGTCGTGGCCCGGGCTAGCACGCCTAAGTCGGTCCCGACCCGAGTCAGATGCAGAGATCGGACCCGGTTGGGTATCTTATGATATAATATAATAATTTATTTTATTTTATTATTAAGAAGTATTTTAAAATTTTAAAAAAGAAAAAAATATGGCCAGGAAGTATCCATCTTGTCCTTTTCCGTACGATTAGGGCCACCCACGTCAGATTTTCTTTCTTGCACCTTGGCCTTGTTTGTTTGAACTTTGTGTGTTTAATGCTTGCAATTTCAGTACTTGGTTGTTCTATCTACCGCATCGCACTTCAATAAATTATTTTTTAATTTCCCTTTTCTAAAATGTCTTGGATTAGTTTAGAATTATGATGAAACTTACAAAAACATATGCATGATCACTTCATATAATGCACTCTCAAGTTAGGTACGGAAAAAAGCTCTAATAGAAACATTAGCGTCAACAAATTCCCGATTTTAGAATCTCTTATTACAAGAATCGAGACGACACTTCTAGTAGTGACTCCCAAATAAGCTAGTAGTGACTCCTAGAAATTTTAAGTTGGTATGGAACTTATAAGAAAAAACTCAATGTGGCGCGAGATATGAATTTAGGAGAGTTTGTGCCTAATCGATGGGCCATTTGGCTTTCCTTTAAGTAATACCCCCAAACCTATGTCCTTTGCCCTTCTGGACAAAAAAGATAAGTTGCAACAACTCTTGACTTGTACTCTAATAAAATGTTTGTATGTCTCGGTTTAAATCATTAGGTGGGAAAAGGCTTCACATAATAACGCACATTATAATCATGTATTTGAATAATTAAATAGGCCATAAACTTATATGCAAGCTCAACTCTTCACATAGGTGTGGAATTGTGGAGGCATGCTCTTAAACTCGCAAGGAGACCCCCACAACAAGCTGAAAGACAAATGCCTTTCTTTTGCACTTTTCAAGCTCCTCCGTTTGAGATATGCTGGCTACTCATTGCCCCAAAAGGCTTATGAGAATGCATGGAAGTTGATTCGTGATGGATTGCTCTCGCAAGTAGACGGTTGTGAGAGAGCATTTCGAGTTGTCGAGGTCGAGCTTATGTTCCTTTTTGATTTTTTCTACACCAAGTATAGTATCATATTCCAGCCTGGCTGGTGGTTGATCAAATTGATGGAGTTAATGGGCATCGCCATGGGCATCTGGGCTACAACATCGCTCTTGAAGCATCACAAGAGATCTAACAGTAATTGTCGACTCACCACCATGCCAAATGGATTGAGTGTCGACGAATTTGTGACCATCGTGATGATAATCTCATTTATCATCATAGAGCTGATGCAGCTCTACTTCATGGTTTTCTCGGAATGGGCTAAAGTGATATGTATTTGCATGTATGTGAATATTAAGTCATGGCAAGGGAATGCGTGGATTGAGAGGATAATTGGAGCAATATGTAGGGTTCAGTTGCAAAAGCCTTGGGAGCAAAAGCTTTGTCAATACTCATTCCTCGAGTCGTACCCCTTCAAACCTCCCAGGTTATTGAACAACAGAATTATGGCGGCCTTCATTGATCAAACTAGGGATGGCCAGAAACAGAGCAAGTCGATCGAATTGGGTAAAGAGGTGAAACAAGCGGTGTTTTATGCTCTGAGGTCGTTTACCCATACTAAATTGAAGAATGGGCAGGCCTCACTAGAAAGGAACAATGTTCAGCAGCAGCTATTGTGGGCATGTCAGCTTGAGACATTGACTCAGGTCATAATGGTGTGGCACTTTGCCACTAGCTTCTGTGAGCACCAAAAGCAAGGAAGAGGCTCACCCGAGTCGACAAATTTCTTAGTGGCGACTACGTTGTCCAAGTATTTGGCTTATTTGGTTGCTTTCGCTCCAAGGCTACTACCGGGTCATGCTTTAATTACGGAGCACTTGTTCAATCAGGCGATCATTGAAGCTAGAAGCTTCTTTAAGGGATGCAAGACAATGAAGGAACGGGTGGATAAGATAAAGGACAGTGGCAGTTCAGCTAATGAAGAAACTATTATCAAACGGGGTGCTATGCTCGGGAATGAGCTTGTGTATAATATAGATGACAATGACAAGATCTGGAAGATTTTGGCCGAATTTTGGGTGGAATTGATGTTGTATGTGGCGCCTTCAGAAAATGTGAAAGTGCATGCAGAGCATTTGGCTAGGGGAGGTGAGTTTATAACTCACTTGTGGGCTTTGCTCTCTCATGCTGAGATCAAGGGAGATCATTCCAGTGTTTGATGGCATCGGTTGCAAGTTACTAGTGATTGCGATAATAAATGACTGCTTATGTATGATTTATGTGGATCTTGTGCAATGTATTTGGTTGCATCGCTTCCAACTCTTACTATACATTAAATGTAATCCTACCACTACTGAACAGTTACATCATATGTATTTGTAAAAGACATCCTGTTCTTGGTATAGTAATAATAATCCCCGGGATGAATGCCGTGGAGGTTATTCCAAAGTGATTTTAGAATACTCTTAACACTTGAATTTTCCTAATGGTTAAAGCTAGAAAAATTCAAGATTTAAGATCATCGCGAAACTTGTTTCTTGACCAAAAAAATCATATTAGGATTCTTAGTATCTTGGATGCATATATATTAGCTTACCATAGGCACGTAAAGTTAGGCTCTAGATTTCAAATTTTCATAAAAATGGCCAAGTGTTAACCTTTTTGTCAAAACAAACAATTTAACCTTTGACCGAAAAAACTTAAATTAGAATTTTGTTAGCTTTTAATATTGTTTTGGATTGTTTGATTTGGGGATAGTGAAATTTAGAGACGTCGAGATTGAAGAAATTTCGATTCGTAAAGTCTCTGAACAAGTCAATCATTGAAAGCATGACACTTAGCGCCCTACGATTTATTCTATAAGCTCACTTTTTCCCATGATGGCGCGCCAAGTGAGGGGATCACACAAAACCCTTGATAAGAGGAAAATTCTTCGTTTGACTATATTGAATTGGCTGGCGGCTGAAGGAGAGAACCAGAAAACAAAGGGCAGGCAATATAAAAAGATAAAAAGAAAAAAGGAGGGGAAGTACAAGATCCCTCTTTCAGAGAGGGGGGTCTCTCTCAATCACCTTCTCTCTCCTCTGGGTACGATTGCCATTGAAATTTCGCACAAAACCTCATAGCCACAGCAAATTGACATCGGTCGCCACCTCTAAAACATCGTCTGCTCACTGCCATTCATCATCACTATCAGCCTCATCGGAGTACCGGATTGTGACATCCTCGATTTGTACCCCTATTTAGAACGCGAGAAATGGACTAAGGATCGGTAAGCCAATAATGAAAATAGGCTGTGAGTTTATTCGTCGAGGAAAGTTTCCTCAACAAAGATCTTTCACTGAAGATGGTAAAGCTTTGGTTTTATTGTTTACAACGGGTCTTGTGTCGCTCCGGAAAGGAAGTAACTAGTCTAAACTACTAGCAAAAGTAAAGTGCAGCAATAATAGGAGAAAAATAAATGCATGATTAAATGTAAAAGTGCGATAAGAAAAGAAAATAACAACTTGAAATTGAATGATTGTTTTTGATTTGGCCAAAAGGACCTCTACATTGGTGCTTCTTTGGTTATTTATAATAGTATTCCAGAGGTAAGTACCTTTTTGCAATTACCATCTCGATGCTTACACTGTTCCGGAAGTTTCGGTTCTTTTTCGGTAATCGTCCTGCCTTGCCGATGTCTTTGCTAGTGCTGAATCTAGTAACCGCTTTCATCTTTACCTCATCGGGTTCGGCAAGCCTCCTTGCTGCATTGTTCGAGATCTTCATTTATCAACTACTGGCATCCTGGCCCATTTTCTCTGGATTCCTACATTTTGGGCCCGTTTTATTCTCCTTGGCTTCCAAAGCCTAATTAGTTAGTGTAGGCGCCAATAGATGCCCCCTTCAAAAGAATTAAAAGGCTTTTTAATTCTTTTAACTATATTAATGATTGTACTGACCGGTGCCCATCGCCCCGTTCCCCGTGCACTGTCGTTTCAACTTTTCCTTCCTGTACACAAGCTAGAAAATATTGAGTACGACTTGTGCTCCAATGTGGCAAATAAGAAGCCACCTCAAATCGCACCACGTAAACCACTGGGGTTCGTGGCCACCCTTCCATCTTGGAAGGGGAGGTTGGGGTTCAAATCCCCACTTTCTCGGGGGGATTGGGGTGGGGACGATTTCATTTCGCCTCCCACGCCCGCAAGGAGGCCGGGCAAAAGTCCGAGAGTGAGTTAGAGTAGGATTAGCGTCCCAAAAAAAAAAAAATCGCACCACGTGTCCAATGTGGGCCCACGTTGTTAGCCAATTTTTTTCTCACTTTTCTCTCTCCTCTCTCTTCTCTCTCCCTCCTTTGCACTCTCTCTCTCGCTTGACTCTCTCTCTTCGCCAGCATGGACGAACAGCCGGCCACTTCAACCTCCGCGGTGACCACCTCCTCCCGCATGTCCAGAAAGTTGCCAATGGGGTGAGCATCTCGAAGGGTGTGGAATCTAAACGGGAAGAGAGATACCAGAGATCGGAATCGAAACCGAGACCGAAGGTCAAGGTGGCCAGCTATTCGTTTGCACCGGCGAAGAGATTTTGCGGTGAAGAGAGAGAGCTGGACGAGAGAGCGTGCAGAGGAGGGAGAGAGAAGAGAGAGGAGTGATAAAAGTGGGGAGAGAGGAGAGAGAAAGTGAGAAGAATTCGGGTGAGAGAGCATGTATAGGAGGGAGAGAGAAGAGAGAGGAGAGAGAAGAAATTGATTGACAACGTGGGCCCACGTTGGACACATGACGCGATTTGAGATGGCTTCTTATTTGTCACATTGGAGCACGAGTCGTACCCAATATTTTCTCGTACACAAGCTAGTATTTTTAGGGTTTCCATGTCCACATCCCTTTCGAATATTTTAATTCCCTTTTTCTCCATTGCTATGCAACTCTTGACTTTCCTTTGTCACTTTTGGCACCATTGAAGCTCCTCTTTTCAAGATTGAATGTTTATATCTTTCTTCTATCATCTTCAACCTTCTTGGTTCCCCTTTGGTCCTACCATGTCTCGATCGTATGATCCAGATACATTTCTTGCTTGTTTTGAGCAAATCCAGTCACAAGAGCATGCAAACAATGTCCTCTTGTCTCTCCATAGCTCTACAGATGAAGCAACAGATGAGATCGTTCTTGGCCTTTGTTTGCGTTCACCAACTCCACCCCCTTTTCTTGCCGAATGTTTCCCTTAGCATGTGGAGGAGTCACTTCCATTTTGAAGGGACAATTTTTTGAAGCATGTTTTGCCATCCCCTTCCCAAAAACTTAGGGCTTTTTACCCTTTTGATCACATTTTCTTCTACTGGTACTACAGGTTGAAGGCTACCAAGCTGGAAGTACGACATAAAGCCTGAGTTGATAAAGTCTTGGAGTTTTGTACCTTTGAGCGGAAACTCAATCACAAGCTCTTGGGTAGCTTGCCTACTTTTGGTCGCCATCCGTTAACTGTTTCTTCTTTAGGTCTAGTCCTATGTCAGTGATTCTTCTTGATGTGCTCGCCATCATCGGTTTTCGGATGGTGATGATACTAGCACTATTGACCCTTCGGCTTGTGATTTCTCCAAAAAATGTACAACCCTTCCTATTCTAGTTTCAAACAACCCTATGTCCATCGGACAAGAGATGTCGAGAATGAGGAGCATGTTGCCTTCTTGCTCTACTAGTTGTTGAAATTTGTTTTTTGTCACCTCTCTCTCCAAGTAGCTCGGGATCTCAAGGGTTTGGCTTTCTATCTCTCCTGAGGTAAGCACATAGCCATGGGTTGTCTTGCTCTCACTGCCCTTTATTGTGGCCTTGGTTTCACATCGGTTGCTATGTGTGTTATGACCTTTGAAGTTTTTCATGGCCCTTTCTAGATTCTCCAAGCATGGGTCAAGTTATATTTTTCATCCCTTTTTTTAAATGCCAAAATCCCTCTTTCATTAGGGTCTAAATTTGAGCCGTTTATCTTGAAAGCAAAGGAGCTCAAATGTTGAGTTTCTGTTTTTGCCCCAATCCTGAAGGGTCTTTGTCTTTTCAACATTTCCTCCATTGGTTTCTGTTAGGGAAATCTCTTATGATGTTTTGAAGATGACAAAATAAATCAAAAGCTACTAACGTGTTTAATTGTTGAGTAACAGACTATGCAGATGATAGAATGTGTAAATGATTTTATCAAAGTCTATACTTGGAAGAACCAAAAGACAAACTCTATGCTGAAGCTGAATATGTTTAGATTGTGTCCAGACCTTAAAGCTAAATCTATTCAAAAGCAGAATATGTTTAGACTAACGTTCAGATTGTAAAGTCTATTATGAAAACTTCCAGACTTCTGTGTCAAAGCCTGAAGACTGCCAGACTTTAGTATCAAAGTCTATCTTACATCAGAAGTCTGCCATCTTTGACAAATTCTAGACTGAACGCAAGTGAAGAAGGAAGACACTCAGACTCTACTTTAGACAGAACACTCTCGGACTTTACATCCAGAACGAGACACAAGCTCAGAACGTAGCAGAATCAGAATGAAGCATGTCCAGAACGAAACAACTTGACAGAACGTAACACAAACCCCAAACATATAATGGCTAGTGATCTAGTTTGGATTCTACATCAAGATAGATTTGATTGACTCAATCTAATTGATTGACAATTGGATCTTGAAGACAAGAACTTTCTATACGAAGAGCCTCTACTTATAGAAACCAAGATTCTGTTTGTATGGGCGATCATAATTAATTTGAGATTCTACTTCTATCACTCAATAGCTACAAAATCTTCTAGATACATATATGTCCAATGGGTAGATTAGAAGACAATTCTCAAGATACTGTCCAACGGCTAGTTTGGAAGTTGATGAGTATTTAAGGAGATCAAGGACCGATGAGTAAGAAAAGACAGGGCATAGAATTTATAATTCCAAAGTTTGAGCGACATTCGATCATACACTTGTCTTTAGTGAGCTTAAACGTTTGTGATCATGAGAGAAATACCAAAAGAGTGACTTAGTGAGATAGTGTGATCTACCACTAAGTGTTTGCACTCAAAGTTGTAATATCTTGTTGATTACATAGTGGAATCCAGTATAAGGCTGTTAGCGTGGAAGAGTGGACGTAGACTTGATCTAAACCGAACCACTATAAATTTCGTGTGCAACATTCTCTTTCCTTAACTCTTCATATTTAAGTATGTTGCATACTTACAAGTTATTTCAGAAGTCTGTTCTATCGCATAACAGATTCTAAATATCTACCAGAAGTCTGGTGGCTCGCTTATCAGACTTTGATGCTTGTTAAGACTTTACTTAAAATCTATTTTATTCCGCATTTATTTGCCAATACTTCTTTTAAACACCTATTCACTCCCCTCTAGGTGTTCGTACTAGCACTTTCAATTGGTATCAGAGTTCGGTGCTTATCTTATTGAAGTGTTTTTACTTCTAAGCTAAAGATCTTCTATGGCTAGTATCTTGGCACTAGGACTCATAGAAGGACAGAGCAGCACCAGGCCTCCATATTTTAATGGAAAGGAATACAACGTTTGGAAAAACAAAATGAAGGCATTCCTAAAATCCAAAGATCCCTTGCAATGGGATGTTGTGGAAAAAGGAATCAATCTCACTGTTTTGTCTACATAAAATAATAATGGCAAAGACAGGGAAACCAAACCCCCTGCTCTTATGTCTCGGACAAAGATGTCTAAAAGAGAAGTTCTTGATGCAAAAGTCATTTATTCTTTACATTGCGCCTTGTCTCCTACTGAATATAACTGAATCTCTTCATGTGAAACAACAAAATAAGTTTGGGATAGACTTCATGTTACATATGAAGGGACTGATCGTGTAAAAGAGACAAAAGTAAACTTCCTGCTCGACAAATATGAATCCTTCAAGATGAAGTAAGGAGAGTCGATTGGAGCTATGTTAAGCCGTTTTACAAAAATTGTAAATGGTTTAGCATATCAAGGTCAGCCAATTTCTTCCCCAATGAAGGTTAACAAACTCTTGTGAGGTCTCTCAAAAGATTGGAACCATATTAAGACCTCAATTCGGGAGACTCAGAGGATTATGTCACTCTCCATTGATGAATTGATTGGCACTCTTCAATCCTATGAAGTGGAACAAATCAACGACGAAGATCTCAAAGGTAAGAAGTCCATCGCTTTAATCTCTAACGCTGATTCTGATGATATAGACTCAGAAAATGACATGGACAACAAAGAACTTGCTTTTATGATCAAGAAATTCAAAAAGCTAAGTAGAAAAGGAAGGAAATGCAGTGAAAGAAGACAATACAAGTAGAATGGCCAGAAAAGAACAATGAAAGAAGATGATAAGCAATAAAATATATGTTTAATGGCACATTCAAACTCATACTCAGATTTGGAATCAGAATTAGACTCAGAATCAAAGTCTGACTCAAACACAAACTCAGAATCCGATGAGGAAATCGAGGTAAGTCATTCAAAAATTCCTATCAAAGTTTCAAAGTATATAAATGAGCTCTGCTTAAATCTCAAATCTTCTCTTAAAAGAATCTCCGAACTTAAAAAGGAGAATTCTCGGCTTAGGCAACAAGATCTTTCTAGAAAAGAAAAGTTTGAAATTTTGCAAAAAGATTTTCTACAAACAAAAGAAAGTCAAGATTTACTTGTCAAAGAAAATGATTCTTTAAAGAAAGAATTTTCAAATATTTCAACAAAATTTTCAAAGGGTTCAAAAACATTAGAGCATATCCTGTCCATACAAATACCTTACTATAATAAGTCGGGACTTGGTTTCAATAAGGAAAGTGATTCTCTAATAGATTTTCCTAAAGTCAAGGAAAGACTTAGACAAAGACCTCCTACACTTAGGTACAAAAAGCATTTTTAAAGGATATTTACAAAACCTGTTGGTCGAAATGCTCTCAAGTGTTCAAATTGTGGAGACTTAGGACACTTTGAAAAAGAATGTCCTAAAGTCTGGAGACCTATTAAGAAAGATTTGGTAAAAATAGGATACTCTACTAACTCTCATGGACCCAAGAAAAAATGAGTACCAAAGAGAAGATGAGTTGTTTTTGCAGGAAATAAAGGAAAAGAAGAAAGAGAATTTGGTAAGGAATGTATTTTTTATTTGGGCACATAATTCTCATTATGCTTGATATTCGATATATCCTTGGTTGATTCAGATTTTATAATGATCATATTCTATGATTTGTTTTATTGAAGGAAGAATCAAGTGATTTGTTTATGTGATTCGTGAGTTGCAATTTGATTTAATATGTGTGATTGATTTGATATCTTTCTTAGAGATAATTCAGTTTATTTTGTCTAATTTTATGCTCTCAAATTGTCATATTTAGCAAAGTGAAAATCTGTTTTACGTGATGTTAATTATGCAAGATATTCCTAGACACTCAAGGATTTCATTCTCCTTGATTTTATTGTACTTTGACTAAGTGAGAATTTCTTTTTCAACATATTATTGTGCATAATATTCTTTCCTTAAATAACATGTTATGATGAGTTAAAGAAGAATATTTGATTATCTATGAAGATTTTCTATTTTACTCTAACGAAATGAAAGGATCTAAATTGATGGATACCAAAAAGTAAATGAGTTTATTACAGGAAATTCTATAAGGGAAGAATAATTGCAAATCTACGCAAATCATGGTGCAATCAGAAAAGTATCTCATGCGAAGATTGCAAGTTTGATCCGCAAAATTAGAGGAATGAGACTAAAAATTCTCTTCCTTGTGCAAAGTTTTTGCAAATTATTAAGGAAATCCCTTATGTGTCGTACGAAAGGGGGATGCCGTGAATCCAAAAGAAATTGAAAGAATCGTGATCACCTCAAAAAGGCAACCAATTGAGGGGGAGCATTGATCAATTATGGAAAAATCTTTTTTGATTGATCATGATCTTGTTATGGAATGAAGGAGAAGGTAGATGTGTTAGAACTTACCAAGTTCTACAAAATCCGGTTAGTGCATCTTTTATTACCTTTTGTCATTAACAAATCTCTTATTTATATTATCATTTTATTATGACAAAAAGGGTACGTGAATTTTATAATGCATCCGTGATTTTTATTGGATATTTGCTGATATATATGATTGAAGTGAGCTATGTTACATATCTTTGATATTCGATTTACTTTGTAAAAACTGATTTTTTTTTTTTTTTGAAATTTTATTTCATGCAAGATATATTTGTTATTGTTTTATATTCTCTACGTAATACTATATCTATTGTTATCACTTTTTGATTATGACAAAAAGGGGGAGAGAATATAAATATGCATATGTGTTGATATTAGTTATTGAGCTGCGATTACTTTTCTATATATTGTTATGCTCAATCTATTTGCTATCTTCTGCAATGCGATTGCCTTGATTTATAATATTTTTTAAAAGCGTGTTTACACATCTGCATATTCAGATATTATTTTGTCATCATAAAAAATGGGGAGATTGTTAGGAAAATCCCTTATGATGTTTTGAAGATGACAAAATAAATCAAAAGCTACTAATGTGTTTAATTGTTGAGTAACAAACTATGCAGATGATAGAATGTGTAAAAGATTTTATCAAAGTTTATACTTGGAAGAATCAGAAGACAGACTCTATGCCGAAGCTGAATTTATTTAGACTATATCCAGACCTTAAGGCTAAATCTATTCAGAAACAAAATATATTCAGACTTACGTTCAGATTGTAAAGTCTATTATGAAGATTTCCAGACTTCTGTGTCAAAGTCTGAAGACTGAGAATTTTCATCATTCTTGACCATAGATTGAGAAACTTGCTAATTTAGAGACTATACCGTGTGTCCAAAAATATGCATATGTGTTGATATTAGTTATTGAGCTGTGATTACTTTTCTATATATTGTCATGCTCAATCTATTTGCTATCTTCTATGATGCGATTGCCTTGATTTATTAATATTTTTTAAAAGCATGTTTACACATCTACATATTCAGAGATTGTTTTGTCATCATAAAAATGGGGAGATTGTTAGGAAATCCCTTATGATGTTTTGAATATGACAAAATAAATCAAAGGCTACTAACGTGTTTAATTGTTGAGTAACAGACTATGTAGATGATAGAATGTGTAAATCATTTTGTCAAAGTCTATACTTGGAAGAACCAGAAGATAGACCCTATGTTGAAGCTGAATATGTTCAAACTGTGTCCAGACCTTAAGGCTAAATCCGTTTAGAAGCAGAATATGTTCAGACTTACGTTCAGATTGTAAAGTCTATTTTGAAGATTTCCAGACTTCTGTGTCAAAGTATGAAGACTGCCAGACTTTAGTGTTAAAGTATATCTTACATCAGAAGTCTGCCCTCTCTGACAATTTCCAGACTGAACGCAAATGAAGAAGGAAGACACTCAGACTCTACTTCAAATAGAATACTCTCAGACTTTACATCCATAACGAGACATAAGTTCAGAACGTAGCAGAATCAGAACGAAACATGTCCAAAACGAAACAACTTGACAGAACGTAACACAAGTCCCAAACATATAATGACTAGTGATCTGGTTTGGATTATACATCAAGATAGATTTGATTGACTCAATCTAATTGATTGACAATTGGATATTGAAGACAAGAATTTTCTATACGAAGAAGCTCTACTTATAAAAACCAAGATTCTGTTTGTATGGGCGATCAGAATTAATTTGGGATTCTACTTTTATCACTCAACGGCTACCAAATCTTCTAGATACAGATCTGTCCAATGGGTAGATTGGAAGACGATCCTCAAGATATTGTCCAACGGTTAGTTTGGAAGTTGATGAGTATTTAAGGAGATCAAGGACCAATGAACAAGAAAGAGATGGAGCGTAGAATTTATAATTCCAAAGTTTGAGCGACTTTCGATCATACACTTATCTTTGGTGAGCTTAAACGTTTGTGATCGTAAGAAAAATACCAAAAGAGTGACTTAGTGAGATAGTGTGATCTACCACTAAGTGTTTGCACTCAAATTTGTAATCTCTTGTTGATTGCATAGTGGAATCCAGCAGAAGGTTGTTAGCGTGAGAGAGTGGACGTAGGCTTGATCTAAGTCAAATCACTATAAATTTCGTGTGCAACATTCTCTTTTTTTAACTCTTCATATTTAAGTTTGTTGCATACTTATAAGTTATTTCAGAAGTCTATTCTATCGCATAACAGATTTTGAACATCTACTAGAAGTTTGGTGGCTCACTTATCAGACTTTGATCCTTATTCAGACTTTACTCGAAATCTTTTTATTTAGACTTCTTTTAAACACCTATTCACCCCCTTCTAGGTATTCGTACTAGCACTTTCAATTTTATCATCATTCTTTGAATATTGACAATTTCTACGTGCTTTCAAATCCAAATTCCATCTTTATCTTTGATTTTGCTCCAGCTAAGGATAACTAAAGATTCTGGCATTTTTTTTTTTTTTAATTGCGTTTGATTTGACTTTGAGCTTGTCACTAAAAGGGAAATTAAAATCAAGCATAGAGGCCTATTCTCCTCAGTATTGTGCTCGGCAATTCGGTTTAACCTAGGGCATTCTGCTTGCGGCTCCTTACTCCTTGGACTTTCCGTTCAAGAGAAGCATCTTTTTGGGATGACTAAAGTGTCTATCCCTTCATTTGTTGTCGCATTATCACCAATAAAATACTTCAGCATTTCACAATCAAGCCTTTCATCCCAACCCTCAGCGTTCTCAAGAGTTTCATTGCTTGGTGGAGGAGTTACTAAGACTCTCTTTTGCATCTAACGATGTAGGTTTTGGTCTTCATTTTGCCTCTACTTTATTCATTTTATTGCTTCTAACTATTATCTCGTTAGATTCCCCATCATGAACCTATTCCTACAATTAGCAGGTCGACGACCCAGCTCTACCCAAAGAAGGTATCTCTTCTTCCTTTTGATATTATCGAGAGCGCCAAGTAGACTCTTCGCAAGACCGCATGGACACCCTCTGTTACCCCTTTTGAGTTTAGTCTAGAGGAACTTGCAAAGCTCACCCTAGAGGAATGGCTTCGATCATTTTTGAAGATATTTGGAGGAGGCCTCATTGGACTTTTTGATGATCCTTGACTTGAAGTGCAAGCTAATGCACTCCTTGAGTCATTCTGTTATGATCTTGCTTTTGCTGGATGTCTTGCTTTCCAAGCCAGTTGTGACCAATATCTTCCAGTTTTCCTCGAGAGCTTGGACATATTTAAGAAAAACAATTGCAGCTTTAGTCTTTGGTTCTTTCAGAACGCAAGGTTCCAAGCATTTGCTGAGCAAGCCTAGAAGTAGAAAGTTGAGGTAGACCATCTCATGAAGTTATTTCTAGTGATGATGGAGACTGAGTCCCAAGTAAAAAGAAACATCCCGAATCTTGAGGCTCATCTTGTTGAGGAATGCCGCAAGCTTTTGTCTCACCAACTAGACATGATTGTCACTTGGTGCTTATTGAGCAGCTGTATTGATAAAGCAGCAGAGCAATTCGAAGAATCCGAGAAGTCCGTTGCTACTTTGGACTATCAAAAGATGATCGAGCCTTAGCTCCTAGCTTAGAACATGGCTCGTGACAAAGAGTTTCTATCTTTTCGTTTTGTAGTTGAGCGGGAATTTTCTCACTCTTGACTTCTATTTGTTTAAATTGATGTTGAATCACCTAGTCTTGTAATTCTCTTTTGTACTTGGACACATGTTTCACTATGATTGGGTATGTGGACGGATGCTTCATTCTTCTATGATTTGGTCTATGATGGAGTTTTCCATGTGTTACTTAATTTATTCTTTTACATTCCATAACCAAAATGGAACCACTCCATCCCCACATTCTACATGATCTCTTCATCAAGACCGTCCACTACTCTTGATAGTTCTTGTTTGGTTTCTTTACTTAATAGTATCAATCACCTTTGTTTTTAATTCTCTTTGACCTTCTTTTGCCCCCTTTCAAGCCATGGCTCTACTCACTAGAGCCTCTAACAAGGATATTTATCACCCTAGTGCTTTCATGGGTTGACTAATTGCATTGTACTGTCTCGAGAAGAAAGGGAAACTCTTGGCTAACTCTGTTGATTTAACTGTCGATTCTGAAGTTGGGAGGATTCTGCTTTTGCTGATCTCAAATTGGGTCCTTATTTCAAAGCTTTGCCCCCTCCTCCATATTTTGACGAGAATTTCCCTCGGGATTCCAAGGAGAAATTTCCTTTTCAAGGAGGAGTTCTCATTGATCACTAGTGGCCTCCTACAGATTGTAGGTTTTCTCATCTTTCCAGTTTCGATCATGTATTTGTTTCTTGGTACTAACGCTTGAAACCTGACTTTGAGCCTGCTTGGAAAAGATTAAACATTTCTCGAGTTCTCAAACTCTATTCTATTCCTTTTTCTGTTGATTATGATTTGCTTACCAGCCTTTATTGCTTTTGATCACCTTCCACCCATTGCTTTTCCTTCCCATTGGTCCTATGTCGATCACTTTACTTGATGGTCACGCCTTAACTAGGCTCATGTCCTATAGTGATGGTTCTACCCCCTTGTACACCATTGACGTCACAATATTTCGTGATTTGAAAGCATTTGACCTTCGTCCCGATGCTTCTGCAATATGATATGTGGGTAGGGAGTGTCACACTACTGGCGAGAAGCATGCAACATTTATGCTATACTGGCTTTCTCGATACATTTTCTATAGTCCTCTGAATTTCATTTCCAAAGAATTTGGTGCTCTTGCCGCTACACCAGTCTTGAATTTCATCAGCCTCTCGACAAGATGATACTTGTTGCTTTATACCGATCCATTATCGACCCTCAATCTTCTCTCGGTATTGACGATCTCGAACTCCCTTTTTTAGTCCTCTATGGCTTTTACAAGCTTGGGTTAAAGTCTATTTCCTTGACTTGTTTGCTAATGTTCTCGAGATTACTCAAAGGTGGTATGATGTACATTCAGGTTCACTTGGTCCCAACAACTTCGGTATCGAAGTTCTTTGTAAACCCTTAAAGCAGGAATCATCGCTTCCTCTTTCTCCTTTAACCTTTTATTTTGGAATACTTCCTTTTAGTTCAGGAGGAAACCATAGTATTCAATCGTATTTTCTTTTCCGATCTATACCCAACCTCAGACCAATTCCCAGACTACTCCTGTGATCGGTATCTGGAGGATGAGTCCCTTTAGAGACATGTTTTTACTTCTAGTGATCTTCCCTTATACTTCTCCAAATATAGGAAATTCTCTCTTGGATTCGAAGTATACTATCCATAATACTGCGCAAGGCAATTTGGGCCTATCTAGGAAATTCCTTTGCCCTTCGTCTACTCAATCAATTTTCCCTTCACCTTATTGAAGAGTTATCATCCTCGGGCTGCTTTCGAGTGTCAGGAAGCTATCAATGAGGAGGTGGTTGCACGCTTCAACTATTGTTGTTTCTATTAGGGAAATCCCTTATGATGTTTTGAAGATGACAAAATAAATCAAAGGCTACTAACATGTTTAATGGTTGAGTAATAAACTATGCAGATGATAGAACATGTAAAGAATATTATCGAAGTCTATGCTTGGAAGAACTAGAAGACGGACCCTTGCTGAAGTTGAACTGTGTACAGACTTTAAAGCTAAATCTGTTCAGAAGCAGAATATGTTCAGACTTAGATTGTAAAGTCTATCGCACTCAAACTCAGATTGTAAAGTCTATTGCTCTCAGACTTTACATCTTGAACAAGACAAAACATAACACAAGCCCCGAAGATATAACGACTAGTGATCTGATTTGGATTCTACATCAAGATTGATTTGATTGACTCAATCTAATTGATTGACAATTAAATCTTGAAGACAAAAACTTTATATATGAAGAAGCTTTACTTATGGAAACCAATATTCTGTTTGTATGGGCGATTGGAATCAATTTGGGATTCTACTTCTATCACTCAACGACTACCAAATCTTCTAGATACAAATCTGTCTAATGGCTAGATTGGAAGATAATCCTCGAGATACTATCCAACGGTTAGTTTAAAAGTGGAGGAGTATTTAAGGAGATGAAGAACCGATGAGCAAGTAAGAGATGGAGCGTAGAATTTATAATTCCAAAATCTGAGTGAACTTCGATCATACACTTGTCTCTCGTGAGCTTAAACGTTTGTGATCTTGAGAGAAATACCAAAAGAGTGACTTAGTGAGATAATGTGATCTACTACTAAGTGTTTGCACTCAAAATTGTAATCTCTTGTTGATTGCATAGTGGAATCCAACGGAAGGCTGTTAGCATGGAAGACTGGACGTAGGCTTGATCTAAGCCGAACCACTATAAATTCAGTGTTCTTATTCTCTTCCCTTAACTCCTTTATTTTATTCCGCATTTATTTGCCAAGGTTTATTCTAAACACCTATTCACCCCATTCTAGGTGTTTATACTAGCCCTCTCAATTTTTTGATAGATGCTAAAGGCTCCCCCTCTTTTGAAAACTGATGGGTTTCCTATCGAGAGACTTTATTCACTATCGGTATCGAGGCCATTCTTTCCAGGGTGACTGGGGCTCATCTCCCCCAATTTCAAGACCCTTGTACTACTCGTAACTATGCATTGCCTTCCTCCTCAAGTAAGTATATTAATCAAGGTAACTTGATATGTTCCTTGTGGCATTTTAGCTTATTGAGAAATCTTACATACATGAGCACTTCCTTATCATGCCGAATCCTCCCGCTCCCAATCTAGTCGCAGTAGGAGCCGAGCTGGTACTTCTCCGAATGATGATCTTGCTCACTCCTTTGGTGTCTTCTCTTCACCCATGGATGTTCGTGATTTAGAGAAATGGAGGAGATTGTCTACTATCCTTTCATATGATTATCCTCAAATCATTTCCAATTCGATTATGATAGGAGAGATTAATTATCTATCATCAAGTTTGAAACTCTTAATAAACTTTGTGTCATGTCTTGCTTTTCAGCACATTTATAGGGAACTATCCCTTTCCATCAAATCCACTCTCGAAGTGTATCAGAACAATTGCATCAAATTTGCTTTTAACGAAGCACTTGAAGCCGAATACCAACGCAAAGAATCAGAAAAAGCTGATCTCGAAGAGGAACTCATAAGTACGATGGAGAAGTTGAGTGACAATAGGCGGGAGTTATCATTACTTCTTCGACATGTTACTCCCAACGATCTGTCTTTGGCTAAGTTTTTACACCGAATGGAGCTAATTGAAGAATTTGCTAGTATCTTGACTCGAGATATATACCAAGTTCAGGATGCTTTGGTGTCCCTTGCTCGTGAATGTGAGGAATTAAACCGAAACATCCAAGCTCAAGCCTCCCAAAGAACTCGGTATCGCGTCGAGAACCTGGCACTAGAGTGGCGACTGAGAAGCTTCGTTCTTGCCTTACGTCAACAATTTGACTTTTAACTGCTCTTTGTTACATCTAGGCTAGTCTTCTGTAAATATATTTTCCTTTTGCATGGAATGTACTTGTATTTCGGTATGCCTACTTTATTATGTACATATATTGAACAACTAGATCTTCTGCCTATCTTTTACTCTTTTCAAAACATCTTCCGAACTAGCTTGATCTCCAAACTTGTATGTAATGTCTATCTCTTTATAATTTTGAATCTCAAATGAACCTCAGCTGATAGCTTTACCCTTCGGATTCAATTAATGAAATTCATTATTTGGCCTTATCTTGCCGTTACATTCGTTTTTTTTCGTACAACACCCTATCTGATAGGATCAACAAATCTTACCACAAGAGCAAATTCTATCAACAACCATAAGCCCTTCAAACGATTGATCTTCCCAGAGCACAAACCAATCAATAGAAGCCACTTGCACCGTTCAACTATGTCTTTTGTATTTCCAAAGATTTGATGATCTCGCGGACCATAATTACCTTTTGGATTCTTCGGTTTCCTTTGCGAGACTTCAATAACTTCCTGCTGCCATGCATTAATGCACGTCCTTTCGATCTCCTGATTAACTTGGTCCTGCTTTTCTCCATTATCCATGATCTTCCCAACCATCGCAGACTTTGGCTATAAATAATCCATTTTCCTTGTGGGGTTCGCTCATCCTTGCAAACTGCCTTCTTCCTCACTTCTTGAGATGGATGAACCTCCAATAATCCCCTTGATCCACATCTTCTCAGTTGAAGCTGTTGAGGAATGGAAGCAACTTTATGAGTTGCTCTCTGGAGGTTTGGCTTCTATAGCCAAGGGCGAAGAAAAGGAAGCCGCTATGAGGAGGCTTCTCCCGGACATGGATATTATTCCGATCGAGGATTTCAAGCTTCATTGCCAATACGACACCTTTTATCTTCTCTTTCTTGATAGTTTGGAGGCTTACATGCTTAACCTTGCTTAGGTTGAGGAAAAAGCCATCCTGGAAGAGAGGATCTCCTCCTTTGACCATTATGCTAAACTTATTGACCGTACCGTGAATTGGTACCATAAGATACTAGCTCCAGCAGAGAAGGTGTCTCAAATCCGCGAGCAGTAGGCTCGGTTGAGATGTAGGCTTGATAGGGAGTAGCAGCGAATTGTCGCGAAAAGGTCCCATCTTGATATTGAGTGTATTGTCGGGTTTAATGAGTGACTGACTAAGGTTGGCTTGGAAATCGGCATTCTCAAGGACCTTGTTGCCAAGGTAAGAAACCATCTGTGTTTACAGGGTGCAAGGATCTAGGCCTGGAGAGAGAGCAAGACCACCTCTTCGAGAAAGCCTACGAGATGCGTTCATCGCTGGCCTAGAGCGAACAGGCCAACTCACATATGGAGGGCTACTTGAGGGACTTCCTGAAGGTGATAAAAGCTCGGCTAGAGTTTATCCCCATTGCTATCTCGTGGCCTATGTTTTACATCCGCCATCTCCCACAGGATGTGGATATGTGACCCGTGCTTTTCGCCTTAGCTAATATAAGACTGGATGTAGGTGTGCCCAAGCAGGGCTGTGAATATTTTCCCTTGTCTTGTTTTGGTTGTAGTGGCGTGCTGTTTGATCTTGATGAATGAAGGAAGTACTTGAACCTATGTTTCCTCTTCATTCTCTCTCATTTCCCATATCGTAGGGTAGAATAATTTCAAATATTTTCTATTAAAAGATCGCAGCAACTCATCCCCTTCCAAACTCATTAATCGGTGAGTGTTGTTGCTTAACACATTAGTAACTTAAAATGGCCCTTCCCACTTGGGTGACCACTTACCGAACATTTCGATTTTCATATGGAAAGGAAGTCTCGTCTTTCAAACCAAATCCCCTACGGCAAAGGATTGAGCTTTCAGATGCTTGTTATAAGCCCTTGCTTCTCGCTTCTTTTGGGCAATCACATGATCTAGTGTTGTTGATCTCACTTCATCCAATTTGTCCAATTCCATATACATTGCCTCATTATATTGTTGCGGCAAGATCTCATTTTGAAGTCTTACCCTTAATGATTGTACTGTGATCTCCAACGACAGAACTGCATCTTGCCCATAAGTTAACAGATACGGGCTTGTTCCTATTGCCTGTCTTTTCGACGTGCGGTATGCCTATAACACCATCGATAAAGTTGCATCCTATTCCCTTGGGTTCTCTTCAAGATGCTTCTTTATGAGATTAATAATCACCTTATTTGAAGCTTTAGCTTGCCCATTAGTTTGCACATAATATGGTGTCGAGTGTACCATTTTTATCCCTCTTGAGCTTACAAAGTCGAGGACTTCGATACTAGTAAAAACAGTGGCTTGGTCAGCCGTTATAGTTTCAAGTATATTGAAACGACGAGTGATATGCTCTGCGATAAACTCCTTTATGATCTTCCGGGTTATGCTCTTGTATGATACTGTCTCCACCCACTTGGTGAAGTAATCGATAGCCAAAAGTATAAACAAATGTTTCTTACTTGATGGTGGGTATATCTTCCCAATAACATCTATTGGCTATCCTCTAAAAGGCCATGGCTTCACTATCGACTTCAGTAAGGTGGCCGGGACATGTTGTATCGGGCCGTGCATTTGGCAAGGTTTGCATCCTTTCGCGTAACTTATGCAATCCTAAGTCATGGTGGACCAAAAATAGCCATGGCTCTTTAATAGCCATTTCATTTTAATATTTGTTTGATGGGCTCCGATGGGCTCCACAAATTCCTTCATGAGTCTCAGCCATTACTAGCATTGTTTCTTCTTTATCTAAACACCTCAACAGTACCCCTTCAATGGTGTGTAGATACAGTACTTCATCTAAGAGCACACACTTTAGTGCTTGCTTTCTCAATTCTTTGTCTCAAGACTGGGAATTCTTCAAATACTCTATTATTGACATCCACCAATCTTGTTTGCTTTCTTTCACAATGACTTCTACAATTAGTATCCATTGTGACATATGTGGTAATGCTTTTATTTCATTTATCAAAGTGTAAGCTAGCTCTTTCTAGATGCGATAGCTCGATGCCTGCTAAGCAAGTTCATTGGCTTTTGCATTTTGATAACGCGATATGTGTATTAGCTCCGAATCAGGGAATTTGGCTAACAACTCCTTAGCCACATTATAGTGTCCCATAATATTGTCATTAAGGCATTAGTATTCTCTTTTAATTGTTTGATCACTAACTGTGAATCACCCGTCACTTTAACCGATTACACATTCATGTCAGCCAACAAGTAGAGGCTAACTATGAGTGCTTGATTATTAGAGCATTTAAAATCAAGCTTGAACTGAAATTTTGTTTTGTACCCCCTTGGTGACATAATCAGAATCCCAACTCCCAATGCGGTGGACATAGATGAATCGTCAAAGTATAACAACCATGGGGGTAGTTGTGAATAGTTTTCGCTTATGGTGTCTTCAACTTGAATACATGGGTATTTGGTAAGAAAATTAGCTATAGGTTGTCCCTTCATAGCTTTTTGGTTAGCTTTTGGGAATGCGTTTGCAAAAATGCAAATACCTTTTGGGTGAATGGGGTTTTACAAATGCAAATGTCGTTTGGTAAAATTTGCATTGAGAAACAACTTTGGCCAAAATACCGTTTGGTAAAATTTGCATTTGTAATTAACTTTTATTAAATTAAAAAAGTAAAAATATAAAAATATAAACATAAAATATATTTATTAAACATAAAATATATATAAAAAATAGATATGTTTATATAAATATATATTTATATAAAAACAATCTGAGAAAAAAATAGATATGTTTATATCTATATAAAATATATAAAATATATAAAAAATATATAAATATATAAATATATATTTTATATAAATATATATTTTATATTTTTTATAAATATATATTTTATATTTTTTTATAAAAATATATTTTATATTTTTTTATAAATATATATTTATTAAACATAAAATATAAAAAAATAGATATGTTTATATTTTTATATTTTATATAAATATATATTATATATTTTTTATAAATATATATTTATTAAACATAAAATATATATTTTTATATAAAAATATAAACATATTTATTTTTATATAAACATATTTATTTTTATTTTTATTTTTATTCGGGCGGCCGATCGCCTTCTCCATCGGAGAGATGAGCAATCTGAGAAGTTGCATTTCGAAGATGCAACTTTCCAAAGGACCTCAAGAGCTGCATTGGGCTAAAGGCTTTTAAAATTTTCCCACTTGGAGATGCTGATTTGCATCTCGCCAAAGTCGCGCAAAAAAACGACCCAAACACTTTTGCATTTGGCCAATAGACTTTAGAGCCCAAATGAGCATTCCAAATGCTGAACCAAACATGGTCTTTATCAATATGAAAACTAAATCCATCTTGGACAAAGTGAATGGCCACTTTGCCACTCTGCCTTTCACTATGGGTCTCGTAAGCATGCACTTGATAACATTAGTCTACATATCACATGAACAATAGTTGGCAACAAGTAGCGTTACAATTTCATACAAGCGAAATATAAAGATAAACCAATCTTTTCAATAGCAATATTTCTTCTCTTGACATCATTCAACATTCTACTAAGGTAATATACTACCCGCTCTTTGCCTTCATCAGTCTCTTGTGCCAGCATACTACCGATTGTTATATCGGTGGCCGAAATATAGAGTTTTAGAGACCTGTTTGCTTTTGGCGGCATTAATACTAGAGGATTAGTCAAGCACGCCTTTATTCTCTTGAAGTCACGCTAGTGTTCTTCTCTCCAGATGAATTCTTCTTGATTTTTTAATTTCAACAAAGGAAAAAACACCTCTATCTTGTCAGATAAGTTAGCAATAAATCTCCTAAGAAAATTTATTTTCTCGATTATCATTCGAATTTTTTTTTTTTGTTAGTTGGAGGAGGTAAATCTAAAATGGCCTTAATGGCCTTAGCCTTATTCTTATCAACCTCTATGCCCCTATTGTTAACCAGAAATTCTAAGAAATTTCCAGCTTTTATATTGAATGCACATTTTAAAGGATTCATTTTTAGTTGATACTTCTCCATCCTAACAAAAGATTGCTCAAAATATTCGAGATGACTTACCTCTTTTGACTTGACTAGGATATTGTCGATATACACCTCCATAAATTCTCCTATTATATCATGGAAAATGAAATTTATCACCTATTGATAAGTCGCTCCAGCATTTTTCAATTTGAATGGCATAACTTTCTAAGCAAATGTCCTTATGGCTCATGAGCACCTAAAGGCTGTCTTATGGACATCCTATTTAGCAATGAAAATTTGATTGTACCCCAAATGGCCATCCATCAAGGATGACAATTTGTTTCCAGCCGCAGAGTCTACTAACATATCAGCAATTGGCATTTAATATTCATCTTTTGGAGTGTAGCATTTAAATTCCTGAAGTCGATGCAAACCCGCCCCATTTTTTTCTTAATTAGGACAATGTTTGATAACCATTCAAAATACTAGGCAGTCTCGATAAAACCCACATTCAACAACCTCTCTATTTTCTCCTTCATTTTTGCGTTAACTTCAGGAGCAAACCTTCTTGGTGGCTGCTTATGAGGCTTCCAATATAGTTTTATTGGTAGACGATGTTCAACCATATCTCTATTTAATCCTGGCATTTCATGATTATCCCATGCGAAACAACTTTTATGCCTCCTCAAGACTTCTCATAAATCATGTTGTAATTCATCACTTAATAATGCACTTACGAAGACGGGTCCCTTTACTTTATCGCTGCTTATGCCAATTTCCATGAGCAGATCCTCGAATTCAACTGTTTTTGTGTCCTTCTAAAGTGGAGACTCCTTGAAGTCCCCTATATAGTCAGCAAGTCCTAGGGAGTTTTTAGTCTCCTTTGCTAAGTAGGAAAAGTACCACTCATCCAGCTCTTATAACAAGTTGTTTCCTTCCATGTAAAACATCATATTTTCCTTTGGTTATCTAGCTCTCTTTCCGTTTCAGTAAAATGGCCGTAGGGAAACTTATCGGTATCTTTATAGGGTGGTTTGATAACGGATACCCTCGGGAGCATCCATTTGAACCACATCAGCCCAAGTGATGCTTGACTCGTGCTCTTAAATACTCTACCTTGTCTTCATTCTAGAAAGCTAGAGTCTGGTGTAATGATGAGGGTATACATTAATTACTACGTATCCAATCTCTTCCTAGCAACAATTTATAGGACCCATCGACATCTATTATAAAAAAAAAATGCAGTCTTTATGATAAGCATCTCAATTGCGAGATCAACTACAATTGTCCCCTTTGCATCACGTATGTCCCTCGTAAAATCTGAGAGTGTCACATTAGTAGGGATTATCTCTTCCTTATCTTTACCAAGCTTCCGAAAGTATCGGTAGGGCAAAGATTTAGAGTTGCCCCAGCATCAACCAATATCCTATTCACTAGACGGCCTTCTATCTTGCCTACCACCACGAGGGCTTTCAAGTACTTTGTCTTATGAATTGGAGGTTTCTTAAATTCCACCAACTCCTCATCAGTAAATTGGAATTTAGCCTTGACTGTCTCTACCACTTCAAAAGTCTCTTCCTCCATCAGTACAACTCTCATGGCAAAATCTTTGAACCCAGGAGGGAGTTTCACTTGAACTATATTTGAACCAATCGAAAATCAAAGTTGAATCTCTTCTGTCGAACTTACTCTTTATTCTATTTACTTCTTACTCAGCTCCTTTTGGCTTCCAAGAACTTTTTCCTTCAATGGTATCACCCTCTTAGCAGTTACTATACTCTCCATCCATTTCAAAAGAATCCCCTTCATGTTTTACCCATACTAGGCTTTTCGTTTCGCGATGATGCTTACCTTTGGGTCTTACCAAAGTACCGGCTTGTATGTGTAGTTCTTGTAGCTTTTTCTTTTGTTGCACTCTCCTTCTTCAAGTCCTTGACATTAGTGTTTTCTTAGATGGCTGAATTTTTAATGGGCTTTTTAGGACTTCCTTCCCTACAAACCACTATCCTTAAGGAGGATTATGTGGTAACTTTATCGTCCGATAAGGCTTCTAGCGTTGACTAGTCAAAGATGGGAACTCGTCTTCATACTCGAATTCTCGCTCGGTTCTCCCAGAGTTCCAATATCGAGATGCCCTTCCTCATAAAGTCGTTTGAGCGGTTCCTTATTTGTCCGTTTTCATTTTTCTCTGTGAGGTGAAGAGCGACGCTTTCTCTCTCTCCCTAGGCCTGCACGCATTGATTGCCATGAGGAGAGAGAAAGGGAAATAACTCTCCACGACAGGTCTAGCGACAGGCGAAGAAAAATGAGGAGAGAGAAAGGGAAAAGGGAAATAACTCTCCGCAGCAGTTCTAGCGACGGACGGATAAAAATGGGGAGGGAGAAAGAGAAACAAATCTCCGCAGTGGGTCTAGCGCCACAATTAATGCGTGAAGGCCTATTATGGAGGGAAAATTTTTAAATAAGAAGGAGGAAATTTTTATTTTCTGTGCATAAAGAGAGGTGGGGATCATTTATTGACGTGAAGCCACGTGAAGCTTTCTAATTGGTGGGAATGCACAATATCTTGTGACCGGCCTCTTCTAATATTTTCTCATCTGTGAGGATTCTCCTTACAGTATCTCAAGGAATCTCAATTATTAATGCATTGAGGGATAGATTTCAAAAGTTACCTCGTCTACATGAATCTATAGTTGGGATTACGAATCTGCGGTAGAGATCACCGAGGCACTTCATCATATTGATTAGTCGTTTTCCTTCTCTCCTTTCCTTCGGCCCTCTCAAAGGCCACCGATTATCTAGCAGTTCATGTCCATGAGGATGTTTTCAGTACTCCAGCATAATCAAAACTCTCTCTCAGAAATTCTACCACTTGTTTTTTTCATTAGAAGCTGAATAGCCAGCGAAGTAATCAGTACCAATCATGAGGAATTTGATGGAAACGAACCAAAAGATGGCAAAGGAGCTGGCGACAATCAGAAACTGCAATGTCACGTTGGGCAACATGAAGTCCCTGAAAACTCCCGTGGGGAGGCTCTTGCACATCGAGCTCCTAGTAATCTTCAACGCCTTCTTGTTCCTCTCACTTGTCATTATCAGCTCGTGGCGACGTCGCTCCAACAGCAAGATGTTCCAGCTCTTCATTTTCACGGCCTACAATCTCTCAACCTTCTTACTCACCTACGCTCTAAGCCTCATGCATGATGCTCCGTCATGCAACGAGCTATTCCCCATCTGGGCAATGCTCCTCATGATCGTATTCGGGAGCACTGATTCTATCTCCGCGTACGGTCTTGACGACAACGAGCAGTGGAAGAGAAACAATTGGCAGCTCCTGATCAAATCGATTTGGTTGGTCTGGTTGATTGAATTGTACTTCCGCAACGGGTCCGAAGTGTTGGTCGCAGCCGAGTGCCTCTTCATTGTCTTGGCCGTGAAGTTCTTCGAGAGGGCTCGGGCCATGATGGCGGCGAGTCGGCATTCTTTGGAGTCGAACACAAAAGTGGTTGCTGATTATTATATGAGCGTCGAGTACGAAAGTAAAGGCCATTCAGCTGGTGACGTGGATCTGGTTTTCGATAGAGAAAAAAGAAAAAAAGTTGATCCGATTTGCATGAGAGGGTATACATATCTGGTCTGGGGTGATGAGGGGAGTATTTTGAGATTGGCGATTGGCAGTATTCGTTCTTTCCTGAGGTGTGTAGGGATTCCCGGCATCCAGGAGGCACCGAACTATCGGGTGCCATTTTGTGGATCCCATCTAATCACCGTTGAAGAGGTATACCAATAATCGTCTGATTATTTTTATTTTTCTCAACTTTGATTTAGTAAGGATTTTCTTCTCACCACTGAAGTGGTATACCAACAATCGTCTGATTAGTACTGAGGCACGGAATAAGAACACTAAAGTGGGTAGAAATCTCCTTCTGCCAACTCCTAATTACTTTTGAGTCATATTGCATTATGACTTTCATTCTAACGCAAAAGTTTAAACTATTAAAAAGATGAAGACTATTCATATTGGGCACATTATATTTACGTATTTAAGCCACGTGAGATTACAATTACTACTCCCCTTCCGTGTGAGTCGACCTCTTATATGTGTACGACCTGACTCGGTTATTTGGGAAATAAATAGCTCCTGTTTTGTGTGAGCTAGCTTTAGTAAATTCATCATAGTTGCCAAGTTTGGTATATGCAAATCTCTGTTGGCGGCGGTGGCTAGCTAGGCAAAGCATCGGCGTTGGCTAGGCAAAGGGTGGGGCGATGCCGGAGCGGGCGTGCGACCAGGCCGAGATGAGTGACACCGCTTGTTCCGGCTGTCTCCGTCGAAGCCCCGAGGAGCAAGGACGCACCAAGAGGGAGTTGGCTCAAGTTGGTGGTGAAGTCGGGTCTGATCGGGTCCAGCCTGTGGGGTGGCTGAAGGCCTTCTCGTCTAGGCTATCTAGTTGAGGTTTTTCGTGGGCTAGGTTTAGTTAGGCTTCAGTTTTAGGCGTAGGTTTATATTGGGAGTTCGGGCCAGGCTTAGTCTTTTTATCCTTGGATGTGGCCTCCCTTAGGGCAATGCCCCTAGAATCAATGTCTTTTCCCTTCCAAATGGAAAAGAGAGGTCGCAGCAACTCTTGACTTGTACTCTAATAAGACATTTATATGTCTTGGTATAAACCATTAGGTGGAGAAAGGCTGCACATAGTAAGACACATTATAACCACGTATTCGAACACTTAACTTGGCCATAACCTAATGTGCAAGCTCAACTCTTTACTCAGGTGTGGAATTGTGAAGGCATGCTCTCAAGCCCGCAAGGAGGAGGCCCCCACGACAAGATGAAAGACAAATGCCTCTCTTTTGCACTCTTCAAGCTCCTCCGTTTGAGATATGCTCGCTACTCATTGCACCAAGAGGCTCATGAGAATGCGTGGAAGTTGATTCGCCATATATTGCTCTCACAAGAAGACGGTTACAAGCGAATGTTTCAAGTTGTCGAGGTCGAGCTCACGTTCCTCTTCGATTTCTTCTACACCAAGTATGGTATCATATTCCAACGTGGCTGGTTGCTAATCAAATTACTAGAGTTAACGGGCATCGCCATGGGCATTTGGGCTACTATATCACTCTTGAAGCATCACAAGAGACACAACGGTAACTGTCGACTCACCACTATGCCAAATGGGTTGAGTGTTGACATATTCGTTACTATTGTGATGACAATCTCGTTCATCATCATGGAGCTCATGCAATTCTTCTTTACGGTTTTCTCGGACTGGGCTAAAGTGATATTTATTTGCAAGTATGTGCAGTACAAGTCATTGCAAGAGAATTTGTGGATTGGGAGGATGATTAGAGCAATATGTGGGGTCCGATCGCGGAAGCCTTGGGAGAGAAAGCTTCGTCAGTACTCATTCCTCGATTCGTACTCCTATAAACCTTCCAAGTTATTGAACAATGCAATCATGGCGGCCTTCATTGATCAGACTAGAGATGGCCAGAGACAAAGTAAGCCAATACAATTGGATGAAAAAGTGAAACAAGCAATGTTTGATGCTTTGAAGTCGATTAAAGATACTAAATTGGAGAACGGAGAGGCCTCACTGAAAAGAAACCTTGTATCTGACAAGCTATCATGGGCATGTCAGCTTGAGACACGGGCTGAAGTTATAATGGTGTGGCACATCGCCACTAGCTTCTACGAACATCAACCGCAGCAAGGAAGTTCAAACTTGTCTATAATGAGGAATCTGCTAGTGGCAACTAACTTATCCAAGTATTTGGCTTACTTGGTTGCTTTTGCTCCATGGCTACTGCCTAATCCCCCTTCAGTTGCTGACTTTGTGTTCAATCAAGCAATCATTGAAACCAAGGACATCTTTCAGAAGTGCAAGACGATGGACAACAAGGTTAAGAAGATGGAGAGAATGGGCAGGGGCTGGCTTGGGCTTGAAGGAACTGTTATCAAACAAGGTGCTCAGCTCGGGAATCAGCTAGTGAATGATATAAAGACGAGGAAATTATTTGGAGGATTCTGGCCGACTTTTGGGTGGAACTAGTGTTGTATGTGGCACCTTCGGACAACGCTAGAGCGCATGCGGAGCATTTGGCTAGAGGAGGCGAGTTTGTGACTCACTTGTGGGCTTTGCTTTCTCACGCAGGGATCGAGAGAAGGCCTCCTACAAAGCCACCTACTGTATTGGAGAGAAGCAACAGCTTCTGAACTAATCCAGTGTTTGATAGCATTAGTTGTAATTAATCGATGATTGCGATAATAAATAGTTGCTTATGTATGTTTCATGTGGATCTCGTGCTCCATAACAGTGCAACGTGTTTGGTTGCATGACTTGCACTTCTCACTATGCATTTAATGTAATAAAATATTGGGTACAACTGGTTTGTCAAGTTAGAAATAAAATATTTCCATTTATTGATTGACACATGTTCAACGGGGGGCCCATATTTCAGATTTTTCACAAATCAATTTCACTCACCTTCTTTCTTCCATGAATACCCCACCTTGTCTCTTTCCATTGTACAACGCTTTGAAGAGCTGAGTCTGGTGGGTAGTGAATAGAGAGAGAATCTCCTTCGTCGAAGACGGAGGTGGATTGTGAAGTACAACATGAGACTGAGCGGACTACGACTGCAATTGAGAGGAGAGGAAGGAAGGGAGAGATCCGCAAAGGGAGGAAAGCCAGAGAGCACGATTGGAGAAGACATCAAAGAGCTTGGAGGCAAGGGAGGACACCTGGAGGAGGAGTGATTGGGCTCGCCGGATGGGTGGGAGGGAGAGATAGGTTAAGGAGATGTTAGGTGTGGCAGCGGCGGTGGCGGACGAGGGGACGTTGGGATGTTGGTGTGGCTACTGGTGGGAGGAGGTGGCGATAGTGAATTTAGGGGAGGAAAATGTGAGGGGTGTTTAAGAGAGACAGAGGACAGAGCAATAGAGGAGAGGGAGAAGGTAGGGGTATTCATGGAAGAGGAAAGGTGATGGGGAAAAGAGATTTCTGAAAAATCTGAAATGTGGGCTTTACTAGACACATATTAATCAACAAGTGAAGTGTTTTATTGCTGACTTGGCAGACGGGATTGAAATCAGATACAAATTTCACGTGCCAAGACTAGATTATGTTCCGAAACACTTACATAAGACGAGAGTCATAATGAAATAAAAATGAAAAAAAAAAAAAAAAAAGGAAGAGAAAGAAATGGATCTCAGAAAACCTGATAACGTCAATATAGAAGATAAGAGGGGATTGCATTTGTTGCTAAACCATTGTAATGAATTCATACTAAGAACCTTATTGCCATCATGCCATAGATGTCCCGAGAAATTGCGTTGAATGGATATTGGAAGCAAAAACCAGAAATTGCAGTGATGTTGTTCCCCTGAAAACCTCAATAGCATCACCCATCTAGACGTCGTGCCATTTGAACGAATTATCTTCATTCATCATGCTCTCCTTTTGTATGAGAAAACACCTCTATGAGGGAATCAAGCTCAGCTGCATCTTCTCAAGCTCTTTCCTCAGAACCTTTACTTTATCCCACGGTTTCACTTCCACTACAACCTTTAGGTTGGCTTTCCATGGCAACACCATCACCCCGAACTTCTTTAACAAAGGCTTGCTGCGCTTGTCGACGCTATAATTTTCTTGAAGCTCAAAATCAAATATCCGGCAATCATCTTCAAGCTCAGTTCCATTTGCAAACAGCATCACCCACTCAAGAGGGACATCTTCTAGGAACCGAACTACCTCTCTCAAGGGTTTCACAGGATTGTTCACGTTAACTTCGATGGGAAGCCGCATTTCAGATGGTGGCGTTCGTATGCTAAGTTCAATTTTAGTGGATGGCGGTGGCTTCGGCACAACAATTAGAGATGTGCAAATGAAACTGCAAGGGTCATTATGGCACGATTAAAAATCGATTAGAAGCCGGAATTGGGACTTGGGTCCCCGTGCCCGTATTTGAAACCTTGAGATTACCACTCGCCAATTGCCCAAAAATCGGACTAAGTGAAAATAACCACATATCTTATGAGGAACATGGATTAATTTTATGTATTTTAATTAGGCTCAATTGGAAGAGAATTGATTGGAATTGAGGAATTTAAGGTACAAGATTTTATGCCCCGGCGGAAAATGGAATTGAACTTATTGGAGTAAGGTTGTGGGAGGTTGGAGTTAGTGGATTGTGACATCACAAGTGATGTCATGGGATGGGGCAAGAAGGGCTAGGATGGTGACACTTGGAGGGTGGAGATTGAAGCTCAAATTGGACCAATCACACATCATCTTCAAGCTTGGGAGGAGAGAGAGAGGGAGAGGAGAGAGAAGCCACCGTCCACCCCCCCTTCGTGCGAGACCGATCAAAGCCCCTTCGCCGTTCACCCTTCGCCGCTCGTTCGTCGACACCTCACCATATGTGCACGCCGCCCCGAGCGCTGCCGCCCTTGTTTGCACGCGGAAAGCCTCCCGGTGAGCCATCGTCATCCGCTTGCCCTCTCCGCCGTCCTCCGATTCCTTGGTTAAGGGGCCCACCCATCCTCCCACCCAGCCGATTAAATCTTGATTATAGGGTTAATTGATTATATTATAATAATATATTAATTTTTAATATTAAAAAATTAAGATTAATCTCTGATTTTGGGATATGCCTTAAAATATTATTTAAGTGTGAAAGATGTGGCAATATCTCCCTCTCAATCCATGCCGGCCAATGTTTGAAGAAATGCCTAAACCAAATTTGTTAGGATTAATCTTTGATTCCAAATTGTTAGAAGGAGTACGTGAATAAATGGTGTGTGATATAGGCTTTTTGTTGATTACTGGGTATATTTTCATTCCGATATTTCATCTCTATTGAGTCTGAATCTTTTCAATCTTTGGTTACCTTCGCTTTGTGCTTTGGCCATATCTCTATGAATGTCCTTGTATTTGTGATGTGGCTACGATCGTAAGTCTTGAATGGATGATGATGAGGATGAATGTTGGCAAATTTCCATCTGATGGTCGAAGGCAACCGGAGATGGAGGTCCAACGATGGTTTGAGCATATGATGTTACAGGAGCTTTGGGTTTAATGTCCTATTTCTGGGTAATGGGATGAAGAATTCGAGAAATAAATAAAATAAGATAAAAAAAAAAAAAGGAAAAACTTTTGGGTTGTTCACGTGTCTCGGGGTTCCAGTGACACTCCCAAAATCGGATTGGAATTGCCTTATAATTGATCCATTCAATGGGCCCACCCCTAACTAAATCCATATTATATTATAATAATATATTAATTTTTAATATTAAAAAAATAAAGATTAATCTCTGATTTTCGGGACTCGAATTTGAGTGTGAAAGATGTGCAATATCTCCCTCTCGATCCATGTTGGCTAGTGTTTGAAGAAATGCCTAAACCAAATTTGTTAGGATTAATCTTTGATCAGTTCCATGAATCCACCCGAGAACTGAATCCATGTAACTAACGCGGTAGTCCTTAGGTTTCATGGTTCTAATGACCAGAGAACTTCCATGTAACTAACGGGCGGTTCCCAATTCCAATTTTTCGGAATAGTCCTTACCACACCTACAAACCATGCACACCCCTAACAACAATGATTGGAATGTGGGAGTGATTGAGGATGCTGCAGCCTCGACATCAAGCTCGTCTTCAAGAACCTCGTTAGTCGAAAGCAAAAGTTTGGCCACAGATGGGTTTTCTGTGGTATTTTTTGATCTTCCCTTTGATCTCCAAGACTGTATCATCGTAACCAATTTCAATGTAGAAAGAACTTCCTTCCTGGGGCTGAAAAAAAAAAAAAAAAAACATGAAAATGTGATTTGAAGAAGAGCTCAATCTAGATGCTTATAATCACAAGATTGAATGAATGTATTAGAAGTGGAATGGATACATATATGGAAAGAAAATCCAATTACTAGGGCTCATGATCTCAAGTGTATCTCATACATTTGCACGTGAGAGGAATCGCTAATTGATAAGGGAAAATTATAAATAAGGGCATAAAGTGGGAGTATTTTTTCAAATAAGAATTCACAATTAACCTTATTTCAAATAAATTCTGAAGTGGTGGGTTCAATTTAAAATAAGGATTTGAATTCGCCGGCTAACGATTACTTAATTTTTCTGGCAGCCGAAACAGGGCATTTTTGTCCCAAACAAAATTTGGACAAAGATTCAAACGGAAAAAGAAAAACTGGAAAACCAAAAAAAAAAAAAAAGAAAAAGAAAAAAAGAAGTCTCAAACCAGAAGAGAGAGAGAGAGATTGCAGATGGTGGGGGCGTGCGTCATGGCCGGTTGGATTTTCCCGGCGAGAGCAGTTGACCCTCGGTGAGGGTTGACTGATGCTCGGCTTCATGACAGAGCTTGTCCACGAATCTGGGCTGGCAGAGCTCGATGTCGGGCCTCTCCGCACTCTTCCAGCCGGACGCCATGGTGGAGGTCGAGATCGGTGAAGAACAGGATAAGGCGCATTAGAAGGCTTAACGCTTCTTGAATACACGTCGCATCTTCGTTTTCTCAATTTTTTTTGCAAGGAATTGTGGTCTGGATTTTTCTGGGTTAGATTTTTATGGAAACACTCTTCACAGAACATTTTAATTCCTTAAATGGATTGAAGCTTGACCATGGATTGATTTTGATTTTTTGATCCACCCAAGTCGGAATCTTGTTAGTGGATTCAAACACGTCGCTGAACCCGATAACCCGATCGATGCACCGCCGGCTTCCAGTAGCTCAGGGGTGCAATCTCCCAAAGGTAGGGAAACTCTGATTCTATTCTTAGCTACGTAGGTGAGATGCATGTTGCCGGATTGCTTGGCTGCTCTCCAGGCCGAAGGAAAAAATCAGCGTCATGTCCTTTGCTAGAAGGATGCCCGTGTTTGGACAACTAGAAAAATCAAGAGTCGTTTGTCCATGAAAATGTGGCCGGCCAGTAAGATCGAGCCCTTATTTGAAACTGATTTGATCATTTCAGACATTTATATGAAACAAAGTACACTTTAGAAATTTTAGCCTTTTTTCAGTTTTTTAATCTCATCTAAATACATTTAAAGGAAAAAAAATAACAAAAATACTACATATGAGAGTGAAAATAATTTTAAAATGCTACGTTAGTATTTTCTGTTAACCAAATTAACAGTATTGATGAAAGGACTTGATTACATTTTTGAAAATTTTAGAATTTAATTGTACTTTCATGATAAGTTTTAGGATTTTTTGTATACTTATTATGATTAAAATACTAATAAAAGTGGGACTCTCTTTTTCCTTCGTTTCTTCTAGCGTTCTCTATTGACTCATCCGGAGGAATTTCTCGCCCTTCTATGGTGACGGAGAAGAGAAGTCTCAATCAACTTGGACAGCTCGTGCAAGGCTCCAAAAGAAGGCAGGTTGTGAATTTTCTATACGTGAAGAAAAATTGAGGCTCCTCTGCGCATTAGTCAAAAAGCAACCTCTCGTTTGTCTTAGATGAAAACGCGTGCAGCCGAATCCTCTAGATCAGCGAGATGACCTCCGTAAATTTTGATAGGGTATTGTCAATGGTTCAATCGATCCGGTTCCTTACTTAAAATTAGAAACTAGATAGGTCATTTTAGCTTTCAAAACTTGAGAACTAAGAACCAGATCGATTACCATAGAAACCACTCCTAATCGGCCGATTCTAATCCAGTTCGATTTTCAAGTTGGACCAGGACCGTTACACATCCCTATTTTATAGTACTTGTTTTTCGATGTTATAATAAGCTATGAACAAGTTACCTCACTCTTGTTAATCTTCCTCTTCTTGAACATTCGAAGGCACACGTTTCTCGTGAGGGCTATGAGCCCGTTCAACTTGAAAATCAACTTGAATAAATCAAACCGTTTAGTTTAAGAGCAGTTCCAAGGTGAAACCGCCCGATTTCTTGAAACGTCGGCGGCTCCACTCAAGTTCATAACCACATGTGACTTCCTAGACAGCGAAACCAACCACATACTTCACAAGTGCCAAGTAGACTGTAATAGGCCAATTGATTGATTGATTGACACATATATAGGGAGGGCCCACTGTTTGGAATTTTGTTAGTACTTGCCAAAAGTTCAAAAAAAAAAAAAAACATGGCAAAGATAATTTCGACTTCCCTTTCTTTTGACAAACCCATTCCTAAAGCTCTTGTCGTCAACTTCCTTTCTTTTTCGTTCTTTTCCTTATCTCCTTTCCCTTGAACCTCCCAAAAGCCACTGATTCTCTCGTGATAGATATGCGTCCATGAAGTGTTTTCAGTACTCTAGCATAATCAAAACTTTGCGACTCTCTCTCTCTCTCTCTCTCAGAAATTCCATCATTTTTTTCTCCAATTAGAAGCCAAACAACCAGCTTATGTAATCAGTACCAAACATGAGGAATTTGATGGAAACGAACATAAACATGGTGGTGGCACCGGTGCCGATCGCAAACAACAATGTCATCATGGACTTCATCAAGCGGCTCCTGGGAACTTCCAACACGCTCGTGACGATCGAGTTCCTAGTCATCTTCACCGCCTTCTTGCTCCTCTTCCTCGTCACCTTCGGCTCATGCCGGCGCCGCTGCAGCAACCGCATGTTCCAGCTCGTCACTTTCGCGGCCTACACTCTCTCGACCTATGTATTCACCTACGCTCTAGGCCTCATGCAAGGCGCTCCGTTCAACGAGTTATTCCCTGTCTGGGCAGTGTTCCTCGCGATCGTCCTCGGGAGCACCGATTCTGTCTCAGCATACAGTCTTGAGGACAACGAGAAGTGGAAGAGCTGCAATTGGCAGGTCATAATCAAATTGTGTTGGTTGCTCTTTTTGGTAGACTGGAAATTCCAAGACGGTTCCAACACGGCGGTCGCGACCATGTACCTCTTCCTCATCTTGACCATGAAGTCCGAAGAGAGGGCTCGGGCCTTGATGGCGGCGAGCCGGCAATCTTTGGAAAGAAATACAAAAGTGATTGCTGATTATATGAGCGTGGAGCACGAAAGTGGGGGCGTTGCTGGTGAAGTCGATCCGATTCGCATGAGTGGGTACACATATTTGGTGAGGGGTGAAGAGGAGAGATGGGTGGATGGGATTGCTCGTGCTAAGCGATTCATCAAGAGGTGTCTTGGGAAGAAGGAGACTGCGCTCGCGCGGGACCATCGGACCCCATTGGATAACGTAGATGAATTAATCACCATTGAAAAGGTATATCTTTAACTGTTCGATTTTTTTTCCCCTAAACTTCAATTTAATACAGATCTTCTAGCACAGAAAAAAAAAACATCTTGATTAATTATGAAAAAAATACAACAGAAATTATAATAGTATGCATTATAAATTACTCGATACCATAGGATGGAGCATGATCGGACATTAGGAAAATTGTCCAAAAAGTCCTAAATTTAGTACACTTTTACCAATTTGGGTCATAAATCTTTCAATTTTACTAATTAAATCCTAAATCTTTTCATGTTTTGCCATTTGAATCCATCTGACCAATTTTAAATGTGGATGCTGATAGTGTCAACGGTCGGCACTAACATGCACAATTTTTCAGTATGCATCGTTTATCATACTTAGGTCATTTGATTTCATTTTTCATGTTAAGTAAAATTCAATGAAAAATTTAGGCGACAAGGTAGAGGGAAACAAAATGCAAATGAGGCACATTATAACCTCGTAACTTTAAGAAAATCATGATTACAATTAGCAATCATGGCCCATGTATGACTCCGCTTAGTTATTTGTGAAATATAAATAGCTCTTGTTTTAAGGAAGTCGGTTGTTCTAAACCCACTACGAGCAACGACTTCGAGAAAAAAGTGCTGGCATATGAACTCTTGATCCGTGTTTGATGCCACGCTAGTATGTCTAACCAAAATGCTTAAACCATTAAATGGAGGAAGACTACATTCATATAAGGCACTTTATAACCATGCATTTAGATAATAAACTAGGCAATAAACTTATATCCAAGCTCAACTCATCACCCAGGTGTGGAAGTGTGAAGGGAGGCTCTTAAGCTCAGAAGGAGACCCCCACAACAACTTCAAGGACGTATGCCTCTCTTTTGCACTCTTCAAGCTCCTCCGTTTAAGATATGCTGGCTACACATTGCCCCAAGAGGCTCACAAGAAGACATGGGACTTGATTCACCATGGATTGCTCTCGAAAGAAGATGGCTACAAGCGAGCATTTCGAGTCGTTGAGAACGAGCTCACATTTCTTTTCGATTTCTTCTACACCAAGTACAGTGTCATATTCCAGCCTGGCCGATTACACCTCAAATTGCTAGAGTTTATTTATCTCACTATTGGCATTTGGTCTACGACATCAATATTGAAGAATTACAAGAGACATGACGATAAAAATCAACTGGGCACTATGCCCAATGGGTTGAGCGTCGAAGTAGTCGTGACCAGCATGATGATAATGCCAAATGGGTTGAGTGTCGAAGTAGTCGTGACCAGCATGATGATAATCTCGTTCACCATGGTGGAGCTTATGCAGTTCTTCTTTGTAGGTTTCTCGGAATGGGCTAAAGTGATATGGATCTGTAAATATGTGCAGAAGAAGTCATGGCAAGAAAATGCATGGATTGAGAGGATAATCGGAGCAATTTGTCGGGTCGAATTGATGAAGCCTTGGGAGCAAAAGCTTCATCAATACTCATTCCTTGAGTCATACTCATATAAGCCTTGCAAGTTATTGAACAACAAATCAATGGCAATCTACATTGATCAAACTAGGGATGGCCAGAGACAAAGTGCGCCCATCAAATTGCCTGAAGAAGTCAAGCAAGCCGTGTTTCATGCTCTAAAGTCGAATTACAGTACTAAATTGGAGAATGGACAGGCCTCACTAAGAGTAAACAATGAGTCCAAGAAGCTATTGTGGGCATGTCGGCTTGAGACACAGACTCAGGTCATAATAGTGTGGCACATCGCCACTAACTTCTGTGAGCACCAACTACCGTTGGAAAGATCAGACTCACTTGCAACAAGGAGGAGTTTTCTAGTGGCAACTAGCTTGTCCAAGTATCTAGCTTACTTGGTTGCTTTCGCTCCCTCGCTATTGCCGAATCATGCTTACGTTACAGAGCACTTGTTTGATCAGGCGATCATCGAAGCCAAGGACTTCTTTCGAAAGTGCAAGAGAATGGAGGACCGGGTTAAGAAGATGAAGGAGAACAACAGTGGTCTTTCTGCGTGTGGAGAAACTGTTATCAACCAGGGTGCTCGGCTTGGGAATCAGCTCACTAATGATGTAAAAGACAAGGACATGATTTGGAGGATTCTGGCTAACTTTTGGGTGGAAATTGTGTTATATGTGGCACCTTCGGACAATGTGAAAGCACATGTGGAGCATTTGACCAAAGGAGGTGAGTTTGTGACTCACTTGTGGGCTTTGCTCTCTCACGCAGGGATTGAAAGAGGTCCTCCTACTAAACCACATAATGCACTAGAGAGAAGGAATAGCTTCTGAACTAGTCCAGTGTTTGATAGCATTTGTTGCAAGCAACCGGTGATTGCCATGGTAAATGGTTGCCTATGTATAATTCATATGGATCTCACGCCAGTTAACTATGCAATGTCTTTGGTCACATCACTTCAGCTCTTACTATGCATTAAATGTATTCCTACTATTACATCATATCTATAATGTAGAGACATCCTATTTTTGGTCTTGTAATATAATTGTAGGAATATTTACCTTAGAGTTTATTCCAAAGTGATGACTTTATACACATGACAAGAATCCCTTTGATATATCAAAGACAAGGTGGTTCTTGTAGTCAAGATTATGTAACAAAGTTTCACGGTACTTATAGCATTCTTGCTATGAGTAAGATTGAGAACAATTATGTTAAATAGTAATTCCCCTTGATCTGGATTGATCTCTGCTAAACTGATACTTGCCAAATAATTTGGTATGGCTCACTTTCTAGGATAGATCCTCATGGATGAGCATATAGGGTTGTTGTTCTAGCACTGACCAGATTTTGCATAAGGAAAGAACCTAGTCGATCATCTCTTAGGATCATATTGATTCAGATTGGATTGATCATCTTTTGCAAGAAAGAAGTACCGCCTCGGACACGATTTTATAGAGAAGATAACATGTGGGATAGCATTTATCTTTTTTTCCTCCAGAGCTTTTCCACAAGATTGCTCATTTGGTAGAAAATGACAGAGTAGATGTTGCATTTGGGTGAATTTTACAACTAAAGCTTCTTTGGCTGGTGCGAGGATTTGGCCAAAAGGATTCAGCAGCTGAGGAGAACAAGTGAAAGATAAACTGAAAATTTGTCGATCCGAGCATGTACTTAAGGAGGCAATGTTTGTGCAAGCTAATCAATCCATATCTAAAAACTATTTGATTCCACCATTTCTCAACGCAAATTAATTGGCTTGACCTGTGGATGTGATTCCCCATTTTGCAAACAGAATTGAAATGAAATAAGAATATCACGTGCCAAGATAAAATGATGTTCCTAACGATGCCTATATAAGAAGAGAGTAATAAAGACGACAAAGATAGAAAAGGGAGAAAGAAAAACTGAGCCTATAAAACCTGATAACGCCAATATAAAAGGTAAAAGGGGATTGCATTTGTCACTAGACCTATAGCCTATACTCACACTAAGCACTTTATTGTCATCATGCTCTAGATCTCCCATTGAAAGCGCTAATGGGATGCGAAAACCAGGTCTCATCGTGAAATCGTCCCCTTGAAAACCTCAATAGTATCGCCCATCTTGACGCCGTGCCATTTAAACGACTTATCTTCATCCATCCCACTCTGCTTATGTATGAAAAAATACACCTCTAAAGGAAGATTGAACTTTAGGCTCGGCTACAACTTCTCAAGTTGTTTCCTCAGAACCTTTACTTTATCCGACTGTTTTACTTATACTGCAACTTTGAGGTTGGCTTTCCACAGCAACACCATCACCATGAACTTCAGAGGCTTGATGTGCACATCAACACTGGAATTGTCCTGAAGCTCGTAGTCGCACGTCCGACGATCATCTTCAAATTTAGTTCCATATGCATACAGCTTCACCCGCTTAAGAGGGACATCTTCCAAGGACCGGACAACCTTTCTTAAGCGTTTCACAGGGTCGTTCACTTCAACTTCTATGGGGAGCCGCATTTTGGATGGTAGCATTCCGATGTGTAATTCAATCTTATGAGCCGAATGGGGGAGCAATTGACGATGTTGCAGCCCTCAACATCGAGCTTGTTATCAAGGGCCTCATCGTTGAAGACAAAAGTTTGTCTATAGATGGGTATTCCTTGGTGTTTTTCGATCTTCTCTTTGATCTCCAGTACTGTATCATGGAAACCAATTTGAATGCAGAAAGGACTTCCTTCTTGGGGCCCAAAGAACACATCCATTTTCGAGAAAAAACAGCACGATGCTCCATGTGAAAAAGTATTTTCTCCTCAGGCTAAAAATTTATTAAAAAAGGAGCCAAATCATCTTGATTAGTTGTGAAAAAGTAACACTATACAGAGTCAATGACGTAGACGAGTTGATCCCTGTTGAAAAGACGCATCTTCAATTATTTAAATTTTTAGATTTTTCTTAATTTCGATTTAGTAAGAATCTTCTTTTAACAAAAGAACAAAATAAATTATCTGGATTGGTCGTGAAAAAGTAAAAAATGATGACTCTATGCATTGTTAATGACATGATACCACAACATGAATCAAGACAGGACATCCATCCTCTATGAAAATCCTCTTCCTTACAAAGTATCTCAATGAATCTCAATTATTGATGCTCTAAGTGATAGATTTCAAAAGTAACCTTTTTCACATGAATCTATCTTTGGATAACTGAGGCACTAAATAAGAACATGAACAAGGATAGAAAATCTCCTTCTGTCAACTCCCAGTTACTTCTGACTCATATGACTTTTGGGTTCTTTATCTTGGCATGCTTCCATTATACTTAGGTGACTTGATTTCATCAGGCATATCCTAAATTTGATGCAAAAGTTTAAATTGTTAAATAGATGAAGACCATTTATATTGGGCACATTATAATTACATACTTAAGCCACGTGAGATTACAATTACTACTCCCCTTTTGTGTGAGTCAACCTCTTACACGTGCAGGACCTAACTCGGTTATTTGGGAAACAAACACAACTCTTATTTTGTGTGAACTAACTTTAGTAAATTCATCATGGGCGATAAGTTTAGGAGTGAAGTGCCGGGATCTGAACTTTTGTTGACATCTTATTTTTGTCAGTCGAGTAAGCCGTAACTTCCCTATGAAAATACAAAAGGCGTGAAATAGCCCCAAAAACAAAAACCCATTTGGCCCAGCTCGCCGAGGTCGAGCTCTAGCCTTCTCCCTGGCCCATTCCTTTTATTTTTTTCTCGGCTTGGCCTCTTCCTTTCTTCTTTCTTTCTAAGCCCGGCCTATTTCCCTTCTCATCCCAGCCCCCGCATGCCTTCCTCTTTTTTCCTCTCTATCTTCCTCGCGCGTGCTGGGAGAAGACATAGCTATATACCAGGCGTCTAGCTGCAATTTCCGAAGGGGGTGGTAGAGAGAGCACAGGCAGAAAGTCGGGGAGGGAGACTGAGCCAAACAGGGAGACCAACAAGATAAAGAAACGGGGAAGAGCGGCTAGCGAGGGGAAGGGGGCAAAACAGAGAGAGGGATCGAGAGTGATCGAGGGAGGGCAGAGAGGGAGAGACATAGAGAAAGACGAAGAGTAGAGAGGAGAGTGGGGCTCATGCCTTTGGCTCGACCACACTCGGATGCCATCGTCGCCCTCTGACAGCCCCCATCCATCGCCCATATCTTCGGTAGGTCCTTTCTTTTTTGCGTCCAAACCTCCTTTGCCCCAAGGATCCCAACTTAGCGACCTCAAGGCGACCAGTCATGGCCTGATTTTCTTTGGGGTCACCTTCTGTCTGTCATCACTGAGCTAAGTGAGGACCCTCAGACGAGCCTCCCCACCCATGGCCCACATGTCCTGTTTTCCCTTGCTATTTCTTTTCTCGGTCGAATGGGGCTGAGACTCGCTGACGCTCGCTTTCACTCGGTTTCGAGTGTCGGCGAGCCTTTCCCGGTCGCCTTGGGGCGTTGTTGTCTCTTTGCGGTTGTTTATTGGTGTGGATTCAAGCTCCGAACTGCTCGGTTTTCCCTTTTCAGTCAGCGTATACTCGGTGTTCGTTAAAATGTCTGACTCAACTTCGTTTCTGTGCTCTCCATTTCTGGCCGAATCGGCATTCCCGTGTAACGCTCACCTTCCCCCGTTGTTGTGATTTTTGTGCTGGTTGTTTGGGGCCACCTGTGATTTCATTTCACCTCAGCCCTGCCATTTTTTTTTTCGGGTCCCCAGTCGGTGGTATGAAGGTAGGCTAGTGACTAGCAGCCTAGATGAGTGTTGAGGGGTGGTTTTGTTGGGGCTAGGAGTGGTGGCGTCGGGGTTGCCTCGAGCTGAGCCGTCTCCACTAGCCAACTCTGGCCGAGTTAGATCCCAACCGAGCTTGGAGGAGGCCGAGCCAAGTCTAGGCCGGCGATGGTGGCTGGCTAGGAAGAGACTGAAGCGTCATTGGAGTGGGCATGCGACTAGGCTGAGAAAAGTGACGCCGCTCCGTCGAGGCTGGGAGGAGTAGGGAGGCACCGAGAGGGAGTCGGGCCAATCCTGTTGGCCGACTAGAGGCCTTCTCATTGGGGCTGGCTGGCTGGCTGGCTGGCTGGCTGAGGTTTTTCATGGGCTGGGTTTAGTTAGGCTTTAGTTTTAGGATTATGTTTATATTAGGAATTCGGGTCGGGCTTAGTCTTTTTACCTTTGGATTTGAGGGTTTTGGACTGGGCTCAATCGCTGAGCCTAGTCCAGCTGTGGCCCCATGCCGGGTGACCGGGTTGGTCCCGACCCAGGTCAAGTGCGAAAATCCGACCCGAATGGCTATATTATGATATGATATGATATGATATGATATGATGATATTATTTTAGTATTGAGGAATATTTTAAAATTTTAAAAAAATGCAGAAATATTGTTATGAAGTATCTTGTCTTGTTCTTTTAGTGCGATTAGGGCCACAAACATCGGATTTTCTTTCTTGCACCTTGCCTTGTTTGTTTGAAGTTTCTGTGTTTAATGCTTGCAATTTCAATACTTGGTTTTTCTATTTACCATATCGCACTTCAATAATTTTTTTTTAATTTTCCTTTTTTAGAATGTCTTGGATTAATTTAAAATTATGATGAAACTTGCAAAAACATATGCATGCCGCTTAGTGGACTAATGCCCTTAGGATCATAATTGAAAATCAACATTGCATAACCACTTCAGATAGTATACTCTCAAGTTAGGTACTAGAAAAGTGCTAATAGAAACATTAGTGTAAACAAGTCTTCGATTCTAGAGTCTCTGATTTAATAGGAATCGAGACGACACTAGCGCAAGATATGGACTTGGGAAAGTCCACCCCTAACGGATGGGCTCAACTTTGGGCAATACCCTTAAATCTATGTCTTTTCCCTTTCTGAACGGAAAAAGAGGTCGTGACAACTCTTGACTTGTACTCTAATAAAATGTTTGTATGTCTCGGTTTAAATCATTAGTTGGAAAAAGGCTGCACATATAAGACCCATTATAATCACGTATTTGAATAATTAACTTGGCCATTAACTTATATGCAAGCTCAACTCTTTACTCAGGTATGGAATTGTGAAGGGAGGCTCTTAAGCTTAGAAAGAGACCCCGACTGCAAGTTCAAAGACATGTGCCTCTCTTTTGCACTCTTCAAGCTCCTCCGTTTGAGATATGCAGGCTACTCATTGCCCCCAACAGGCTTATGAGAATGCATGGAAGTTGATTCGTGAGGGATTGCTCTCACAGGAAGACGGTTACGAGCGAGCGTTTCGAATCGTTGAGGTCGAGCTCACGTTCCTTTTCGATTTTTAATGGGGGATTCTGCACATCCGACTCTCGCTTGATCAGCCCGAATGCCATATGCATTTGATTGGTACGTATTATGATTATCGGTTTAGGTGAATCATAATCTGATTTGATCAGCCTTGATACAGAGAGGCTTAGTGCCAACTCTAGCTATAGAGATACAAAACCTGATAAAGGTTTCAATATCGGTCGAAGGATTACATATAATCTTCAACTATGTATGATCTCATTGTGACAATTAGATGCTCTCTTCATGGATGCGTTCATTCAGAAGTAGCAACTGTTAATAATGGAAGATTCTCGACTCTATCAAACTCCCCAACTTATAAGAAAATGGCGTTTAATTATTATTATTTTTTTAAATTCACCAATTTTTGTATTGAGTTATTACTTCTATTTTTCTTGTTTGCCAATTTTAGAATTTACCACTTTTTATTTTATAAATTACTAACCCTAGTAGTTAGCATGATTACCAAGTTTTCTTAGTAAAATTATAAGCTGGTTTTGTATCACCAGCTCTTATTTGAATTTGTTATCGGGGTCTTTTTTTAAAATTACCAATTTTTATCATCTTTGACAAAAGAACTTCTCTTACCACTTATTTACCGATCTTACCACACTCATTTTAACATAAAATTTCTCTTATCATTTATTTACCATGCTTAAATTTACTAAGAATTACATGAATTGCCAACTTTCTTTTGTACGACTCATAAATTTTTCTTTGATTAAGTTACTTACCTATTTTGAGTTACTTACCAACATTTATTTATCAATTCTTAAATTTACCAACTTTTCTATTGAGTTGCCACTTTTATTATTTTGCTTACCAGCTCTTAAAATTTACCAACTATTTGTGAAATTTTCAACCTCAATTAAAGCTATTATCGAGTTTTTTATGGTTAAATTACTAGCTAGTTGCATTAACACAACTTATGTTTATATATATATTTTTACCAACTTCTCTGATCTTTTATTAATTTTTGTTAACATTTCTTACCAATGCTTTAAATTTACTAACTATTTTATAAAGTTATCAATTATTTTTGTCCGACTTACTAACTTTTTTATTAAATTACCAAACAATTTTATAGGCTGAACTCTAGTTGAATTGGAGTAGATGAAGAACTCGCTTGACCTCAGATCTAGGTTATTCTGAGGTCGAGGACCTCCGATCGGCCTTAATGCAAGGTCAATCAATGTTGGCGATGGTCAAAGGTTTGTTTTTTGAGGTCCGAATTGACCCTAGGTGATGGGTTTGTAGAGCCAACTGATGGGGAGAGGGACACACATATAGGCGGCTTGATGGAAGCCATGAGGCACAACGATGTAGGCTAAGGTGACAAAGGATACTGCTTTTTTTTTGGGTATATAAATTGTCATGGAGCGCACATCCAACAATTGATATGATGAGGACAGGAGATGAGATTTGTATATAGGCACAGTTCCCATTCTTCCGAAATGAAGCTATGGATAGGAGCCCAATCACCAAAGTACCAAAGACAAAATAAGCCCAACCAAATGCAATCTAACGTATTGTAAAGAAAAATTGTCCACAATATCTTAAACTTATCATATTTTTACTAATTTATTTCTAAATTTTTCATATTTTACTAATTGAGTTTATCCAGCAAATTTTGACTGGAATTTGCTAACATGGACATCAACTGTTCTAAGTGACACGGCCATACTAATGTGGACAATTTTTAATAATATTTTAATTTTTTTCAAAATTTTTATTGATTTTTTTTGCTTTATTCTTTCTTTTGTTGGTGGTTGGCCATCAGCCATAGGCAATGGCCAGATGGGATGGCCTCACATGCCACAAGCAATGCTTGGCAAGGTTGCCTTAGCTAGAGTGAGGGTTGGCCTCACTAGATTTAGTGAGGGGAGTCCTCACCAAGGCTCGCCTTAGCCCAAGCGAGACTTGGTGAAGGTTGGCCTTGCTTAGGCCAAGTCAGCCCTCGCTTGGAGTCGTCTTGACTTGGTTATTACTTGACAAGGCCATCTTGGTCTAGGTGAGGGCTGGTCTCGCCAGATTTGGCTTGGCAAGGTTGACCTTTGCTAAGTCTTGCCTGGGTGAGGGTGAGCCTCGTCGTATTGCACCTTGCCTAGGGTAAGCGAGGGCCACCCTTGCCCATGTGAGGCCAGCTGACTTGGCCATGGTTGGTAGCTAGCCATCGCCTATGACGTAAAAGAAAGAAGAAAAAAGAAAAAAAAAAGAAAAAATAATAACAAATAATTATTAAAAATAGTTCTTGTTAGTGCCAGCCATATCGATGGTGTCCACATCAATAATATCTAGCTAAAATTGACTAGATAAATTTAATTGGTAAAAAGTGAAAATGCTAAATTAGTAAAATTGAAATATTTATAACTGAATTGATAAAAGTGCAATAGATTTAAGAATTTTTAGATAATTTTCCCATATTATTCGAATTTGACCATTGAATTAGTAATTGAAGAAAAACCAAACCCAAACTATCCGGAATTAAGTTGGTACTATCCAACTAGAACCTAACTTCTATTTATGCAATGATAGTAAAGATGAAGATGTCTTGAGGATTATTAAGTCGGGAAAAGTGCCAAAAAAGCGCTAAACCTTTTGGCTTTGTGCCGATTTAGTCCTAAACCTTTTTACGTTATGTCAATTTAGTCATTCCCGGCCAATTTTGGCTGGATTTTGCTTATTGGACGTCGGCTAGCGGACGTGGTTTGATCGGCACGACATGTACAACTTTTAATAATGTTTTAATATTTTTGAATTTTTTTTTTTTTTTTTTTTTCTTCTCCTCTTCTTCCTCCAGCCGATCGCCGGAGCTTGGCGACCAGCCGGCAAGGTCGAGGTTGAGCTTGCTGGCCACCTCACCAGTGGCCGTGAGGGCGGCCTCGCTGGATCTGACGAGGGTGGAGCCTTGTCCATGGCCGGTGAGGGCGAGCCTTGCCAGCTCGACGTGAGGAGGCGACCTCGAGTTGGCCTTGCGCTGGCCGGGGGCTCACCCTCACCGACCATGGGCAAGGCTCGACTCCTCGCAGATCTAACGAGGGTGAGCCTTGCCACCCAAGCCTCGAGGGCGGCCTCTCGCCGCCTAGCGCAAGGCTGCCCTCGCGGCCATTGGCGAGGTGGCCGGTGAGGTTGAGGTCGACCTCGCCGCCGAGCTCTAGCCGGTCGCCGAGCCCGGCGATTGGCTAGAGGAAGAAGAGGAGAAGAAAACAATAAAATAAAATAAAATAAAAATTTCAAAAATTCAAAAAATTCAAAAATATTATTAAAAGTTGTCCACGTTAGCGCCGCCAATCATGCCATGTTAGCCGGCCGGCGTTCAGTCAACAAAATCTGGCCAAAATGGAATTGGCACAACATAAAAGGTTTAGGACTAAATCGGCACAAAGATAAAAGATTTGGACTTTTTTTGGCACTTTTCCCTTATTGAGTCCAACCAGGATTCCACTCAATGCATTCAAGAAAGACCCCGAAACTACCCAAAGCCAAAAATTATTTTCAAATTCATGATAACCCTGTTTCAAACCGACTTTTTTTTTTTTTTTTTGGTCAGATTCAAACCGACTTGTCAACAGCAACCCAACCCTTTATCGCTTCTAATTCAAAAAGATATGGGCCTCCAAGATTTCCTTTTCAAAAAGTTCGTCCCAATGGATCTCAAGAGCGGAAATTCGGACTTCCGCATCTCCTGTCCATCTAATTCAAAGTTCATTTTATTATTATTATTATTTTGGGAGAAATCCTTTTTTTCTTTTTTTTTTTTTTTTTCTTTCATAGTGGCTGTATGTTTTTGTTTTGGGAGAAATCAAATGATTTTCGTTGATTTGAACCCCCTAATGCCAATTTAAGCATCAGGAGGTGTACAGTGAGATCCTGCATCCAACCTAGCGCAAGTTTGAGTTATAATATCAGTACTAAGTAGTACTAACATGGTTGACTGTCCGGTAGGGTTTGAGAGTATCGATCTTTCATCAGATCTTGGATTCCATGTCCGTATCATCCTCATCTGCAGATACATCTAGCAAGAAACACACTAAAGGATAGTTAATACCCAGTTGTAGTCATTTAATCGCACCATGAAAATAATACAAAAGGGCAATGCTGTATGTACTAATATTCTCTCCTTCGCTCGTCGGTAAGGGTGTATATCTATCACAAAAGAATGATTTAAGCGAGTCCTACTCAACTGGCCTATGACAAAGGTTCAGCTATGGCTGTTCCTTTATTTCTCCGATGAGCTAATGAAAAAACAGCCTCCACCAAGTCGTGCTTACTCTATCACGCCCGCATTGTCACAATCTACGCTAAAGCTGAAAGCCCTCGCTCATCCAGCAATAGAAATGGTCATACAGATTGAACATGTAGATTCTGGACATAGACGATTTAGCCGACAAATTGAGCCTGTGCGCACATTAAACTTTGACTTCATCATTTTGTCCAGTACAGTAAATCCCTTCAAGATTCTTCAAACTCATTCATACAGCTGCCATGTTTAGACTCATACAAGGCTCTCAAAATGGGGAAAAAAACATATATGCTACTTCATAAAGTCGAAAAATCCTTACATTGGTCTTAGATTTGGTTTGCTGTGCAGAATATCAAGGTCGTCCACGTCCTCTTCAATTGAGAAACTCTCAGGATAAGCTTATTTCATGATGTGCGAGATCAATTGATTCTCTTCATCACATCAATAATAACTCATCAACACACAATTACATAGACTGCGAAATATTCACCTCAGAAGCCGCCGCGCGAAAGCAAGAAAGCGCCGCATTCCTGTTTTCTTGGCCTTTCGACAGAGATTGAGGTGGTGCACGGACTCGCTGTGAACGTCATACTCGGCGAGCGTCCAGACATCGTTCTTGAGCTTCTTGCCCGCGAAGATCAGCTTCTACTGATCCATGGGAATGCCTGCTCGATCCTGTATTTTGACCTTCACGTTGTGGACCGTCTCCGAGCTCTCCACTTCGATGATGACGGTCTTGCCCGTCGGGGTCTTCACGTGGATCTGTGTCTGCATGGATAGATGACAGTAACTAAACTTGAACATCATGATGAATATACGTTACCAAAGGCCTAAAGAACCCTTCGAAGATCGCGAGACGTTACCCGAAGAATACCGAGGAAGAACAAAATTGAGGGGTCTCTCGAACCTCCTCTTTGCCTCAAGAGAGTCGTTTGTGATTGAACGGCTTTAGAAGAGACGGTGGTGAAGAAGCAGGGGGCTGGTGGGCCTCGTTTCTTACAGAGCAGCGGCGAGGTTGACTCGGTCAACGAGGATTGCGGATGAAATTTCCATGCGGCTTCGCATAGATGCAGCCCCCACTTTGGACTTTGGCCTTTTTTATTTTTTTAATGTTGTTGCGTTTTGTTCTAAGTTGGGGGGCCCACTCGCTTGTTGCCGTCCGATTGCCCTACTCGAGGATTCCAACCGTTGAATTGAGCGACGACCTTGACCGTGAACTTCATTGAGGTCGAATGAAAAGCCACCGCGGTAGACTATGCAGACATGTCGACGGAGGTGGATGTCGGGGCTGAGGTTCACGGAGGAGCTCGTCTGCTACGCAAGTAATGGTGGTGGCGGCCATGAATGGTTGGCGGTATGAAAGGGAGCCAATGGGGGAGAGGAGAGAAATATGGATCACGATTTGGAATATTTTGGTGGGATGCGACTTTTGATGTTATATATACACATGGATGATTAGGGAGACCGCCGATGCATGGCAAAGGTCGGGACGGTAGCCAGAGCCTGGAGGCAGCAAATGCATTGTTTGGGCCCTGGGGCATTTGAGTTGGTCATAAATGGGTTTATAAATTTTTACAAGATAATATGTTTGGATTTTTTTTCTTTATATAGTTCCATATTCAATCTGAACCATACTTATCATATAACGCATTTAAACTTCATTTTATAATTGGGAAAGAGCCACCAAAAACCCAAATTTTGCCCAAAGTGACAAATTTATCCCAAATTTTTTTGACATTTAAAAACCCCGAAGTTTGCTAACCGCACACATTTACCCCAAACTTTTATTTGTGACACAAAAACCCCGAACTTTCATTTGTGTGACACATTTACCCCAAATCATAGGAGTATTTTGGTCTTTTTACTTTTTATTTTACTTTTTATTTTAACTTTTATTTTAACTTTTTTTATTTTTTTTTTTATTTGTTTTTTCTTCCCTTCGCCAGATCCGATGAGAGCCACCCTCGCCAGCATCGGGCGAGGGCTCCGCCATGGCCGGTGGAGGGAAGAGAGAAGAAAAAAATAATAAAAAAATAAATAAAAAACAGAAAAAATAAGACGAAAATGCCCTTAATGGGGTAAATGTGTCACAATTTGCAAAATTTTGGGTTTTTCATGTCACAAAAAAAAGTTTAAGGTAAATTTGTCACTTTGGGCAAAATTTGGGGTTTTTTGTGGCTTTTTCCCTTTATAATATTACCTACTCGAAGCATCACATTATAAAGCAACCTGAATAAGTAGATTTGAAAATCGAAATATTCGAAAAAGAAAAAATGTCATAGTTCGAGATCCGCATGCTAGTAGCAACCACTAGAGAGCACGATTGACGTCGAAAATGCCTGCCTCCAGTGATGATTGCAATGTGGCCGTTGGGATCTCTGCCGGAGGTGGCGGCAAGTGTCGCCATTCTCCTTTTATTTTAATTTTCTTTTCTCTTTAAATTTGTCTATCTTTTCCAACCGCAGCACTATTTTTTTCCCCACATTTTGATAAATATAGATCATAAATAAGGTAGATCCAAACCCATTGAGATCATTTTTTAGTTGAGCCTTAATGCTAGACCCATTCTAACCTATTTCATAAACAAAATCTAACTGACCAAATTCAATCATATACAGTAATATATGAGTCAAGACATATGCTCTAAAATCATTTTTCCACCTCAAAAAAAGTAGAGGTGAATAGTTTCAATTTTTGTATTCTATACTAAAAAAATTTGGAATTAAATTTGGAATCTATTCGTTGAAACATGTTTCTCATTTTCTAGAATCTAAAAATCTACATTGCAAACCTTGGAACCTGAAACCTATCATGTTTCAAGTTCCAAGATCTACTAAAATTTCACTTTTATTATTAACTGAATGATTGTAGTGAAATATTACATTTAGTGATAGTGCTACAATTCACTACGATAACTTATATTTAGACATATGAAAAATATGAAATATTAACAAAATAAAAGTTTTAATCATAAAATGGAAGCTTGGATTAGTGGTTCCAGATCATACACTCGTTATCAAACGCCATGGAATACGCAGGATCACACGAAGGCATAGACCAAGATTCTACTTTGTCGAAACAAGTTTTTCAATTTTTGGAACCTAAAACCCATCTCACATACCTTGGAAACCTGGAATCGGATAGATTTCCATTGGTCAAATTCTCAAGTTTCGGGTTCTACCTTAGAATTATGCTCATCCTTAAAAAGTAGTGCTAAAACTTTTACCCACCCATAGTTAAATTTAATGTTCTCAAATCAGATTAGACTAGTCAGCTTAATCCGTTGGATTGGGAAGAAGATAGTTTTATGGTTCGATGTTGTTAATAGCTTGGATTGTTAGAAAAGAAACCCGGTCAAATCCTGCGAAATTGGTCAACCCGATCAACCTGTCACCGGTTTAACTAGATATTTGATTATGACTCAAACGCGTTGTAAAACATTTAAGGGGTGAGGTGAGGATAAGAGGATCGATCCCATGATCTTAAATGTAGAAGAGAGGCTTATCCAATCAGCTAAGAGGTCATACCTATCTAACTCGGTATATAGGTCTATTCGATGCATGCAATAATTTGTTTGTAAAATTTTATTGTATTTGCTAGTTTACCCAAAAACAAGAGGCGAAGCCAGTTTTTTGACCAATCCAAGTATAAAAACATTGATCAAAGTTTAACTTTATCTCACAGGGCACACATAAAATATGTAAAGATTTTAAATTCAAAATCACAAAATGGAAGAAATCCCATGGGAAGAAAGAATTTGATATAGAAAAGGACTCTACGACCATCACGACATTTATGTGAATTATCTATACATTAAATGATGCGCTATATCTCAAGACTTAGACTCCATTTATCTTGCGAAAAGCTTTTTTTGGGAAAATATTTTTCTCATTTTTTGGTGTTTGGATTGTTTAAGAAAGTGAATCGATGGAAAATGTTTTCCCATTGCAATTTAAATTTAGGAAGATGATTTCTTTGACAAAAATTCTTAAATCACTTTTAAATATATGACTCGATATTAATGCTTGAACCAAAAACTATTTTTGGGCATGAGAATCCTAACGCTTGTGCCCAGGCCCTTGGCAACAGGGCTGAGTCCCCAATGCCAAAACCCAGATCCATCGAGCCCGGGCTTGAGACCCTTGTCCTCATGCCCATGCTTGGGACACTGATGCCCATTCCCATGCTTGGGATATTAGGCTTGATAATATCGAGGTCAAGCTCGGGATCTTGGCGCTCATGCCTAGGTCCATTGAGGTTGGGCCCTAGACCCCGGCACCCGAGTCCTAAGCTTGGCCTCAATTAACCTAGGACGGTATCAGGTGTTGGGGCCTTAGTCCCAGGCGCTAGGTTAGGGGCTTGGTCTTGATGGATCAAGGCTCAAGTGCCGATGTTGACACCTAAATTTTGGCAACCAATCATTTACTCACTGTATAGAAAATTATGGATCAATTTTTAAGCCCTTAAAAAAATATATATTAATTGCATAGCATATAATTTTAGGTGCATTCATTTTTTATTTATTGCATCGTATTGGATCGATGATGGTGGATGGACTCGAACGAATGGTTTTAAGCTTAATAGATATGAATGCATTCTATTCTTCGATGTGATATTTCTTTATTTCAAACAAGAAATGATTGTCTTCATCAAATATTTGGAGGCAAATTCACAATCAGAACAAGAACAAAAGAAATATTGTGTCAATATTTGTTCAAGAGCATAAAAGGAAAATTTGACCAATGAAAAAGGGATAAAAGGAAAGGATGATATGGTAGTCGACGTTTTATATATTCATGCAATATATCAGCAAGGAGCGTAAATGGCGTGATATTTTCTTTATTTAAAAACGTGAAAGTCGCAGATTTTGAGCGCACTCGAGAGAGGAAAGAAAAACAAAAGCGAAGATTTTATAATATTTTACCACATTTTCTTTCCTTGGTTTGGGGGCTTCGTGCATGCATATAAAAGGGATCGGCCACGGCCACGCAATTGAAGAATACACGGCCACAAATTCGGAGAGAGCAAGTTTGTTCACGAGAAAGAGAGGAGTTTTTTTAATAAAAAGGGAGTCAATAGTCAACAAAAGGGAGGGATTTTTCTTCTCTGACAAAAGTACAGGAGGAAAAGCAAAACGTGAGGTGCAGAGGGAAAAGTAGGCGGCAGCACGCAAAAGGAAAAGACGAAAAAAAAAAAAAAAAAAAAAAAAGAAAGGGGAGGGGGAAAGTCTTCTTCTCCAATTTTCGACTATCTCCTGCTCCTGAAGCTGCTCTGAACGTCGCCGATGTTGCAGCCCTGAGAGTTGCCCGCCTGCTGACCTACGACGACCCAGGCCGCTCGACTCAACCGCACCACCGAATCCGAACTCGTCGTCATCTCGCTCTTGACGCGCTGCTCAACGACGATCCGACGAGATCCATCTCCCTTCCTCCGGCGAGCTTGACCCACGACCACCAGGCGCTGTTCACCGGCCCCGACGAGCCGCTGCTGTTTGCCGCCTCTGCTCGCCACCGTTGCTGCCGTCGACCAGCCCCACGCTGCGCCTCCGTCCGCCGACGCGCCTCCGCCGACGCCACCGCTACTGTCCCAAGCTCGAGACCGCCTCGACGAGCCGCTGCCTTGTTCTCGACGCAACGCTCGACGACGACGAGCTGCCCGACGATGTCCTTGCTGCCCGCGGAGCCTCGGCGAGCTAGCTGCCCCAACGCGTGTTGAGCCTTTCGCTCCGCATCCTCACACGCGAACTGCTGCTGCAACTGCAGTCTCCAACGAGCTCAGTCATCTCGCGACCACGCCCTTCGTTCGTCCGCTCCCTGCCGACTGACCGGACGCTGCTTTGATCAATCCACGACCCCAAAGGTTTATCGCACGTAGCCCTTCCGCAACTGATCGGCATTCCATCACCGTCCCGGAAGCGCCCTCACCGAGAGTGCACACCATGCAAGAAGATCCCCCATAGACGACCTCATAGTCCTCATGGCGTTTGACCCCCATACTGGAGACCATCTCGATTCAAATTGTTGGGAGCACACGGTGAATAAGACAAAAGGAGGGAGGACTTTATTCGGTGGTCAAAGCAAGGAGACCACTGATTTCGAAGAGAATTGATTTCCTTGCCGTGGCGTGATAAAATCGTTAACCACCGTGAATTCTTGCACGGCCGTGATGTCTTTTCTGAGTTAGCCGCGATCGGGCTGCGTCCGTTTCAATTCCGGCCACCGTTTGCGAATCCTTGGCGCCGATCCCATTTCGGAGGCAAATCATCGAAATAAGGTAATTTTCTTGAGCTAAATTTCATCTCAATATTTTACTGCTTTAATTGGATGACTGGATACTAATGTTGATTTCATTGAGACTTTAGGCAATATCCATCAAGATTTGTTTCCTAATCTACAACCACACATTGATTTTTTTTTTCCATCTATAAAGCTGTAGATAGAATAATTAATTAATAGGAATAAAATTGATATTTTAATCTTTAAAGCTTAAAGATCAATTTATCGATTTTATTTACGAAATAACCAAGTTGATTAGATATTGTTTTCTAATTTGATCAATGGATGATATCTTTGATGATTTTGAATGATTTAATGCTTCCATTGCGTTAATTGCTTTATTTGTGCTGAAAATACAAAAATTGTGCATCATGTAGATTAGAATTAGTTTCGTAGTTAGATTTGCATGATATAATAGTTTTGCTACCCTTTTTTTAGGATGCATGTTTAGATAATATTTAGACCAAATAACATCTTTGCATTATTATTATTATTATTTTGAGATATCTATATAGGTCAAGATATGATTTAGGTTAGTCTATAGATAATATCTCACTTTAGGTAGATTTTTATTACTAGTAATTTTTAATTTCGAATTTTAATAAGAAATACAAAAATATCATGTGCATGTCATATAGAAATAGGTTCATGAAATGCATGTTATTTAATGATTGTTGCTAGGTCCATTTAATTAGAAAATTGCCCGTCATTAGAATTAGGTCATTTAGTTAAACTGCATGACATATAGCTTAAATTTTATTAAACAAGAGAAAATCCTAAAAAAATGATTGAGTGATTGCATGTTAATTAAGAATCATATCTAGAGCTTTTGATGTGAATTTTGAGCTAACATTGCAGATGCTTTCGTTGCTATGGGGTAAGTCTTGCAATTTATTCATCGCTTTATTTGGGTATTAAATTCGTGGTTTGCATACCCACATGGTCGTCTCACATGTTAGAAAAGTAAATTAAAATCAATTCAATCTACTTGCAAAACATTTTTTCAAAAGAAAAGAGAAAGGTACCGAAAGGGCGTTAGAGAAATCTAGCATAACCAAGTCCCTGAACTCATAAATCTCTTGTTCGTAGGAGTAAAGTAAATCTCCCGTTACTTTACTTGGTTTCTAATCGACCCACCAAAAATAGATTAGTGGCGACTCTTAATCAACAAATTATTTACATGTTAAGAACTTGAACTTAAGTCGCGAATTGGTATGGGCTTGGGAGAGCCCGAGCTAAGTTTATGCTTAGTAATCCATTAGCCGAACCCTTAGGTGGTTCACCCAAGGTTAGATTGCGACAGCCAAGGACCTCATTTTAGCCTTTGTAGACCAAGATTGGAGTGTGAGGGAGCTAGGCATAGGTATTGAGTTCTCGAACTCGCTTTCGATGGACCCACGACTAGTGCTCATGCTCAAGAGTTGGGCATCTTGGCTTGAGAACCTTATGCTCTTGCCGGGTTCCTTAGCTACCTATGCACAAGTCACTAGCATCCAAATAATGTATGCCTATCTAGGAGAATCTAATTTCTTACTAGATGACGGAAAAAATTTTCAAGTTCATTTTCAGGTCTCGGCCAAATACCATGAAATATTGTCATTTTCTTGGAAAAGGACTTCCTAAAAAACATTAAATTCTGACTTAGGGGTTAGGAGGGAAATTTTGGAGAGAAAAAATGAAATTTGGGACTAATCTTAGCCCTACAACTCGCCTAATGATCCTACGATTGAAGTTCTTTGCTTAATGAATAAGAAATGATATGATTAGCTCAAATTAAGTCACATGGATCATGAATAGGTGACATGGCATATCCTAAGGTCTTGATTAGAAGGAAAATGAATGGCTAAGATTGATGTTGTTAAGGATTGATGACTTGGAATATAATTTTAGTAGTTGAGAGAATATGGATATCCTAAGGTCTTGAAGTTCTTTGCTTAATGAGAAAGAAATGATATGATTGGCTCAAATTAACTCACATGGATCATAGCTAAGTGAAGTGGCATATTCTAAGGCCTTGATTAGAGGAGAAATGAATGGCTAAAATTGATGTTGTTAAGGATTGATGGTGTGGAGTTTAATTTTGGTAATAGAGAGAATGACATTTTTGTAATTAGGGATAGAGTGGGGAGGCCATATCAATATGGTCTGTGGGTTGTAATTTATTGACTTTTGGGTTGACTTAAGTTAATGGTTAAACTGGTCAAACCGGGTTGATCCGAGACTTTCTAATTGTCCTATTTCCCTTTAAACTACCTTATAAACTTGGCTATTACCATATGCTTGGCCCAATATGGTTGGCCCATTGGGCCAAGCCAAGTTGACCTGCCCAACCCCATTGTTCCCAAATCGTCATTTTAAACTCAATTTCTTCAATTACCCTAATTGTGCCCAAAATGATATATTGAAATTGAATTAATTTGGCCTAAAGAGCTTTAAATTATGCTCTTTAACTTCATTGCGAATAGTTATCCATAGCCCTAAATTCGTGTTTGGACTTTGGACAACCCGTTTAAGCTCAAAATCTCGAAATTGAAATCTAGATGTTATGGTCTTCGAATCAGATGTCCTTTTGGACTTGTTGATGAATATTCAAGTGTTAACAAATACTTGGAGACAATGCAAACCAAAATGAAAGCTAATTAAAGAGAGATTCTTTTCTTGGCAAAGAGAACTTCTTTAATATGCCCTTCCTTTATGCTATGTCTTTTACTTTTTCTTTTACCTATCCTCTTTTTTCCTCCATTCTGCCGTGTCCTGGTTTTGTAAGTATCGTTTTTGGTGAATCGACCATATCGTTTTCATATAACTAATTTGGTAAGCTTAATACATTAGTATAATTGAGTCAATACGATGTTGGCAAATCACTAAGTAGTTGCTAAATTTAAAGACTCAAACAAAAGTTGGTAATTTCAGAGAGATATTAGTTATTTTAACTCATTGATGACATACCAAAATGAATATCGACAAATCTTTAGAATTGTTGGTAATTGGAAAGAATCAACTGATCCTGCTACTTTTCTAAAAATGCCAGGGAAATGGGTCACTCCATGCTATTAAAGCTCGTTGTGTGAAGGAGAGGACTTTAGGCTACGAAAGCTAGCCAAGTTGTTGAACTATTTTAAGCTACGTGAATTCACAGTGAAAAGAAATGTTGTGTTTTTGTTCGCAAATCTAATGGAAATGGGTCATTCCAGGCTACTAAAGCTCACAGTGTGAAGGAGAAGACCCAAGGCTGCAAAATCTCGACAGGTCGATGAAGTGCCTCACGCTACATAATTTCACCACGAAGAGAAGATTCAGCGTTTGCATTCGCAAATTTGATGGAAATGAGTCACTCCGGACTATTAAAGCTCCCCATGTAAAGATGCTCCGCGTTATGAAAGCTTGGCGGTGGGGAGTGCTTCGGGCTTTGACGTTATAGGTTGCAATCACTTGTAGAGATGAAGATGTGTCGGATTTCATAAACTCACCATTTGAAAATAGATTTTGAGGCTACAAATTGCTGTCACTTATAGAGCTGGGGCTCTAAAGCTAAAATCTACGAGCACTGCTGAAATATATTAAACAAGTGCACTAGTAGCGGGAGCATACTGGGCAGGATCATCGTCATTTGAATAAATGTCATAAGAGACAATATCAAAAGAATGTCATCACCGAAAAAAGCTTTGATTGCATGAGCAAATCAAGGTAAATTCATTTGTTTGGAAAACATTCATTACCATTCAATTTTGAGAATCATTGGCAATAAGTACACACTGACTAATCCAAGTGGTCTTATAAAGTTTCATAATGTGGGGTTGGTCATAATTTCAACGATGGACAAGCATCATCGACTGATAAACTTAATAATCATTGGTCATCATTTTCGTCAGGTTTACAAATCAACAACCCTAAAGATGAGATAAGCTAACTTTGTTTCCACTTCCACGAGCAATAGCTTTCAATGTGAAACTCACATGTTAGTACAAACAATCCCAATCTTGCGAAAAGAAATTTTGCGAATTTCTTTAAATTACAAATTAAATATTGAAAATTTTTGCAAGACATATCACAATTCTTGTTGTGATACATTGTCACAAATGATGAGATATCCATAAACTCTTGTAAAAAACAAAAAGATGGACATTAAATGGTTACTAATAAGGAAAAGGGAGAATTTCCATAAAAAATAAATAAACTGAAATATATGGAATTGGAAGATGAGCTTAATGGAAATTAGTTCAATCTTAAAAGAAATCAATTCTAATTTTCTATATATAGAGAGGAGTGAAAAAGTTACTTTTAGGCTCCGCTTGTTTTGCAAAAAAATGATTTGAAAAACGTTTTCTAAAAATGATCGTTTGTATTTCTTACAAAATGAATGAATGAAAAATATTTTGATCATTCTGAAATTATTTAGACATAACTGATTATCTATAATAAAAATATTTGTCATTGGTTAATTATTTCAAGTGATTCAAGAGATCATTTTTAAGAAAATATTCGCAAATCATCCACATTTAATGAAATAAATGGAGCCTCAAGAAGATTCTAGACAAATTAACTTGCTAGCTTTTTTGACATCAAGAGCACGAAATGAAGATTTCAATAAATTGAAGAAAGCTATTATTTATGCTTTCATGTTTCTTACAGATTCGTATTTTACGTGCTCGGAATATTTCATGTTCTCATGTCGTGAGTCAATAGATATTGCAATCTTCTATCTCATTTATTCTTTTAATCAAATGATAAATCTACATGATGGGGTTTGGAATCACTTCGATTATAAGTTCAAGTAAATTTTAGTACATATTTTATTGATCCGAATATTATTTTGTTGATTTTGGGGTTTGGAATCACTTCGATTATAAGTTCAAATAAATTTTAGTACATATTTTATTGATCTGAATATTATTTTGTTGATTCTGGATTTTATTTCTCTTACAAAAACTTACATCGATACCACTATTTAGAACGATATAAGAAATACAATCTTAGCGTTGCTGGTCTGCTTAAAAAGCAAACTGAAGCAAAAGACCCGCAAATATTCTGTTCCGACGAGGGAGAAAATAAAGCAAGTACGGAGGGTTTTGCTTTCTTTCTTTGTAGGCGGCATTGTGTGTTATTTTCCTATCTCTTGGGAGACGAAGGGGGCAAATCGAAAGGAAAATTCTTTTCTTGGAAGAGAAAAAAGATCGTGGACTCCGTTTCCTGTTGTCAGTATATCTTTTTTTCCTTTCTTTTTGGGCTAAAAAGCCTTTTGGACGCTAAAATGAAAAATCCATTATTGTCACGTCAATTGATGGAGCTATTAACTTTAATGGAAGGATTAGTTCAAAAACTAAATTGAAAAAAATTGAGAGATCACATTCAAAAATGTAAAAAACTTCAGAAATCACCCATATTATTATCTTTTGTTTGTATGGAAGCACTTTAAATTCTCATAGACTAGCTAATTGAATATTCTCTTCTCAATAAATTGAATACAAAAAACAAGTCAATAACATTTTAGAAAACCATGCGATTTGCAATAAGCTCCCAAAATAAACTTGTTTCTACATAAATTCATCGTTGACATTTATTTATTTCTAAGACATCACAACCCGTTCAATAATTTCTTCATGTCTTAACGGGGATAACACTTCTACTTTTAGCTATTTAAAGTACTTCATTTGGACGCCGGGCGTTATACATTCAAGTTGTAGCATCTTCCAATGTAGTAACCTCGTGAGCGACATCTAGCATCAGACCTTACTCGATGCACAAGGATTGAGCAGTTTAACTCCTGTATTGTGAAGATCATTCGAGACAAATTCAGATGCCCCGTGTTAGTGACAGGAAAAAAAAAATTGGCATTCTCATTTTAGTCCCTGGCATCCCTGCTCTATAAGAACTGAGATTTAGTCCCCAAACCATCTGTTTCTCTCTGTCTCTCTCTCAGAAATTCTATCGTTTCTTTCTCCAATTAGAAGCTGAATAGACAGCGGACTAATCAGTACCAAACATGAGGAATTTGATGGAAACGAACCGCACAACGGTAGTGGCGCTGGGGACAATCAGAAACTGCAATATCTCGTTGGGCAATATGAAGTCCCTGGAAACTCCCATGGGGATGCTGTTGCAGATCGAGCTCCTAGTCATCTTCACCGCCTTCCTGCTCCTCTTCCTTGTCGCCTTTGGCTCGTGGCGACGTTGCTACAACGGCAGAATGTTCCAGCTTGTCATTTTCACAGCCTACACTCTCTCAACCTACGTACTCACCTACGCTCTAGGTCTCATGCACGATGCTCCGTTCCGCAACGAATTATTCCCCATCTGGGCAACGTTCCTGACGATTGTCCTCGGAAGCGCCGATTCTATCTCCGCATATAGTCTAAATGACAACGAGCAGTGGAGGAGGTACAATTGGCAGTTCGTGATCAAATTGATTCGGTTGTTCTTGTTGATAGGCTCGTACTGGCGCAACAGTTCCAATGTGTTGCTCGCGTGCGGAAGCCTCTTTTTCGTGTTGCTCTTGAAGTCCCACGAGAGGGCTTGGTCCTTGATGATGGCGAGCCGGGAATCTTTGGAGCAGTTAAAAGGGTTTGCTGATTATATGAGCGTGGAGCACATAAGTGAGGGCGCTTCACCTGGTGAAGCTGATCCGGTTCACATGAAAGGGTATGCGTATATTGTGGGGCGCGCAGCAAAGAAACAGGTGAATAACAAGAGGTGTACAGGGAAGGAGGAGGCCGCAGCGGCACGGGACTACCGGATGACAATAGATAAAGACAAATTTACCACCATTGAAGAGGTATATCTACAGCCAGCTGATTATTTTAATTTTTCTGAGCTTTGATTTAATAAGGATTTCCTTCTCAAGCCAAAAACGAAAAAACGATCTGCAAAATCATCTTGATTATTTGTGAAAAAGTATAACTGAAATGATGACATCGTATGGTCAACGACGTAGATGAATTGATCAACATTGAAAAGGTCCATCTTCAATTATTCGATTTTTTAGTTTTTCTTAACTTCAATTTAGTAAGGATCTTCTTCTCACACAAATAATAATAATAATAATAAAATAAAACAAAATCATCACGATTGGTTATGAAAAAGTTCAAAATAAAAATGATAAAACTATGCATTATTAATGATATAGTACTACAGGATAGATCAAGATAAGACATTGATCCACTACGAAGGTCCTCTATTTTGCAAAGTATCTCAACGAATCTTGATTATAGATGTGTTGAGTTGTAGATTCCAAAATTAACCTCTTTCACGTGAATCTATGGTGGGGATTACTGAGGCACTAAATAAGATCACATGCAAGGGTAAACGATCTCCTTTTGCCAACTCTTGATTACTGTTGACTCACGTTATTTTTGGGTTCTTTATCTCAGCATGGTTCATTCATTATACTTACATGATATGATCATTTGGCATGTTCTAAGTGCCATGCAAAAATTTACATTCATATGAGGCATATTAAAATCACGTACTTAAGCGTACTACTCCCTCTTTCATATAAGCTGACCACTTACATGGGTACGACTCGCCTCGGTTATTTGTGAATCGGACACCACTCCTATTTTGGGTGAGCTAGTTGTTGTAAATTCATCACAACTAATGAGTTTAAGAAGGAAGTGCTGGGATCAGAACCCTTGATCTGTGCTTTGATAAGACATTAGTATGTCCAACTAAAAGGTTTAAACCATTAAGTGGAGGAAGATTGCATATAATATGACACATTATAACCACGTATATAAATAGTTAACTTGGCCATAAACTTATATGCAAGCTCTGCTCTTTACTTAGGTGTGGGATTGTAAAGGGAGTCTCTTAAGCTCACAAGGAGACCCCGAGAACGAGCTCAAAGACTTGTGCCTCTCTTATGCACTCTTCACCCTCCTCATTTTGAAATATGCTGGCCACTCATTGCCCCAAATGGCTCACAAGAAGACATGGAACTTGATTCACAAAGGATTACTCTCCAAAGATGACGGTTACAAGCGAGCGTTGCGAGTCGTTGAGGTTGAGCTCTCTTTCACTTTTGATCTTTTCTACACCAAGAACCTTAGATTATTCCAGCGCCGCTGGATCCTGTTCAAATACATGGAGATTATAATCTTCATCATCAGCATTTGGGCTACAACATTACTCTTGAAGCATCACAAGAGTCCTAACATCAACTGTCAACTGGCCACTATACCAAATGGGTTAAGTGTCGATGTACTCGTGACTAGCGTGATGATAATCTTGTTTGTCATCGTGGAGCTCATGCAGTACTTCTTCATGGGTTTCTTGGAATGGACTAAATTGAAATGGATCATCGCGTATGTGCGAACAAATTCGTGGCACAACAATCAGCTGGTCGAGTGGATTATCAAAGCAATATGTGGGGTCCATTTAGTGAAGCCTTGGGAGCAAAAGCTTCGTCAGTATTCATTCCTTGAGTCGTGCTTCCATAAACCTTTCTGGTTAATGAACAAGTTTATGGCAGCCTATATTCGTCAATATAGGGATGGCCAAAAACAGAGCAATCCGATCAAATTGGATGAAGAAGTGAAGCAAGCGGTGTTTAATGCTATGAGGTTGATTGATGATGATGATACTAAATTGAAGAATGGACAGAAATCACTGAAAGAAAACAAGGTGTCTTGGAAGCTGTCATGGGCATGTTGTCTTAAGACACAGACTCAGGTCATAATGGTGTGACACATTGCCACTAGCTTATGTGAGTACAAATTACCAGCAGGAAGATCAGACCCATCTGAAACAATGAAAAATTTCCACATGGCAACTAGGTTGTCCAAGTATCTGGCATACTTGGTTGCCTTCGCTCCACAACTATTGCCTGATCACCCTAACACTGCGAGGTACGTGTTTGATCGGGCAATCTTTGAAGCTAGGGTTTTCTTTCAAGGATGCAATAGCATAGATGACCGGGTTAAGGAGATGGAGAGGAAGGGTAGTGGCAATTCAGCACGTGAAAATACTATTATCGAACTGGGTGCTAGGCTTGGGAATCAACTGGCAAATGAGATAAAAGACAAGGACAAGATTTGGAAGATTATGGCAAGCTTTTGGGTGGAACTGGTGTTGTATGTGGCGCCTTCAGATCGTGCGGAAGCGCATGTGGAGCATTTGACTAGAGGAGGTGAGTTTGTAACTCACTTGTGGGCTAGGGAGGTGATCGGAGTGGAATGAGTGCTACAAGAAAAACCCTAAGAGTGATGGGAGGGTCTGGTCAGTAGAAAGGGAGGAAGGGAGGGAGGAGGGTAGGTGGGCCGGGCCAACTAAACTAAGAAGCCCATTGCGATAGAATGACCCAACCTCCCGAACCGCAAACTTATAACATCAACCACGGGATAAGAACGCTTCAAGTGCCATAACTTGGCACAAAGGGACACTTAAGTGCCATAACTTACGAAAGGTACACTTAAGTGCCACTTTCGAAGAAAAACGAATCACTTAAGTGCCACTCCGGCCAAAGTCCGGCCAAAACGCCGACGTGGCATTTTTCCGACGAGCGAGCCCCAAAACGACGCCGTTTTGCTTGGCGACATGGCCAAATAATACAAAAAAACCGGCGTCGTTTTGGCCGACGTGGTAAAAAAAATTAATGAAAATTAATTAAATTAAATTAAAAATTAAAATTAGTTAAAATATTTAAAAATAATAATTTTAAAATTAGAAAAACTAAAAAAATTTTAACAAAATTTAAAAAAATTCAAAAATTTTCAAAAATTATAAAAAAATTAAAAAAATTAAAAAAAACTAAAAAAATTAAAATAATTTAAAAATTTTAAAAAATTAAAAAAATTTTAGAAAATTTAAAAAATTTTAGAAAAATTAAAAAAAAAAAAAAAAAAAAATTAAAAAAATTAAAAATTAAAAATTAAAAAAATTTTGAAAAATTAAAAAAAATTAAAAAATTAAAAAATTAAAAAAAAGGGGTGGGCGAAAAACAACGCCGTTTTGGCTTGACATGGTCAAATAATACAAAAAACAGCGTCGTTTTGGGCTAACGTGGTAAAAGAAATTAATGAAAAATTAATTAAATTAAATTAAAAATTAAATTTAGTTAAAATATTTAAAAATAATAATTTCAAAACTAAATTTAGTTAAAATATTAAAAATAATTATTTAACAACTAGAAAAATTAAAAAATTAATAAAATTAAAAAAAAAAGGGGGGTGTGGGCGAGCCCAAAACAACGCCGTTTTGCTTGATGACATGGTCAAATAATACAAAAACGGCGTCGTTTTTGGGCTGACGTGGTAAAAAAAACTTAATGAAAAATTTAATTTTTTAATTTTTTTAATTTTTTTTAATTTTTCCAATTTTTTTAATTTGTTTAATTTTTTTTTAATTTTTCTAAATTTTTATATTTTTTTTTTCAATTTTTTTTTAATTTTTCTAATTTTAAATTATTATTTTTTAATATTTTAACTAAATTTAATTTTAAAATTATTATTTAAATATTTTAACTAAATTTAGTTTTTAATTTAATTTAATTAATTTTTATTTTTATTTTTTTACCACGTCAGCCCAAAACGACACTATTTTTGTATTATTTGACCATGTCGTCAAGAAGAAAACGGCGTTGTTTTGGGCTCCGCCCACACCCCCTTTTTTAATTTTTTTAATTTTTTTTTAATTTTTTGAAATTTTTAAAATTTTTTTAAATTTTTTTAGTTTTCTAACAGTTTTTATAATTTTTTAAAATTTTTTTAGTTTTTTATAATTTTCTAATTTTTTTTAAAATTTTTTAAAATTTTTTTGTTTTTATAAAAAAAAAATTTAACTTTTAAAAACTTTTAAAAATTTTACAATTTCTAAAATTTTTTTAATTTTTTTAAAATTTTTTTAATTTTTCTAAAATTTTTTTAATTTTTTTAAAATTTTTTAAATTTTTTATAAATTTTCTATTAATTTTTCTAATTTGAAAATAATTATTTTTAAAATTTTAACTAAATTTAATTTTAAAATTATTATTTTTAAATATTTTAACGAATTTAATTTTTAATTTAATTTAATTAATTTTTATTTTTATTTTTTACCACACGCCCCAAAACGACGCCTTCGTTTTTGCATTATTTGGCCACATCAATGAGCAAAACGGCGTCGTTTTTTGGGCTCGCTTCACGGAAAAAAGCCACGTCGCCCTTTTGGCCTGATTGGCACTCAAGTGATCCCTTTTACTCCATTTTGGACTTAAGTGTACCTTTCGTGGTTATGGCGACTTAAGTGTCACCTTTCTCGCCAAGTTGTGCGCACTTGGCCCGCACGTCCATCAACCACATATCTCGACTTCTGGTTAGTTATTGCAAATAAACCTAAATATTCTAATGCCTTCTTTTCGACTACTGATACGGGGCTTCTTCGACTGAAGAACTTCTCTAGCATGGGTGAAGAATGTACTTTTTTCAAGACTTACCGCCGCAAGAGAGAAGAGGGAAATGGGGAAAGCAACGCCGACGACCCATCGCCTCCCCCATCCCTAGCCCAAACACGCTTGACACGGCCACACAAATTCCGCCCCTTGCCGCCTTTCCGTCGAACCGTTGCCGTCCATCGACCAATTTGGAATCCGTTAGGCCGTCAGTCCATCTTGTAATTTGGAATCCATTAGTTAACGAAATGGAAAGAAACTTATTTCGCCTAAATCAAAGAAAAGGAAGATTTCACAAAACCAAAAAACCATATCAAGCATCCCTAACGTTCATTACCTTTGAACGCTAACCGTGATCCGAGTGGAAGCTACAGCAAAACCTCGGGTGGGAGGATCGGGAGGCCTAGTCGACAGGGAGTTGATGGGAGTGGAATCCGAGCGAGTCGAGGGGTCGGATAGGCACCGCACTATAGGGAGGTGAGCGGAGTGGAATGAGTGCTACAAGAAAAACCCTAAGAGTGAATGGGAGGGTCTGGTGGGTAGAAAGGGAGGAAGGGAGGGAGGAGGGGAGGTGGGGCCGGGCCAACTAAAGTAAGAATCCCATTGCGGTAAAGCCCAACCTCCCGAACCGCAAACTTATAACCTCAACCACATATGCTTGACTTCGGTTAGTTATTGCAAATAAACCTAAATATTCTAATGCCTTCTTTTCGACTACTCGATACGGGGCTTCTTCGATCGAAGAACTTCTCTAGCATGGGTGAAGAATGTACTTTTTTCTCGGACTTACCGCCGCAAGAGAGAAGAGGGAAATGGGGAAAGCAACGCCGACGACCCCCCCCAGCCTTCCCCATCCCTAGCCCAAACACGCTTGACACGGCCACACAAATTCCGCCCTTGCCGCCTTTCCCGTCGAACCGTTGCCGTCCATCGACCAATTTGGAATCCGTTAGCCGTCGTCCATCTTGTAATTTGGAATCCATTAGCTCACGAAATGGAAAGAAACTTATTTCGCCTAAATCAGAAAGGAAGATTTCACAAAACCAAGAACCATATCGCATCCCTCACGTTCGTTACCTTTGAACGCTAACCGTGATCCGAGTGGAAGTTACAGCAAAACCTCGGGTGGGAGGATCGGGAGGCCTAGTCGACAGGGAGTTGATGGGAGTGGAATCCGAGCGTGTCGAGGGGTCGGATAGGCACCGCACTATAGGGAGGTGAGCGGAGTGGAATGAGTGCTACAAGAAAAACCCTAAGAGTGAATGGGAGGGTCTGGTCGGTAGAAAGGGAGGAAGGGAGGGAGGAGAGGAGGTCGGGCCGGGCCAACTAAAGTAAGAAGCCCATTGCAAAAAAAGCCCAACCTCCCGAACCGCAAACTTATAACCTCAACCACATATGCTTGACTTCCGGTTAGTTATTGCAAATAAACCTAAATATTCTAATGCCTTCTTTTCGACTACTCGATACGGGGCTTCTTCGACCAAGAACTTCTCTAGCATGGGTGAAGAATGTACTTTTTCTGGACTTACCGCCGCAAGAGAGAAGAGGGAAATGGGGAAAGCAACGCCTCGACGACCCCCACCGGTTCCCCATCCCTAGCCCAAACACGCTTGACACTGCCACACAAATTCCGCCCCTTGCTGCCTTTCCCCTGTCCGAACCGTTGCCGTCCATCGACCAATTTGGAATCCGTTAGCCGTCGTCAATCTTGTAATTTGGAATCCATTAGTTAACGAAATGGAAAGAAACTTATTTCGCCTAAATCAGCAAAGGAAGATTTCACAAAACCAAGAACCATATCAGCATCCCTCACGTTCCTTACCTTTGAAAGCTAACCGTGATCTGAGTGGAAGCTACAGCAAAACCTCGGGTGGGAGGATCGGGAGGCCTAGTCGACAGGGAGTTGATGGGAGTGGAATCCAAGCGAGTCGAGGGGTCGGATAGGCACCGTACTATAGGCAGGTGAGCGGAGTGGAATGAGTGCTACAAGAAAAACCCTAAGAATGAATGGGAGGGTCTGGTGGGTAGAAAGGGAGGAAGGGAGGGAGGAGGGGAGGTCGGGCCGGGCCAACTAAAGAAAGAATCCCATTGCAGTAAAAGCCCAACCTCCCGAACCGCAAACTTATAACCTCAACCACATATGCTTGACTTCTGGTTAGTTATTGCAAATAAACCTAAATATTCTAATGCCTTCTTTTCGACTACTCGATACGGGGCTTCTTCGATTGAAGAACTTCTCTAGCATGGGTGAAGAATGTACTTTTTTCTGGACTTACCGCCGCAAGAGAGAAGAAGGAAAAGGGGAAAGCAACGCCTCGACGACCCCTCAGCCAGCTCCCCATCCCTAGCCCAAACACGCTTGACACGGCCACACAATTTCGGCCCCTTGCCGCCTTTCCTGTCGAACCGTTGCCGTCCATCGACCAATTTGGAATCTGTTAGCTGTCGTCCATCTTGTAATTTGGAATCCATTAGTTAACGAAATGGAAAGAAACTTATTTCGCCTAAATCAAAAAGGAAGATTTCACAAAACCAAGAACCATATCGCATCCCTCACGTTCGTTACCTTTGAACGCTAACCGTGATCCGAGTGGAAGCTACAGCAAAACCTCGGGTGGGAGGATCGGGAGGCCTAGTCGACAGGGAGTTGATGGGAGTGGAATCCGAGCGAGTCGAGGGGTCGGATAGGCACCGCACTATAAGGAGGTGATCGGAGTGGAATGAGTGCTACAAGAAAAACCCTAAGAGTGAATGGGAGGGTCTCGTCGGTAGAAAGGGAGGAAGGGAGGGAGGAGGGTAGGTCGGGCCGGGCCAACTAAACTAAGAAGCCCATTGCAGTAAAAGCCGAACCTCCCGAACCGCAAACTTATAACCTCAACCACATATGCTTGACTTCTGGTTAGTTATTGCAAATAAACCTCAATATACTAATGCCTTCTTTTCGACTACTCGATACGGGGCTTCTTCGACTGAAGAACTTCTCTAGCATGGGTGAAGAATGTACTTTTTTCTGGACTTACCGCCGCAAGAGAGAAGAAGGAAATGGGGAAAGCAACGCCTCGACGACCCCCCAGCCAGTTCCCCATCCCTAGCCCAAACACGCTTGACATGGCCACACAAATTCCGCCCCTTGCCGCCTTTCCTGTCGAACCGTTGCCGTCCATCGACCAATTTGGAATCCGTTAGCTGTCGTCAATCTTGTAATTTGGAATCCATTAGTTAACGAAATGGAAAGAAACTTATTTCGCCTAAATCAGCAAAGGAAGATTTCACAACACCAAGAACCATATCAAAGATCCCTCACGTTCGTTACCTTTGAACGCTAACCGTGATCCGAGTGGAAGCTACAAAGAAAACCTCGGGTGGGAGGATCGGGAGGCCTAGTCGATAGGGAGTTGATGGGAGTGGAATCCGAGCGAGTCGAGGGGTCGGATAGGCACCGCACTATAGGGAGGTGAGCGCAGTGGAATGAGTGCTACAAGAAAAACCCTAAGAGTGAATGGGAGGGTCTGGTAGGTAGAAAGGGAGGAAGGGAGGGAGGAGGGGAGGTCGGGCCGGGCCAACTAAAGTAAGAATCCCATTGCAGTAAAAGCCCAACCTCCCGAACCGCAAACTTATCACCTCAACCACATATGCTTGACTTCTAGTTAGTTATTGCAAATAAACCTACATGTTCTAATGCCTTCTTTTCGACTACTCGATACGGGGCTTCTTCGACTGAAGAACTTCTCTAGCATGGGTGAAGAATGTACTTTTTTCTAGACTTACCGCCGCAAGAGAGAAGAGGGAAATGGGGAAAGCAACGCCTCGACGACCCCCCAGCCAGTTCCCCATCCTTAGCCCAAACACGCTTGACACGGCCACACAAATTCCGCCCCTTGCCGCCTTTCCAGTCGAACCGTTGCCGTCCATCGACCAATTTGGAATCCATTAGCTGTCGTCCATCTTGTAATTTGGAATCCATTAGTTCACGAAATGGAAAGAAACTTATTTCGCCTAAATCAGCAAAGGAAGATTTCCCAAAACCAAGAACCATATCAGCATCCCTCACGTTCGTTACCTTGAACGCTAACCGTGATCCGAGTGGAAGCTACAAAAACCTCGGGTGGGAGGATCGGGAGGCCTAGTCGACAGCGAGTTGATGGGAGTGGAATCCGAGCGAGTCGAGGGGTCGGATAGGCACCGTACTATAGGCAGGTGATCGGAGTGGAATGAGTGCTACAAGAAAAACCCTAAGAGTGAATGGGAGGGTCTGGTTGGTAGAAAGGGAGGAAGGGAGGGAGGAGGGTAGGTCGGGCCGGGCCAACTAAACTAAGAAGCCCATTGCAGTAAAAGCCCAACTTCCCGAACCGCAAACTTATAACATCAACCACATATGCTTGACTTCTAGTTAGTTATTGCAAATAAACCTAAATTTTCTAATGCCTTCTGTTCGACTACTCGATACGGGGCTTCTTCGACTGAAGAACTTCTCTAGCATGGATGAACAATGTACTTTTTTCTGGACTTACCGCCGCAAGAGACAAGAGGGAAATGGGGAAAGCAACGCTTCGACGACCCCCCAGCCAGTTCCCCATCCCTAGCCCAAACACGCTTGACATGGCCACACAAATTCCGCCCCTTGCCGCCTTTCCTGTCGAACCGTTGCCGTCCATCGACAAATTTGGAATCCGTTAGCTGTCGTCAATCTTGTAATTTGGAATCCATTAGTTAACGAAATGGAAAGAAACTTATTTCGCCTAAATCATCAAAGGAAGATTTCACAAAACCAAGAACCATATCGGCGTCCCTCACGTTCGTTACCTTTGAACGCTAACCGTGATCCGAGAGGAAGCTACAAAAAACCCTGGGTGGGATGATCGGGAGGCCTAGTCGACAGGAGTTGATGGGAGTGGAATCCGAGCGAGTCGAGGGGCCGGATAGGCACCGCACTATAAGGAGGTGATCGGAGTGCAATGAGTACTACAAGAAAAACCCTAAGAGTGAATGGGAGAGTCTGGTCGGTAGAAAGGGAGGAAGGGAGGGAGGAGGGAAGGTCGGGCCGGGCCAACTAAAGTAAGAAGCCCATTGCAGTAAAATTCCAACGTCCCGAACCGTAAACTTTTAACATCAACCACATATGCTTGACTTCTGGTTAGTTATTGCAAATAAAACCTAAATATTCTAATGCCTTCTTTTCGACTACTCGATACGGGGCTTCTTCGATCGAAGAACTTCTCTAGCTTGGGTGAAGAATGTACTTTTTTCTGGACTTACCGCCGCAAGAGAGAAGAGGGAAATTGGGAAAGCAACGCCTCGACGACCCCCCAGCCAGTTCCCCATCCAAGCCCAAACATGCTTGACACGGCCACACAAATTCCGCCCCTTGCCGCCTTTCCCCGTCGAACCGTTGCCGTCGATCGACCAATTTGGAATCCATTAGCTGTCGTCCATCTTGTAATTTGGAATCCATTAGTTAACGAAATGGAAAGAAACTTATTTCGCCTAAATCAAGAAAGGAAGATTTCACAAAACCAAGAACCATATCAAAGCATCCCTCACGTTCGTTACCTTTGAACGCTAACCGTGATCCGAGTGGAAGCTACAAAAAACCTCGGGTGGGAGGATCGGGAGGCCTAGTCGACAGGGAGTTGATGGGAGTGGAATCCGAGCGAGTCGAGGGGTCGGATAGGCACCGCACTATAGGGAGGTGATCGGAGTGGAATGAGTGCTACAAGAAAAACCCTAAGAGTGAATGGGAGGGTCTGGTGGGTAGAAAGGGAGGAAGGGAGGGAGGAGGGGAGGTCGGGCCGGGCCAACTAAAGTAAGAATCCCATTGCAGTAAAGCCCAACCTCCCGAACCGCAAACTTATAACATCAACCACATATACTTGAGTTCTGGTTAGTTATTGCAAATAAACCTAAATATTATAATGCCTTCTTTTCGACTACTCGATACGGGGCTTCTTCGACTGAAGAACTTCTCTAGCATGGGTGAAGAATGTACTTTTTTCTGGACTTACCGCCGCAAGAGAGAAGAGGGAAATGGGGAAAGCAACGCCTCGACGACCCCCCAGCCAGTTCCCCATCCCTAGCCCAAACACGCTTGACACGGCCACACAAATTCCGCCGCTTGCCGCCTTTCCTGTCGAACCGTTGCCGTCCATCGACCAATTTGGAATCCGTTAGCTGTCGTCCATCTTGTAATTTGGAATCCATTAGTTAACGAAATGGAAAGAAACTTATTTCGCCTAAATCAGCAAAGGAAGATTTCACAAAACCAAGAACCATATCAGCATCCCTCACGTTCGTTACCTTTGAACGCTAACCGTGATCCGAGTGGAAGCTACAGCAAAACCTCGGGTGGGAGGATCGGGAGGCCTAGTCGACAGGGAGTTGATGGGAGTGGAATCCGAGCGAGTCGAGGGGTCGGATAGGCACCGCATTATAAGGAGGTGATCGGAGTGGAATGAGTGCTACAAGAAAAACCCTAAGAGTGAATGGGAGGGTCTGGTCGGTAGAAAGGGAGGAAGGGAGGGAGGAGGGGAGGTCGGGCCGGGCCAACTAAAGTAAGAAGCCCATTGCAGTAAAATTCCAACGTCCCGAACCGCAAACTTATAACATCAACCACATATGCTTGACTTCTGGTTAGTTATTGCAAATAAACCTAAATATTTTAATGCATTCTTTTCGACTACTTGATACGGGGCTTCTTCGACTGAAGAACTTCTCTAGCATGGGTGAAAAATGTACTTTTTCTGGACTTACCGCCGCAAGAGAGAAGAGGGAAATGGGGAAAGCAACGCCGACGACCCCCGCCCGCTTCCCCATCCCTAGCCCAAACACGCTTGACACGGCCACACAAATTCCGCCCATTGCCGCCTTTCCTCGTCGAACCGTTGCCGTCCATCGACCAATTTGGAATCCGTTAGGCGTCGTCCATCTTGTAATTTGGAATCCATTAGTTAACGAAATGGAAAGAAACTTATTTCGCCTAAATCAGAAACGGAAGATTTGACAAAACCAAGAACTATATCAGCATCCCTCACGTTCGTTACCTTTGAACGCTAACCGTGATCCGAGTGGAAGCTACAGCAAAACCTCGGGTGGGAGGATCGGGAGGCCTAGTCGACAGGGAGTTGATGGGAGTGGAATCCGAGCGAGTCGAGGGTCGGATAGGCACCGCACTATAGGGAGGTGATCGGAGTGGAATGAGTGCTACAAGAAAACCCTAAGAGTGAATGGGAGGGTCTCGATGGGTAGAAAGGGAGGAAGGGAGGGAGGAGGGGAGGTCGGGCCGGGCCAACTAAAGTAAGAATCCCATTGCAGTAAAAGCCCAACCTCCCGAACCGCAAACTTATAACATCAACCACATATGCTTGACTTCTGGTTAGTTATTGCAAATAAACCTAAATATTATAATGCCTTCTTTTCGACTACTCGATACGGGGCTTCTTCGACTGAAAAACTTCTCTAGCATGGATGAAGAATGTACTTTTTTCTGGACTTACCGCCGCAAGAGAGAAGTGGGAAATGGGGAAAGCAACGCCTCGATGACCCCCTAGCCAGTTCCCCATCCCTAGCCTAAACACGCTTGACACGGCCACACAAATTCCGCCCCTTGTCGCCTTTCCTGTCGAACCGTTGCCGTCCATCGACCAATTTGGAATACGTTAGCTGTCGTCCATCTTGTAATTTGGTATCCATTAGTTAACGAAATGGAAAGAAACTTATTTCGCCTAAATCAGCAAAGGAAGATTTCACAAAACCAAGAACCATATCAGCATCCCTCACGTTCATCACCTTTGAACGCTAACCGTGATCCTAGTGGAAGCTACAGCAAAACCTCTGGTGGAAGGAGTGGGAGGTCTGGTCGGTAGGGAGTTGATGGGAGTGGAATTCGAGTGAGTCGGAGGATCGGGTAGGCAGCACACAAATGAGTGGTTATCGGAGTGGAATGAGTTCTACAAGAAAAACCCTAAGAGCGAATGGGAGGGTCTGGCTGGAAAAGTGCGAGGAAGGGAGGGAGGAGGGGGGGTCGGGTCGGGCTAACTAAACTAAGAGGCCAATTGCAAAAAAAGCCCAACCTCCCGAACCGCACTCTTATAACATCAACCACATTTGCTTAACTTCAAGTTAGTGATTGCAAAAAAACCTAAATATTATAATGTCTTCTTTTCGACTACTCGATACGGGGTTTCTTTGACTGAAGAACTTCTCTAGCATGGGTGAAGAATGTACTTTTTTCTAGCCTTACCGCCGCAAGAGAGAAGAGGGAAATGGGGAAAGCAACGCCTCGACAACCCCCCAGCCAGTTCCCCATCTCTAGCCCAAAAGAAACTTGACACGGCCACAAAAATTCCGCCGCTTGCCGTCTTTCCTATAGAACCGTTGCCGTCCATCGACTAATTTGGAATCCGTTAGCTGCTGTCCATCATGTAATTTGGAATCCATTAGTTAACAAAATGGAAAGAAACTTATTTCGCCTAAATCAGCAAATGAAGATTTCACAAAATCAAGAACCATATCAGCATCCTTCATGTTCATTACCTTTCAACGCTAACCGTGATCCGACTGGAAGCTACAGCAAAACCTCGGGTGGGAGGATCAGGAGGCCTAGTCGACAAGAAGTTGATGGGAGTGGAATCCGAGCGAGTCGAGGGGTCGGATAGGCACCGCACTATAGGGAGGTGATCGAAGTGGAATGAGTGCTACAATAAAAACCCTAAGAGTGAATGGGAGGGTCTGGTCAGTAGAAATGGAGGAAGGGAGGGAGGAGGGGAGGTCGGGCCGGGCCAACTAAACTAAGAAACCCATTGCAGTAAAAGCCCAACCTCCCGAATCGCAAACTTATAAGATCAACCACATATGATTGACTTCAAGTTAGTCATTGCAAATAAACCTAAATATTCTAATGCTTCTTTTCGACTACTCGATACGGGGCTTCTTCGACTGAAGAACTTCTCTAGCATGGGTGAAGAATGTACTTTTTTTTGAGCTTACCGTCCCAAGAGAGAAGAGGCAAATGGGGAAAGCAACGCCTGGACGACACCCCTACCAGTTCCCTATCCCTGTTCCCAAATATGCTTGAGACGGTCACAGAAATTCCACGTCTTCCCGCCTTTCTTGTCGAACTATTACCCTCCGTCGACTAATTTGGAATCTGTTAGCTGCCGTCCATCATGTAATTTGGAATCCATTAGTTAACGAAATGGAGAGAAACTTATTTTACCTAAATAAGCATAGCAAGATTTCACAAAATCAAGAACCATATGAGCATTCTTCACGTTCAGAAGGAGTGGCCATATTAGTGATAATAGAAACAATCCTATCACGCTCAAGATAGGATGTTCCATGTGAATGCCCTCACTAAATGATTGGGTCAAAATTAGAAAAAACAATCATCTTCGATTTAGACCCCGGGATCCGGCAAATTGAAAAGCAATCAAGCAAGTTTGCGCATTAAAGAAACTCGGGCACAATGCTTCAATTACTCTCCATGGACATAAGAACACCCATCTGCAAAGCCTAAAATTACGCACCTGTAATGGCACCATCTAAACGAGAGAAAAACGGACGGTACAAATGACAAAGGAAATGGAGAGAAACTTATTTCGCCTAAATAAGCATAGTGAGACTTCACAAAACCAAAAACCATATCAGCATCCTTCACTTTCACTACATTCGAACGCTAACCGTGATTCGAGTGGAAGCTACAAAAAACCTCGGGTGGGAGGATCGGGAGGTTTGGTCGGCAGGGAGTTGATGGGAGTGGAATCCGAGCGAGTCGGAGGGTCGGGTAGGCAGCGGCAAGGAGGTGATACAGTAAAAACCCTAAGAGCGAATGGGAGGGTCTGACCGGCAGAGAAGGAGGAAAGGAGGGAGGAGGGGGGGGTCGGGCTGGGCTGACTAAACTAAGAGACCTATTGCACTGAAACCCAACCTCCCGAACCGCACACTTAGAACATCAACCACATATGCTTGACTTCAGGTTAGTCATTACAAATAAACCTAAATATTCTAATGCCTTCTTTTCGACTACTCGATACGGGGCTTCTTCAAGTGAAGAACTTTTGTAGCATGGGTGAAGAATGTACTTTTTTCTAAGCTTACCGCCCCAAGAGAGAAGAGGGAAATGGGGAAAGTAACGCCTCAACGACCCCCTTGCCAGTTCCCCATCCCTGACCCAAACACGCTTGACATGGCCATAGAAATTCCACAGCTTGCCGCCTTTCTTGTCGAATCATTGCTGTCGATCGACTAATTTGGAATCCGTTAGCTGCCGTCCATCATGTAATTTGGAATCCATTAGCTAACGATTGATTTTTTCGAACTTTTCGGTGTATCGTGATCCCGTGTGAAACTACAATGATCTCAACTCTCTCTCATTCATTAATTATCGAAGCACCCGGGTCTTGTTAAGCTACCAAATAAACTAAACTTACCTCTCTCATGACTTGTAAATCCCTCCCACAGAAAAATTTCCACGACATTCAACTCTCTTTAGAAAGCATCGTAGTCACATAAAATTGCCTCAAATGGGCCTTATTTTCAAAGTACCGGAACTTAAGAACATCTTGCCAACTACTTCAAGTTTGTTCTCAGATAACCCGCTCAATGACCCGCCCACCCTCTACACAAACAAAATACTCAGCCTGCACGCGTTGTTCATAAGCTCATCTAATTCACGAAAAACCCTTCTCTCCTAAGGGCATAATTTATAGCTAAAATACAAGTCCCCTACTCGAAACTCAAGGTCGGGAGTCTTCACCAACATTGTCGTCTTCGTCGTCTTCGTCATCGCCGTCGGCGCTTTTCAATACTCGATGTATATACGCATTTTGAAGGAAGCTCTTCACGTTCATGTTCAGGTTCGGTTCCCTTGCACATTCTGGAGGGTCCTTCCTCATCGCCTCCTGAAAACAATGGCCAAACCAAATATTATGAGAAAAATTTTCATCTTTCTTTGTTTTCGCGCTTTTCCCTAATTATCAGCATCACAGCCTAACAACATTATCTAAATGATCAAAGATCCAAAGAGAAACAGCCATGCAAAGGCAACTATACAAACCTAGAAACCTCTTTCGGGCGTGTCTCCCTATATAAGTGATCTCTAATCCAGAAGGAGTGGCCATATTAGTGATAACAGAAACAATCTTGTTAGGCTCAAGAGATGATGTTCCATACAAATGCCCTCACTGAATGATTGGGTCAAAATTAGAAGCAACAATCATCTTCGATTTAGACTTCGGGATCTCGACAAAGTGAAAAGCAATCAAGCAAGTTAGCGCATTAAAGAAACTCGGGCACAAAGCTTCACTACTCTCCATGGACATAAGAACACCCATCTCGCAAGGCCTAAAATTACGCACTGTAATGGCGCCATCTAAACGAGAGAAAAATGGACGGTACAAATGACAAAGGAAATGGAGAGAAACTTATTTCGCCTAAATAAGCATAGCAAGACTTCACAAAACCAAGAACCATATCAGCATCCTTTACTTTCACTACCTTCGAACGCTAACCGTGATTCGAGTGGAAGCTACAAAAAACCTCGGGTGGGAGGATTGGGAGGTTTGGTCGGCAGGGAGTTGATGGGAGTGGAATCCGAGCGAGTCAAAGGGTCGGGTAGGCAGCGTACGGCGGGAGGTGATCGGAGTGGAATGAGTGCTATAGTAAAAACCCTAAGAGCGAATGGGAGAGTCTCGGCTCGGTAGAGAGGGAGAAAAGGAGGGGGAGGGGGTCGGCCGGGCCGACTAAACTAAGAGACCTATTGCACTAAAACCCAACCTCCCGAACCGCACACTTATAACATCAACCACATATGCTTGACTTCATGTTAGTTATTGCAAATAAACATAAATATTTTAATGCCTTCTTTTCAACTACTCGATACGGGGCTTCTTCGACTGAAGAACTTCTGTAGCATGAGTGAAGAATGTACTTTTTTTTGAACTTCCTACCCCAAGAGAGAAGAGGTAAATTGGAAAAGCAACACCTCGACACCCCCACGCGCTTCCCCATCCCCGGCCCAAACACGCTTTGACACGGCCACATAAATTCCACAGCTTGTCGCATTTCCTGTCAAACCATTGCCGTCCATCGACTAATTTGGAATCCGTTAGCTACTGCCCATCATGTAATTTGGAATCCATTAGCTAACGATTGGTTTTTTTGAACTTTTCGGTGTATCGTGATCCCGTGTGAAACTACAATGATCTCAACTCTCTCATTCATTAATTATCAAAATACCTGGGTCTTGTTAAGCTACCAAATAAACTAAACTTACCTCTCTCGTGACTTGTAAATCCCTCCCACAAAAAAATTTCCACGACATTCAACTCTCTTAAGAAAGCATCGTAGTCACATAAAATTGCCTCAAATGGGCCTTATTTTCAAGGTACTGGAACTTAAGAACATATTGCCAACTACTTCAAGTGTTCTGCAGATAACTCGCTCAACGACCCGCCCACCCTCTACATAGACAAAATACTCATCTTGCACGCGTTGTTCATAAGCTCATCTAAGAAACCCTTCTCTCCTAAGGGCATAATTTACAACTAAAATACAAGTCCCCCCCAAAACTCAAGGCTGGGAGTCTTCACCAACATTGTCGTCTTCATCGTTGTCATCGGCACTTTTCAATACTAGGTGTAGATACGCATTATGAAGGAAGCTCTTCACGTTCACGTTCAGATTTGGGTTCGGATTCGGTTCCCTTGCACGTTCTAAAGGGTCCTTCCTCATCGCCTCCTGAAAACGATGGCCATACCAAACATCACGAAAAAACACTTTCATCTTTCTTTTGTTTTCGCTTTAGCTTTTCCCTAATCATCAGCATCACAGGCCTAACAACATTATCCAAATGATTAAAGATCCAAAGAGAAACAGCCATGCAGTACAACTATACAAACCTAGAAACCTCTTTCGAGCTTGTCTCCCTATCTAAGTTATCTCTTATCCAGAAGGACTGGCCATATATTAATGATAACAGAAAAATGACAAATTACAGGCCAAATGCCATCCAGGAACTGTCCAACAGCGGCGGTCGGTACCTCTGCCTAGTGGATCGACAAGGAGGGAGAGAAAGAAATGTAATCCTGCTCGTATACCATGCCAGTCTCTGGTGTCAAAGGGAAAACTTTTGCACCGATCAATTGTGTATAAAGCACAGAACAAGATTCAAATATACCATAAGGGAATGGTCGCATAGATAGAAGCTATCGCTGATCCTAAAAGGCAGCATGGTGAGCAAATGGGTTTCGACAGTGATTTTAAATCTTGACAAGAAACATTAATCCACAGCGTGGCCGTTCCTATACAAAATATCTACCAGATTTTATGATAGAAAGACCTTCAGTTTCATCAAGCCAACCTGATGGGTCCGATAATGATCCGGATGATTAACCAAGAAAAAGTGCTCCACGAGCTCACTATCAGACTCATCTGGATCTGAGGGAACATTTCTCACAAGCACCGGCTAAGATTTGGGTCCACGGAAATCTGTAGGATATTACAGACAAACCCTTGCAATAAATAGCCTCCAAGTTCCAAAATTAAAGATTTCAGCCAAATCAACATTAACAAACGATCATCTATCTAGCTTAATTTCCACCAAACAACACATGCAGTCCACCCTACCGAAAGTTGGTCAGAACGACACATGCAGTCCACCCTACTGAAAGTTGATCAGCATGTCCCCGTTCTGATACAACAAACTGCAACCGCATTAAAGCAACCATCTCATACCCCTTAAGCAACACAAAGCATGTCCAAAAGGTAAATACATGAGCCATTACAATATGAGCCCAAAACCTGCCACATGGTGCATAAAAAGAATAGTTAGCTAGTAACCGATACCAAAATATAACAAGAGTCCAGTAAGCATTGAAGTGATATTACTAATGCAAATGAGAATGACATTTCTTTCTCATGTTTTTAGAAGGTTAGTTGGTTCTCCCCCTTTTATTTCCCTAGTGATTTAGATGGCAGTAACTCTCCTACATAACACTGGTAAAGAGAACAACAGTTCCTCTTCACGAGAAACATCTAAATCAAGTACCAATTAATTAATGCAACATTTATCTATATGCACGACCACTAGCTGCACTCTGCTTCTAACAAACATGGAAAAAAGTCATTATTGTTGTTGGGTTCAAGTGGAGTCCGATATCATGACTATCATAATGAATATACTTTGATTGAAGACCACATTCAATTACAGTACATAAGATAACACCAAACGTCCAAGATTACAGAGTTGGTGAACCCACCAATCACAGAATAATTCCTTTCCAACTTTTCAGGTAAACTCTTTTTATCCTTTAATCCTCAGGTCAATTGTTTCAATACAACTAAAAGAATACAAAAGATTAAACTGAAAGCCCATAGAGCAAGCCTTGTGAAAATAAGCAACAGGTCCACTATAATTGGAGTCACGCCCCAAACTGAATACCGACTAGCAGCCTATCAACCGCTGAAACACAGACTCAGATTGGCGATTACCAAAAAAGGAAAAGAAAGCTGGACCAAATGAGCAAAAGTTCCATAAGTAACTGATCCTAGTGGAACATTTGAAATTGAGAGTTTGTCAGTATTGCTAGAAGTCACACACTCGAGCTTGGCCAGCTCTACAGTGCCATTCGTCCAATTTACTGGTACCAAAATAGTCCGTGCCAGGAATGCCAGAGGAACAAATATCTTCAGTCTGCATCAATGACATGGACAAATAAGAACAACAGTTTCTACATCTACAGTTGTGCATTTCCAACTGAACAGATTTTTGGCTATACAGGATGGTTTTAAAGAATATATCCTGATGAGTTTTTTTTTGGTCGAAAAAAGAAATATTATAGCATTAAAGGAAAGGAGAACAACATCCCGCAGCTTGTGCATCCGCATACATGAGATCTGAAAGAAATGAAGGAAGAGAGGAGGCCCAATTCTTTGATAAGCTCCCATTTGAATGGGCCTGTGCAGCCCAATGAGCCACCCAATTGGCTTCACGCCTGCAGTGGAGAATTCTCAGGGTTGCGAATAGTTGAAGCTTGGCCGCCGCTTCTGCCATTAACGGGCGCATCTGCCATGGCGTCGACGATGGAGTTTGAAGGGCTTCCACCACAGTTAAGCAATCAGTTTCAAGCACAATGCGCTGGTGGCGTTTTCCTTGCTGCAGCAGATAGTCAAGAGTGTGGAGCAAAGCCTGGATCTCGCTGTGCAGAGCCGAGTGTGCTGTGTAACCACAGGTAAAGCCATGAAGGAAAGTTGCGTTGTGATCTCGAGGATACATGCCATAGCGCCCTTTGATGTCGTCGTTGATACGCCCGTCGATGTTGATTTTAATTTCAGCAGGATCCGGAGGTCGCCACGGAACTCGGTTGTGATGGGGCTCGGGCGGGAGACGCCGCAGCGATTGGGGTGCGATGGAAGAAATTCGCTCTTGAGCAAGGGCTTCCTGAACAACCAGAACTGGATTCGGCCGTTTATTCCGAAAGATGAAGGCATTACGAGCCTTCCATATCTGCCAGAGCAGTGCAGCAAGAAGATCCACAGAAGGTATGCGACCTCGATTTTCAATCTGATCTGTGAGCCACTCGTCCATTCGCCTGATGGAGCTTGGGATAATGGAAATATTTACCTGGGGATGTGTCCAAACATTTTTCGTCCATGGACATAACAGCAAAAGATGTTCTGTTGTTTCTGGTTGATCTTGATTGCATAGAGGGCATGTGGGGATGGCTATAATGTGTCTCTGATAGAGATTAGCTTTAGTAGCTAGAGCATTTTGACAAATGGACCAAAGGAAAGGGCGAATTTTAGGGGGTAATCTAAGTTTCCAGATAGTTTTCCACAGAATCGAAGGAGGTGTATATGATGATGATGCTTGAGTAGGAGGAACACTGTTCTTGGAGTGCCTGATAGTATGGTAGGCACTTTTGACTGTGTAAATACCATTATGAGTTTTGGTCCAAATGACACAATCAGTATCATAAAGAGGGCTCAGCTGTATAGAGAGAATCTCAGTAATTATAGATGCAGGAAAATGTTGATTGATAAGGGGGATGTTCCAGGTACTATGGTCTGAGTTAATAAGGTCCGCTACTTTTTTGGGAGCGTCACAGTTAACCGGACCTCCAAGAACTCCATTCGGAAGCCAACGATCTTCCCAAATGCTAATAGAATGGCCATTACCAACGGACCACAGTAGGTGAGGTGCAATAGCATCCCTTCCAAGCAAGATACTCCTCCAACCCCAGGACGGTCTTGAACCTAGTTCAGCATGCAGAAAATCCCGAGCATGAAAATATAGACCTTTAAAAAGAGTGCTCCATAAAGAGTTGGGATTCTGAAGTAGACGCCAAGCTTGCTTACCAAGCATGGCTCTATTGAAGTCAAGCAAGTCACGAAAACCAATACCCCCATTTTGTTTGCTAGTTTTGAGCGTGTCCCAATTCTTCCAATGAATGCCCGATTTCTTGCCATCACTTTGCCACCAAAAGCTAGCAATTTTCTGCTCTATGGACTTACAGATAGACACGGGAATCTTGAAAATAGACATTGCATATTGAGGAAGTGCTTGGACAACAGCCTTTAGTAAAATTTCCTTTCCACCCTTAGAGAGCAAATTTTCTTTCCACCCTTCTAGTTTGGCATTCACTTTCCCTACTAGCCAAGCAAACATTTCTCTCTTAGATTTGCCCCAGTCAGAAGGTATACCAAGATATTTACCGGCCTTGTCTAGTACAGGTAGTCGGAGTTCGTGAGCTAGATTTTCCTTAAGAGTTAGAGGACAATCCTTACTAAACAAAATGCCAGATTTATTTCGATTGACTGTTTGGCCGCAGCATAACAAGATGCGATTGATGATGTTAGCCAAATTCTGACATTCAAGTAATTTACCATCTAAAAAGAAAATGGCATCATCCGCAAAAAAGAGGTGAGATAAAGTGGGGCACCATCTATTCAACGTTATGCCTTTAAGAAGCCCCATGGTAATCGCTTGATTCATAAGATGAGATAAAACATTGGCCAATAGGATGAATAAATAGGGTGAAAGAGGATCACCTTGGCGAATACCTCTTGATGGATTAAAAAACTGAAGCAGTTCACCATTAAACTTGACACTAAAGGAAACTGTCGTAATGCACTGCATAACCCAATTTACCCAGGTAGAATGAAATCCAATCTTAAGGAGATAGTCTTGTAGGAAGTCCCACTCAACCCGGTCATATGCTTTTTGCATGTCCATTTTCAAAATAGCTCGAAATTGCCTCTTGCATTTCCTGATATTTATCTGATGAAGCACCTCTTGCACTATTAAGATGTTGTCTTGTATTTGTCGTCCACTCACAAAGGCATTTTGTTCCCTGGATATGAGTTCAGGCAAGTATGGTTTCAAGCGATTCGCTAGCACTTTAGATATAATTTTATAGCCATAGTTGCATAGGCTAATCGGGCGATATTGATCAAGCCTTTCAGGATGAGGGACCTTAGGAATAAGAGAGATGATAGTTCGATTTAGAATAGGCGACATCACTCCGGAGATAAAGAACTGTTGTACAAAGAACACGAGGTCATCCTGAAGGACATCCCAGTGGTGTTGGAAAAATAAGCCATTTAAGCCATCGGGACCCGGTGCTTTAGTAGCGCCCAACTGAAAAGTAGCAACACGGACTTCCTCCTTAGTGACCGGCGCGATTAAAGATAAGTTCATTTCCTCCGTGATAATACTGGGACATTGATTCAAAATAGGCCCATAATCTCGAGTTCCCATTGTCTGATAGAGATTAGAGAAATAATCAGTAGTCATCTGCTTTAAATCCTGATGAGTTTGGTATATGATTAGATTGCACCCCACAACCGTCATCACAAGGAAAAAAAAAAACAGTGAAATGCACTTAGTGTAAAAAGAGCTTACTTGGCTGTAATTAAATTAACCTGCAAACATACATGTAGCCAATGTTACCTTATTTCTTCTTTCCCTCGTTTTCAAGTCATGTAACTTCATCCATATATACATTTCTTAAACGCGCCGATACTTCATATGACATAACAAAAACCACGAAAGTGATGCAGGTTCTTCCTTTGCAATCAGGGGAGTTAATAAGTGTTTCAACCAGCTTAAAAGTCATTTTTAAGTATTGATATATATATTGAGACAACTCCAGCTACATAAGATCACAATTACATAGAATCTTCAATTTCTTCATTTATAAAATTACAAAAGCATTCTTTAATAGATCTCTGTCTTGGAAGAATTTTTAATTGAGGGATCTTGTCCCAAGCAGAGAAGTAAAGCTTACGATGAGGTGCAATAATCAATTTAAGCCATTCTACACGCTATACCAACATATGGTGTTCCTCCCTGCTGAACGATGTTACACATTGAATTTTCATGGTCAAGGGAGAGAAGTCTCAGAGCAGCCTGAATTGAGTTAAATGAATCGTTTTGTTTTCTGAAAAAAATAGCAGGAGAAAGGAAAGAACAAAGTACAAAACGCTTACAGGAATGAATTTGTCATTGTATGGGTCCCTTATATCTGGATCAATTCCTGTTAAAAATTTTGGATATATGCGTGCGGAAGCATAGTTTTGGTATTAGTTATAGTTTTTGGCTAGTGATGTTGTGTGCAAGTGTATGGTATATTTTGTAGAGGATGGACAAGGGATAAATTAGGATAATTGAAGGACAAAGAACATGGGATATGGGAAATAGTTTCAATAGTTGGATAAAATAATTTTACAATAGTTGAAGGGAATGTGGTGAGGAGCTACATGATGTGGTTGTTATGGGAAGCTCCCCACACAAAACATGGAGCACTTGCTCCTTTATATAAGCTGTTAAAGAAGATTCCGGACTTCTCTTGAATGCAAACTATGTAGGCTTCTCTAGCAAATTCTAGATTGTAGTTCTTCATTCTTCTTCTAGAGATTTCCACTTGCTTGCATTCCCACGTGAATCTTCTAGATTCATTTAGCAACCTCCATTCTTGACAATTATAGACAATATCAATCTTGAAGTTTCTAGAAAGTTTTAGAGAAAATGGATCACAATTTCCAACACTCCCCCTTGATCCATTTTCGGGATACTCTGGACTTGTGTTATAAAGCCTCGGACATACCTTGAAATTCCTCTTGTAGTTTGTCCCATGTCTTTTATTCCGTCTTCATTCCACGATCCCTTGCATTGTCTTGTCGAACCACTTGCACTTGCCTTTGAATGTGCATGACTTTTCTTCAACGATGTCCCATATGTCTCGGGGCATCAAATTGTTCTTAGTTGTAGTTGTTAGCTCGGGTTCGGGCTCTAGCTCTCGTAGGCTCTGGCTCTGACTCCGACTTTAGTTTTGGCTCTAGCTCCGGCTTTGGCTCTCTTGGCTCTTGCTCGGGCTTTGGCCTTGATTCTGGCTCTGCTCCGGCTCTGGCTTTGTTGGCTCTCGCTCGGGCTCTGGCCTTTTTAGTTGAGGGTGGTGAGGACAAACGCCCAACACCAACCAAAAACCTGGCTCTGATACCATGTTAAAATTTAAATATGCGCGGAAGCATGGTTTTGGTATTAGTTATAGTTTTTGGCTAGTGATGTTGTGTGCAAGTGTATGGTATATTTTGTAGAGGATGGACAAGGGATAAATTAGGATAATTGAAGGACAAAGAACATGGGATATGGGAAATAGTTTCATTAGTTGGATAAAATAATTTTACAATAGTTGAAGGGAATGTGGTGAGGAGCTACATGATGTGGTTGTTATGGGAAGCTCTCCACACAAAACATAGAGCACTTGCTCCTTTATATAAGCTGTTAAAGAAGATTCCGGACTTCTCTTGAATGCAAACTATGTAGGCTTCTCTTGAATGCAAACTATGTTGGAAATTGTGATCCATTTTCTCTAAAACTTTCTAGAAACTTCAAGATTGATATTGTCTATAATTGTCAAGAATGGAGGTTGCTAAATGAATCTAGAAGATTCACGTGGGAATGCAAGCAAGTGGAAATCTCTAGAAGAAGAATGAAGAACTACAATCTAGAATTTGCTAGAGAAAAAAAAAAAAATGTTGGAAATTGTGATCCATTTTCTCTAAAACTTTCTAGAAACTTCAAGATTGATATTGTCTATAATTGTCAAGAATGGAGGTTGCTAAATGAATCTAGAAGATTCACGTGGGAATGCAAGCAAGTGGAAATCTCTAGAAGAAGAATGAAGAACTACAATCTAGAATTTGCTAGAGAAGCCTACATAGTTTGCATTCAAGAGAAGTCCGGAATCTTCTTTAACAGCTTATATAAAGGAGCAAGTGCTCCATGTTTTGTGTGGGGAGCTTCCCATAACAACCACATCATGTAGCTCCTCACCACATTCCCTTCAACTATTGTAAAATTATTTTATCCAACTAATGAAACTATTTCCCATATCCCATGTTCTTTGTCCTTCAATTATCCTAATTTATCCCTTGTCCATCCTCTACAAAATATACCATACACTTGCACACAACATCACTAGCCAAAAACTATAACTAATACCAAAACTATGCTTCCGCACGCATATATCCAAAATTTTTAACAATTCCATTCAGAATGCCATGAAATTTATGTAGTTAAGGAACAATAACAGGATTTCCAGAAATCTCTTTCGAATAAGTGTTTTGAGACCTGCAACCAAAGAACGATGCAAACCTAAGATCGTGTAATGATCAATCTGATATTACCAGCAATACCACTTCCTCCATCAGTAATTGCAAAACCCTTTTTTGATAATGAAAAGTAGGATATCTGCAGAAAGGTCAGGAGATTACCAATCAATTTAGAAGGTCATACAGATGAAAAGACTTACAAAATCAAGAAAAAAAGCCAAAGGAACTATGCCCATATTTCTATAACTTTAGCTAGACAGTACATCCATCTTTTGAAAAGAGCAATTTATCCTCAACAAGAGAAATGTCAATCCTCTTTCCGAAGAGAATTATGGTAAATAAAACCAAAATCCCATTTTCGCTAAAAGTCCACACATGAAAAATATCATAAAATATGGATCAGATGAAATGAAAAGTTGAATGAATGTGAATTACTAACAGTTATAGCCTTGTCCGAGTAACCATAGCTTTCCCAATGAGATGTGCCCCAAATTCAAGGTTGTGGATAGTGAAGACAATCCGAGCTTTGCTAAGACCATACTACTCATCGTGGTCCTTAAACAACCATGAGACAGGTTGCACCGGACCAATGATGGCAGCGGATGATATCTTACGAAAGATCAAGAAACAGGAAAAGTTAGACCATATTGAGGAGGAAAAATGGAACACTTGCATTTATGATATAAGCTTAAAAAACATCCTTGCAATTGACAAAAGAAACAATAAGGATATTTAATCTCTACAAGAAGTGAATCTGCCAAAGTGAATATCCATAAACCCTAATATCACCACCTATACATTGAAGTATGCATATGCATAAATGTCAAAATGCACAGAAAATCAATTCATATGATTAGCAACCAAAATTACTTATACAGTAATCTGGATGTGAAAATCCCTCATTTCTCCGAAAATCATAACCCCAAGGATCAAGAGCAATCAATTGATCTTACAGGATGGAAGCCACTTTGTTGTAGAAACTCTGATGTGGCATGGCAAAAGAAACCCAATCTTTTGCCATCATTGTTACAGCCATATACGCAGCCTCTCCAGAAAATTCTGCAAGGAAAATACAGGTTCAGGCCCTTTTCTTAGTGGATTTTACCATAAACCACATATTTCAATAAAATAAAATAAAAGTGCACAGCCAACGATGACATAGCAAAACTCGTGAACATAATCGCGCTATAGTCGTCATTAACAGGTTCATCAAGAAATTTTTTATATGTCCAGATTGGCAACAACTGTCTTTCACATGTACTGAAAATGATTATTTACTTTTTAACTATTATTCAACTAAATCAGAGGAAACTGAAAGAAGTTCTCACGCAGGTTGCCTTTGTGTGTTTTCAATATCCTTAAAATATTCACTTTACATTAAAATGAGATGCAATTATTTTCTAATGATACACAGATGGAAAAAGGACAACTCGCAGGTGTCTAAGGAACTCTTTAGCTTACAGGATCCAGGAGCATCAGTATCAACTGTCAGATCTGAGTATCACAAACTCACAACTATAACAAACAACAGCAGTTCCATGGGCAATATGAGTCCTTACTCTTAAGTCACTAGCAATAATCAACACAAATGTATTCTAAGATGTATGGTCTAAAAGTTGTCAGTTCCATAGCACTCTCAGAACGCAGAGCACAAGGCATCTATAGTCCTATGCTGAAATAATAATCTACAAACCATTAACAGAATTTATGATCTACCCTACCATAAATCAAGTAACTATGCCTCCTTTAATTAGCCACAAAAAGCAACTTCCAGACCCATGGTAGAACAGCATATTTAAGATAAACCAAGTAGATAGTAAACTTTCTGGTACGTGCCACATTAAAGCGGGCACATTCATTTTTCATCCCCTTCAACTTTATCTTTTATGAAACAAATTTGACACTGCAGTTTCCACAAAAGAGTCCCTTCATAGAGCTTTCAAAGACAGCATTTCATATAGAAGCACACAGCTCAGATTAGACATTTCTCAAAAAGTTAGCTTGTAATCGACAACTCCTGTAGTAAGATGTACCCATGTAATGGAGAGTATGAGTCTCATAAGAAGCAAACGGGTGCTACAGAAAATATTTACCCTTTTTGTGGCTCCAAAAAGTACACTGGAACACCTTCCACCTTTCCATGCGAAACTTTTATTTCATTCCCACCCCAGCCATAACTCCTGTGAAGCTGGAAGTCATTGACCTAATCAAAGGATGTATACAAGAAGTAATTAGAGTACAGTTATAGGGCCAACACTTCCGCAGAAATGTTTAAGAGAGCAGAAGAAATTCAAAAGATATGCAAACTCATGATGAAACTTTAGCCAGCAAAAATATCCTGATTTACTTTATAATCATTCAGCAGAGAAGACTAATATTTAAACTGCCAACAAAGGTCGTGTGCAAGAAAGCTGATCTAATACAAAGCATTTTAAGGCCTCAAGATCAAAGTATATTAAGGACTCAAGATACCACAAAAAAATGAAAAGGAAAAACCAAATCAGCTGACCATCTACGTCATCCGTTACACTAGGTAGCAAGCTAAAGCATCCAATAACAATATGAAGCAAGATTACATGTAGCACCATCCACCATAAAGGAACTGTGAACGTGGTAAAGATATAGGTCTTCCTTCACCTATGGAGGTACAGGCACATCAGGAACAACTTAAAAGTTATTATTTTAAAATGCCAACTCTAAGATGTTTTGACATTCCCAACCAATGAGAACAATGGACTGCCTTATGCTTGGTCTAGAATCAACGATGTGATGCCATTCCAATTCCAATTCAAATTTGCTAATGCTAGGTCTGTTTAGGCCCGGCAGTTGGACAAACTGCTTTCCATAGATCTTAACTAATTCATGTTATAAAGGGTTAATTAAGGCAATAGTCACAAAGACTAAGACTAAGACTCTCAGCAGAATCAACATAAATTAAAAAGCAAAAGCATCAGAATTGAAGCTCACATTGCCAAGGTTCAAAAAGTAATACTTTGGAAGAACAATGTCAACATTGTGATTTAATTCTTGAACAGAATGGGATAGACTAGTCACAACTTCACCAAGGCCTCCCACCTGCGTCACATTGTAAAAGGAATTCTGTAACAAAATGAACGGCACGTTATTGAATCCAAACGAAAGCCGAAGTTATCATGGAATTTCACAATATAGGTAAAGAAAGATAATGCGGGCGGTGGGGGAAGTTGTTTTTTCTTCTGGTCCTTGAGATGCAATGCAAGTGCATCTGCACGTCATCAGACTACTGCAGCAAATTGCATGACAATTCAACATTTAGGTTTACATATCTAGTTATAATTAGAAAAAAATCATATCTGTTTTAAGAAAGCAAAAATTACAACCACCACGCTTGTTCAGTTTCAACTTCCAAACTTTTCTCATTGAAGAAGATTCTTCATCATACCATATTGCTTGGAGTTGAAAGATGGAAGTTTAACATGGCCAACTACTTCAATCCCGACAGTTTTACTATTTCTATATTGGAGAAGTATCTACTGCTGGAGATGATGAGCAAGTTTCATGTTCATGACATACTGTCAGAACTGCAAAACTTGTGCTTATTTTTTCCACATGCAACAAATATGAGAAAAGGATGGGAGTGGGGTCACAAAGGAACTGAGTGGAGAACCACAAGGAAGAAGGCCAATGAGGTGCTGAGCAGAACTTCCTTTTGGTAAGGATAAAAAGTTTGGAGTACTGATATTTGAACCTCTAATTTAGCTTTAAAAGCTAGACCAACTATCAAAAAGGAGCAAAAATGATCTTTTACAATATGATGGCATATTTCAGCAAGCTCGCTATCATGTCCCGTCCTTGATTGTCCAGGAATGCCAAACAAGAACCGCTCAAGTTCATTCCAATCCCCATGGTGCAGCACATTACAGACTTTGGAGGGTCCTCCAAGGGGCCATGGTGATGGAATATTTCTACTTCTGTGAATGTTCGTCCACAATGCAGGACAAATAGGCAAAATAGTAGGCAAAAACCTACTTCAGCTTTTGACAATTTTTTCATGAGAATAATAAAACTTGCAAAAACATCAAATCCATGTCCATTAAAACTCTGATAGCATTGGCACTCTCAAGTACATATGCTAATCATGCCCCAAGAACAGGATAATGACTACCAACAAAAATAACCACTAAACCGTCTCCAACTAAGTGGAGCTGGTTACATGGATATCCTTGCACTCTCACACTCTCTTTAGTATCAAATCTCAAGTCCACACTGAACAAAATGAGAAATTGAAGTTGTTGGAAGTATTTTTGAGGAGTAACCAATGGCCAACAGTAGCGTCAAGAAAAAACGGCATGATAAAGGAGCGAGAAGTAGACAGACAATAATACCGGGAATCACAACATAGAGATTACCTTTGCAATTGGAGCCATTTCAACTGCAATGTGTAATGTGTGCATTGGTGGCTCCCTTATTAATCCTCCAAACACAGGTATGCGGTAGTCCATGCCATCTTTGTTGTCAAAAATCCCTCCATCTTCTCTCTCAGAGAACACAAAGTCTATCATGTAAGCATCCAATGGAACTTCCACTGCAAAGCAAGTCAACATGCTAATTAACTTGCATGTAAGAATGATTTTGACTCTGGCTGATAAGAGCACTTAGTCAATGTCAGTCAATTAGTTATTAAGCAGCATAAGGATATAATTCCTTAGAAAATTCACTCCTAGAGACAAGCATCTTGGAATCACGATGAGCTAAAACAATATCTTAAGAGTTCCCGCACATTGTCATATTTCATCATTTCTCTTTCAGCTTTATTCGAGAAGTTAAGAGAAAGAAATTAATAAATCAAAAACAATGAAACAGGCTGAATACTACTGACTAGTTCTTGTATTTCTAGAGAAGCTGTACAGGCACCCACATACAGACCATTTTGACTTTTAAGACTCACCAGTGGCTTTTACATGAGGACCATTTTCTGCAGGTACCATTCTCTGTGGCGGCAATGGCCCATTCCGGTGGGTCGGTTATAGGAGCATCTCAACTAAATTTCTGACTTTCCATGCAATACTGTGTTCAGCAGGGTCGTAAAACAGTGTCACGGTATCTCCTGCTTTCACACCCAGGCTATGACAACAAGAACGTCTTCAAAGTTCATTTCTTTCTTTCAGCCGTCATACGTGCTGCTTTTTCAGCCTGTGACAAGAAGGTAGAGCTAGAAACAAAGAGCTAAAAATTGGATTTCTCCGGGGTTGTGCCCAATATATATATATTGAAGTAACACACAACTTGTGCTTTGAACTAAAAGAATATTAATAGATTAATGGGGAAAAGGAAAATCCCAAAACTTCTACCTTATCAAACTCCAATTACACTCTGCAGATTTCAAGCACCAAAACATCACGCTTGTGCCCCCACACAAATAACCCTCTCTCTCTCTCTCTCTCTCTCTCTCTCTCACCAGCAAACCCACAAACCCACATAATCAAGAGCACAAAAAATAGATTGAAAACCGGAAAAAGAGTGAGAGAACCAAGAACGTAGCGTATAAAACGGCACTGCAGTAGCATACCAGACACGAAACCAAGAAAAGAAAGAAAGCAAGATTCAGACTTTGGGCTAGTATTTTCAGATGAGACAATAACCAAATTATCAAGGTCACAAGCTGAACAGTTTCTTTATGTGAAGCTGCAACAGAAAGTAGCTATGCTACTATTTTGTGCCCAATATGCAAAAAGACAGACGAGTTATCCCAACTTTTGGGCAATTTTGCAAGAAACAAACTTCAAGCTCCCAAGAGACGGAGTCAAAATTCAGTTACAAATTAAAACAAATACATTTAGCCCTGTCTACGTAATTTAATTTTCACTCTACCCATACCCATAGTGACACAAATGAGAACTAGAGGGCAAATGAATGTGGAAGGGATGATTAAATGAAGATAGTCAAACTTACCAGTCGAAGTTCTTCTGGGGTTATATAACCATCACGATCAATGTCAAATTTCTCAAAAGCGGCCTGTGACCGCAGCTGCCACTTCTCTGAGTCATGTTCCTCCATTTGATGCACATGAAGAGTAGCTGCAACAAACTCAGTAAAATCCACTAGCCCATCCGTGTTGCTATCGATCTACATGAAGGAAAAATAAAAGAGATTCTCATGCACCATTCAGGACTCACATGTTTGTGCAAAATCTGCAAGCTTAGCAGCAACGAAAAAAATCAGTCCAACATTTCTCGGCTAACAACACAAGCAAGTTTTCAAAATGATGAAACATGAAGCAAGAACTAAATGGAAGCTTTAAGCATCGAATATGAACAAAAAGAGAATCACCAAAACAATAAAAGAAGAAAGTGAAACTGACAGAAATGGTATTCCACAAATCCACCAGAAAAACAAATCTCAATTGCTAATACACAAGGAGAAAACAAGGCCATAACAAAGGTAAAGATAAAAGTTACCCCTTGAAGAATCTCTAAGACACGTGGTTCCTTCATCTTCCAGGGAAGATCCTGAGCAAGGGCCTGCATGCATACAACACTCATGATCACGATGTAATTAAAATATTCATCAGAGTGAATGTGGAATGAGAAAGAAATGGATACCTCTCTCATTTCTTCAAGACTAATAGAACCATTTTTATCTACATCAATTGCAGCAAATTGATCCTTGAGGTCAGCAAGTTCCTCTTCATCAAGTGTGCTTGCTAGTGCCTGCAAGCAATATTTGTTAGACAATGACATGATATAATATCCTTTCCTCCTTGAAGAAATCTTACAGAGCAGTTTCGTTACCTGTAAAGCAAATTGTTTCAGTCGACCGTACTTCACAAATTGTCTCATATTGTTCAAAACTGATATATCAATAGGGATATCTGATGCATTTCCTCCTTCTCTGACCCATGGATGTGCTGAAAGTTGCAACAATGAATAAAGATCAATGTTAAGAGGGAACAGAAAATCCTCAGTTCCAAAGAAAATGAAAACCTCAGTTTTCAACCTCAATACTAGACTTGCGGCCTTTTACATGCCAAATCTCATGCCATCCAAAATTCCAGTTTGATAAGCAATTCAAGTGGGCTTGATCAGAAAGACTCTTAATATGAAATCTCATTTCTTCGCAGAGAATATGGAGAACCAATAAACAATCCACAAGAAAGAATAGTGTCCATCTCTCTCTCTCTCACATATCAACAAGAAATAAGTGCAAGAATATATGTACACACAACATACATAGGACATTCCAAAGTTTGATTTAACCGGCAGTGACAAAAGTTGGGAAAGGGTAGTGTCACCTCAACAAAAAGATAAAGAAAAGGGACACCAAGAGGAGCAACCATGATTTTCAAAATGCTCCATTTATCCAATCTTTTCATTTCCACAACCGTATAATGGGCAAGCTATACACACCGTTCACTCAAAAGTTCACAACCATGCTCTACAGGGACCTGGATAGCTTCAGAGCTACCCAGCTTAAGGTTAGCACTCATCCTCAACAATGCTTTAAATATCATGATCATACAAAACCATGTACATGATCAAGTCTCAGAAAATTGACTCTGTAATTCAGTACCAAGTCCATTAGCCTCAGAAGTCCTCATAATTCGAAGTCTCTTCACAGAATTCACGAACATCCTGATATAAAAAGTTTAATTCCAGAATCAGATAGAAAGGACGGCGCATAGAGAAAAACTTAACTGAGAACACATACATAGATATCAATTTGTCGAGCATTTTCTGTCACTACATCGCCTAGTCGGTGCTCTTCTAATATCATGCACTAACCACTTTTATCCACACAACCCCAAATATCCCAGAAGAAAAGCCATAGAGTATTAAAATAATGGTTCTCTTCTTCTCTTAATCTATGAGGTGATTTGGAAAACAGAAGCTAATCCTAAGGTTGATTTGTCACTACTTTTGCTAGAACTTTGTAGGATCAATCAACATCTATCCACCATGAATCCCTTTCTAGATGGAGAAAGGAAGGAAGCAGCTCTTATTGCCATCAAATTGGCAACAAAAACCACTAACAGCATCAGAACTACTAGTAAAAATCTAAGATATGCATAATCTGCAAGATAGCAAGTAGATTCCAGACAAGCACTGTACAAATACTGAAGCCAGGAAAGTATCTATGGGCTATACAACTCCCATTCTTTTCTTGTATGTACTGGCACGAATCAGCCAATCCTCAATAGTGCTTTGCCAATCCTCAATACTACTTTGGCAACATGAAATTAGTCATCTTCACAAATTAGTCATCTTCACAAGTGGTTGCTGATTATTATATGAGCGTCGAGTACGAAAGAAAAGACCGTCCAGCTGGTGACGTGGATCTGGTTTTCGATCGAGAAAAAAGAAAAAAAGTTGATCCGGTTAGCATGAGAGGGTATCCGTATCTGGTGTGGGGTGAAGAGAGGAGTATTTTGAGATTGGCGATTGGCAATATTTGTTCTTTCCTGAGGTGTGTAAGGATTCCCGCCTTCGGGGAGGCACCGGACTATCGGGTGCCATTTTCTGTATCCCATATAATCACCGTTGAAGAGGTATACCAATAATCGTCTGATTATTTTCATTTTTCTCAACTTTGATTTAATAAGGATTTTTTTCTCATGCTAAAAATTTGAAAAACAAAAAAAGTGCAAAAAGGTTACCCAAATCATAAGGACACAAACCTTTTTCACCACTGAAGTGGTATACCAACAATCGTCTGATTAGTACTGAGGCACAGAGTAAGAACACCAAAGTGGGTAGAAATCTCCTTCTGCCAACTCCCGATTACTTTTGAGTCATATTGCTTTTGGTTCTTTATCTCGGCATGCTTCCATTATACTAATGTGACTTTCATTCTAACGCAAAAGTTTAAACTATTAAAAAGATGAAGACTATTCATATTGGGCACATTATATTTACATACTTAAGCCATGTGAGATTACAATTACTACTCCCCTTCCCTATAAGTCGACCTCTTATACGTGTACGACCTGACTCGATTATCTGGGAAATAAATAGCTCCTGTTTTGTGTGAGCTAGCTTTAGCAAATTCATCATGGTTGCCAAGTTTGGTAGAGGCAAACTTGGTTGGCGGCGGTGGCTAGCTAGGCAAAGCAGTGGCGTTGGCTAGGAAAAGGGTGAGGCGATGCTGGAGCGGGCATGCGACCAGGCCGAGATGAGTGACACCACTTTTTCCGGCCATCAGCAAGGAGGCACCAAGAGGGAGTCGGCTCAAGTTGGTGGTGAAGCCGGGTCTGATCTTGTCCAACCTGTGGGCCGGCTGAAGGCCTTCCCGTCTGGGATTGCTACTTAAGGTTTTTCGTGGGCTAGGTTTATTTAGGCTTTAGTTTTAGGTGTAGGTTTATATTGGGAGTTTGGGCCAGGCTTAGTCTTTTTATCCTTGGATGTGGCCTCCCTTAGGGCAATGCCCCTAAAATCAATGTCTTTTCCCTTCCAAATGGAAAAGAGAGGTCGCGGCAACTCTTGACCTGTACTCTAGTAAGACATTTATATGTCTTAGTATAAACCATTAGGTGGAAAAAGGCTACACATAGTAAGACACATTATAACCACGTATTCGAACACTTAACTTGGCCATAACCTGATGTGCAAGCTCAACTCTTTACTCAGGTGTGGAAATGTGGAGGCATGCTCTCAAGCTCGCAAGGAGGAGACCCCCACAACAAGATGAAAGACAAATGCCTCTCTTTTACACTCTTCAAGCTCCTCCGTTTGGGATATGCTGGCCACTCATTGCTCCAAGAGGCTCACGAGAATGCATGGCAGTTGATTCGCCATATATTGCTCTTGCAAGAAGACGGTTACAAGCGAATGTTTTGAGTTGTCGAGGTCGAGCTCACATTCCTTTTCGATTTCTTCTTCACCAAGTACGGTATCATATTCCAACATGACTGGTTGCTAATCAAATTACTAGAGTTAATGGGCATTGCCATGGGCATTTGGGCTATTATATCACTCTTGAAGCATCACAAGAGACCTAACAATAACTGTCGACTCACCACTATGCCAAATGGGTTGAGTGTTGACGTATTCGTTACTATTGTGATGACAATCTTGTTCATCATCATGGAGCTCATGCAGTTCTTCTTTATGGTTTTCTCGGACTGGGCTAAAGTGATATTTATTTGCAAGTATGTGCAACACAAGTCATTGCAAGAGAATTGGTGGATTGAGAGCATAATTAGAGCAATACGTGGGGTTCGATCGCGGAAGCCTTGGGAGAGAAAGCTTCATCAGTACTCATTCCTCGAGTCGTACTCCTATAAACCTTCCAAGTTATTGAACAATGCAATTATGGCAGCCTTCATTGATCAGACTAGAGATGGCCAGAGACAGAGTAAGCCGATACAATTGGATGAAAAAGTGAAACAAGCAGTGTTTGATGCTTTGAAGTTGATTATGGATGAAAAAGTGAAACAAGCAGTGTTTGATGCTTTGAAGTCGATTAAAGATACTAAATTGGAGAACGGAGAGGCCTCATTGGCAAGAAACCTTGAATCCAACATGCTATCATGGGCATGTCAACTTGAGACACAAACTCAAGTTATAATGGTGTGGCACATCGCCACTAGCTTCTGTGAACATCAACTGCAGCAAGAAAGATCAAACGTGTTGAAAGAGCTCCTCCTACTAAACCACGTAATGCACTAGAAAGAAGGAATAGCTTCTGAACTAGTCTAGTGTTTGATAGCATTTGTTGCAAGCGCCTGGTGATTGCCATGGTAAATGGTTGCCTATGTATGATTCATATGGATCTCACGCCAGTTAACTGTGCAGTGTCTTTGGTCACATCACTTGCAGCTCTTACTATGCATTAAATCTATTCCTACCATTACATCATATGTATTACGCAGAGACATCTTATTTTGGGTCTTGTAATATAGTTCTAGGAATATTTACCTTGAGTTTATTCCAAAGTGATGACATTATACACATGACTAGAATCCTTTTGATATATCAAGGACATCGATGCGGAAGGTGGTTCTTGTAGTCAAGATTATGTAACAAAGTTTCACAGTACTTATAGCATTCTTGCTATGAGTAAGATTGAGAACAATTGTGTTAAATAGTAATTCCCCTTGATCTGGATTGATCTCTGCTAAACTGATACCCGCCAATTAATTTGGTATGGCTCACTTTCTAGGATAGATGCTCATGGATGAGCATATAGGGTTGTTCTAGCACTGACCATATTTTGCATAAGGAAAGAACCTAGTCGATCATCTCTTAGGATCATATTGATTCAGATTGGATTGATCATCTTTTGCAAGGAAGAAGTACCGCCTCGAACACAATTGTCCGATTTTATAGAGAAGATAACATGTGGGATAGCATTTAGCTTTTTTTCCTCCAGAGCTTTTCCACAAGATTGCTCATTTGGTAGAAAATGACAGAGTAGATGTTGCATTTGGGTGAATTTTTAATCAAACCAGAAGAGAGAGAGAGAGATTGCAGATGGTGGGGGCGTGCGTCAAAGCCGGTTGGATTTTCCCGGCGAGAGCAGTTGACCCTCGGTAAGAGTTGACTGATGCTCGGCTTCATGACAGAGCTTGTCCACGAATTTGGGCTGGCGGAGCTCGACGTCGGGCCTCTCCGCACTCTTCCAGCCGGACGCCATGGTGGAGGTCGAGATCGGTGAAGAACAGGATGAGGCGTATTAGAAGGCTTAACGCTTCTTGAATACACGTCGCATCTTCGTTTTCTCAATTTTTTTTTGCAAGGAATTGTGGTCTGGATTTTTCTGGGTTAGATTTTTATGGAAACACTTTTCATAGAACATTTTAATTCCTTAAATGGGTTGAAGCTTGACCATGGATTGATTTTGATTTTTTGATCCACCCAAGTCGGAATCTTGTTAATGGATTCAAACACGCCGTTGAACCCGGTAACCCGATCACCGATGCACCGCCGGCTTCCAGTAGCTCGGGGTGCAATCTCCCAAAGGTAGGGAAACTCTGATTCTATTCTTAGCTACGTAAGTGCGATGCATGTTGCAGGATTGCTTGGCCGCTCTTCGGCCGAAGGAAAAAATCAGCGTCATGCCCTTTGCTAGAAGGATACCCATGTTTCGACACCTAGAAAAGTCAAGAGTCGCTTGTCGGTGAAAATTTAGCTAGCCAGTAAGATCGAGCCTTTATTTGAAACCGATTTGATCATTTCGACATTTATAGTTCGTTCGTTTCGCGGAAAATGGGCAATTTCCGGAAAATATTTTCCTAGAAGTCATTTTCCAAGGAAAATGACTATTTTCCGTGTTCAGCTAAAACCTGAAAATATTTTGGAAAATATTTTCCGATGTTCGGAAGGAAAATATTTTCCGTTCACCGTGATTAGCAAGCGCGAGCGTCAAGCTCGAGGCTCGCGGATCGATAAGCACAAATTTGAAATTGATGAGCTTGAGGTACTAGCCAAGAAATAAGAAGATGGGAAACAATAAAAAAAAAAAAAAGGAAATTAAAAATAATTCAATTAAAAAGAAAAAAGAAAATTAAAAATAATTCGAATAAAAAAGAAGAAGAAGAAATGGGAGGAGGTAGCGAAGATTTGTAGAGGTGTGAGATAAGAGAGAGATCGAGTGAGGAAAATGTTTTCCACTTTTTTGAAAAGTGGAAAAGCATTTTCCCCGCTTTATAAGGCTTTTTTTTTTTGATGGAAAACATTTTTCCCAAGGAATTCATTTTCCATAAAATGAATGTCGGAAAATCTAGAAAACGTTTTCTCGGAAATTATTTTTCGCGAAACGAATAGAGCCTTAGACATTTTAGCCTTTTTCCAGTTTTTTAATCTAATCTAGATACATTTAAAGGAAAAAAGTAACAAAATGCTACATATGAGAGTGAAAATAATTTTAAAATGCTATGTCAACATTTTCTATTAGTCAAATTAATAGTATTGGTGAAAAGACTTGATTATACTTTTTGAAAATTTTAAAATTTAATTATACTTTCATGATAAGTTTTAAGATTTTTGTATACTTTTCTGATTAAAATGCTAATAAAAGTGGGACTCTCTTTTTTCCTTTGTTTCTTCTAGTTTTCTCTGTTGAATCACGCGGAGGAGTTTGTCACCCTTCTATAGTGATGGGGAAGAGAAATCTCGATCAACTTGGACAGCTCGTGCAAGGCTCCAAAAGAAGGCAGTTGTGGATTTCCTCCGCGTGAAGAAAAATTGAGGACTCCTCTGCGCGTTAGTCAAAAAGTACCCTCTCGTTTGTCTTAGATGAAAACACGTGCAGCCGAAACCTCAAAATCAGCAAGATGATTTCCGTAAATTTAGATCGGGTATTGTCAATGGTTCAATCGGTCTAGTTCTTCGCTTAAAATTGTGAACCAGGCCAAGCATCTCAATTCCAAAACATGAGAACTGGAAATCAGATTGATTACTGTAGAAACCACTCAAAATCAATCGATTCTAATTTGGTTTGATTTTCAGGTTGGACCGGGACTGTTGCACATCCTTATTTTATAACACTTATTTCTGAATGGTACAATAAGCTATGAACATGTTACTGCACTCTTGTTAATCTTCCTCTTCTTGCACATTCGAGGGCATATGTTTCTCGCGAAGGCTATGAGCCCGTTCAACTTGAAAACCAACTTGAATAAATCAAACCGTTTAGCTCAAGAGCAGTTCCAAGGAGAAATCGCCCGATTCACCACATGATTTCTTGAAATGCCCGCAGCTCCACTCAAGTTCATAATCATTTGTGACTTCCTAGAGAAAAAAATTGCATGTACGAGAAATTTCTCATACCGCATACTTCACAAGTGTCAAGTAGATTGTACTAGACCCCATTGATAAATTGACACGTATACAAGTAGGGCAATGATACTTTTGACTTCCCTTTTCTTTGACAAACCCATTCCTAAAGCTCTTGTCATCAACTTCCTTTCTTTTTGGTTCTTTTCCTTTCCTCCTTTCTCGATCCCAAATGAATAATTTTAAAAATATTTTTTAAGAATAATGACTTGTATTTTTATAAAAATAAATAATTAAATTTTTTCATCATTCAAAAAATTATCTATAATAAAAATATTTTCTATTAACTAATTATTTCAAACAATACAAATTATTTTTAAGAAATATTTGTAAATCATCTATAATCTGCAAAACAAACAGAATCTTAAGATGATTTGGTGAGTGGCGAAGAGGAGAGAAAGGCGAACGACTTTGTTTGTGCTAAGCGATTTATCAAGAGGGGTCGAGGGAAGGAAGAGGCTACGCCCCTACCAGACTAACAGGTGACATCGGAAGAAGACAAATTGATCACCATTGAAAAGGTATATCTACGATTGGTTGTTTATTATTATTTTTGAGCTTTGATTTAATAAGGATTTTCTTCTCATGCAAAAAATTGAAAGAAAAATCTAGAGAATCATCTTGATTAATAGTAAAAAGCACAACAGCTCTTTTTTTTTTTTTTTTAAATAGATTTTTCTTAATTTCGATTTAGTAAGGATTGAAATTTTTTTCCAATCATGTCGGTTAGCTGTGAAAAAGTAGAATAGAACTGATGAGGCTAAGCTTTATTGAAAGAGAAAATATAAGTGGGCCAGCCACACCATGTCAGCGTCATCCCGATCATTTAGGAAGCTTCATGTGGCTATACGTCAGCGAGTGATCCCCACCACTGTTTCTGCACAGAAAATATGAATTTCTTCTTTCTTATTTAAAAATTTCCCCTCAATAATAGGCCTGCACGTATTAATGCCAAGCTAGACATGCTGCAGTGAGTTATTTCCCTTTCTCTCCCCCTGAAGCCACGCGACGCTTCCTGATTGGTCGGGACACACACTGTTGTGGCTTGCCGACCGAATATCTTCTCATTCTCTGTGAGGAAAGTATCTCAACAAATCTCAATTATTGATGTGCTGAGGTACAGAATTCAAAAGTAACCTCATTCACATGAATCTATGGCTGGGATTATGAATCTGCGGTAGGGATCATCGGGGCACTTCAACATCTTGATTAGCTGTTTTCCTTCTCTCCTTTCCCTTGGACCTCCCAAAGGCCACCGTTTCTCTAGCAATCCATGTTCATGAAGATATTTTCAGTACTCTAGCATGATCAAACTCTCTCTCAGAAATTCTACAATTTGTTTCTCTAATTAGAAGCTGAGGGCGCGAGTAATAATCATTATGGCCTAAATAAATTATTCAAATAAAATTTTCTATTTCATTTCGAACGAGTTTAAAGAAAAAAAGATGTTTGGTAACGACATAAAACTGCATTTTGAAAATAGAAATTCGTTTGATAATAGTATAAAATTTTTATTTCTTAAAACAATTTTTTCCTTTTGAAGCATGTGAAATGTCTATTCTTACAAATTTCATATGCTTATGAACCCAAATACAAAGTAAGAGTTGTTATATCAAATTTTCTAAATTTTCACACAAAATTTTTTAGCATCCACTTAGATAGGTAATTACGGTCAAACAATATACTTATCAATAGTCTCCATACAAAAAAAAAAAAAAAAAAAAAGAAGATCTAGATGCATTACTTTTGAGCATGATAGCCAAAGGTTCCCAAAACTCTAGTAGAATGAAGGCGGGCAACCATGTCAGGTGCCTGAATTTTGGCTTTGAATTCTTAAAAAATAAGCACATTGGTAGCCTAAAATCCCTATGGATTATAAAAGGTTGAACCTTCTCATGCAAATATTCCAATCCCTTTCATGGTAGTGTGTCACGTCGATCACCGCCACGGTCTACGATATGCATCCGGCGCACGCATGCTCGATGCATGTTAATTCTAGCTCATGCGTAGTCGTTTTAGAAAGAAACACAAAGAAGTGTATCGGGCAATTTGCGGCAAATTTTACAAAATTGGCAAATTTTACGAAGTGTGATAGAGCTTGTCGTAAAGGACTATTACAAATAAGGGAATTAAGATATGAATCATCAAATATAACATGACATTACAAAAGCAAAGATAGAAAATTCCCAAATACAAAATAACATAAATACATTACAAAAGTTGAAAACACGATTTTATGGAATCTCTGGCATATTATGATCCCTTGTCATTTTATTGGCAATACTTTTTCTAAACATGTTCATCTCAGTTTCCCCATCGGTCGATGTATCGCCTATAACCTCATTTTGTATAGGTCCAAATGGGTACTCTGGATCTCCATATAAGGAAAAGTTTTCATCCCTCCTGTCTTGATCACAGACGTAATTATGGATAGCACAACATGCAATTACAATATATGCTTGCTTTCGAATTGTAAATGCAAGCATGTGTCTCAAAATAAAGAAGCGATTCTTTAATGCCGCAAATGTTCTCTCAATGACATTCCTTAGTGGAAAGTGTTTATAGTTGAACAGCTCTCTTGCTATTCTTGGTCGTCTTGCTCTACCCCTATAATCATTTAGATGATACCATTCACCTTTAAAAGAAATTAAGAATCTCTGAGTTGATGCATAACTATAATCTACAACATAGTATTTGCCTATAACAAAGTATTCATATATTAGTCGCGATTTGTAAATGCAATACAATCTTAAAGAATATTGATACTTCAAGAACAAATAAATACCTAGTTGTGGTCGAGGAAATTCCAAGCGAGGAGTCTCGAGTACTGCTGATAGCACCCGACAATCGTTGGCAAATCATTCCCAACCAGCATACACAAAAGTAAATTTCATATCAAATGAATATACACACATCACATTTTGAGTGGTAATTCATTTTCTACCTCTAAATGGGATTTGCTTCGACACAGGTATAGAAGCATGAACATGAGTACCATCAATAGCACCACACAACCCTGTCATTTTATCAAAGACTAATGTTATATAAGACTAGCAACAACATGAAATCGATGTTGTAAATGAATGTATGAAAATCCTACATTGAAGTAAAGTTTATGGTTGTAATCCATAAGAATCTCATTTGGGACAACATCAAAGGAATGTAGTACGATAATCTTTTTTCCAAATTTGAGAATTGCTTTCAACACTATAGTGAAATATTTGTTGATAGTTTGTCTTGAACATTGGAATCTCTCGCATAAATTTCTATTCGAGTTATTGTAACAAATCATAAATATGAAGATCCTAATTTGTTTATTTACCTTTATATATCAACTATCTTCCGGCCAACCTCTTGCCTTCATCAAATCACAAAGGTTGAGAAAGACGTGTTTCTCCATTCTAAAAGTTTTATATATTCTATCTGAATGTCCATGTAGATCCGAGGGAGGCGTCCGATGTAGATCCAAGGGAGGCATCTAGCATAGATCTGAGGGAGGTGTTGAGGGGGACGTTGTCCGAGTCGACGATAGCGTTGAGCTGAGCAAGGCATAGATCCGAGGAGAAGAGGCAGAGGCATCGGAGGAAGAGAAGAGGGAGAGGCAAAGGAGGAGGAGAAGGAGACATCCAATAGAGGAGATGAGGGAGAGGCAGAGGAAGAGGAGAGGAGATGAGGAAAAGTCAATGCGTCGGTGGAGGAGAAGAGGGAAAGGCAGAGGGAGGAGGAGAGGGAGAAGTCCATGAGGGAAAGTTGATGATATTAGGGTTGGAGAGTTTTAGGTGAGAAATGGAGTGAGAAATTATTTCTGATTTTTGTTCCAAAAATAGAAATGTAAAAAAATTTTACTTCTGATTTCTATTCCAAATCTATTTCTGGAACAAAAATCTATTTTAGAAATAAAAGAATGAAATAAGTTTATTAAATGAATTTCTATTCTAGAAATAAGTTTGGAATAGAAAAATTGTTTCTGAAACATAAATTTTGGTTTGTCATGCGCCCCTGAATAACTAGCAACATAATCAGTACCGACCATGAGGAATTTGACGGAAATGAAACAAAAGACAGCAATGGCACCCGTGACAATCAAAAACTGCAATGTCACATTAGGCAATATGAAGTCACTGGAAACTCCCATGGGGATGCTCTTGCAGATTGAGCTCCTGGTCATCTTCAGTGCCTTCTTGCTCTTCTTCCTCTTCACCTCCGGCTCATGGCGACGTTGCTGCAACAGCCACAAGTTCGGGTTTGTCATTTTCATGTCCTACACTCTCTCAACCTACACACTCACCTACGCTCTAGGCCTTATGAACGATGCTCCATTCCACAACGAATTATTCCCTATCTGGGCAGTGTTCCTGATGCTTGTCCTCCTCGGGAGCGCCCATTCTATCTGCACATACAGTCTTGAGGATAACCAGCAGTGGAGGAGCTACAATTGGCAGATCCAGATCAAATTGATTTGGGTGATCGTGTTAATAGTCTTGCACCGTCCACCGCAACAGGTCCGGCACGATGACCCCAATCGTGTGCCTCACACTCATCTTGCTCGTGAAGTCCGACGAGAGGGCTCGGGCCTTGATGGCCGTGAGCCGGCGATCTTTGGAGAGGAGTACGAAAGTGCTTGATGATTATATGAGGAGGGAGAACGAAAGTGGGGGCTTTTCACTTGGTGAAGTTGATTCAATTCGCGTGAGACGGTATACGTATTTGGTGAGCGGTGACGAGGGACAGGCGAATTACTTTGTTCATGCTAAGCGATTTATCAAGGAGTGTCTAGGGACCGCACCGGCACCGCACCATCGGATGACATTGGAGAAAGACAAATTGACCACTGAAAAGGTATACCTACAATCGTCTGATTTATTTTTCTGAACTTCGATTTAATAAGGATTTTCTTTTCACACAAAAATAGAAATTCTAAAAATCATCTTGATTAATTGTGAAAAGTACACTATACATGGTCAATGACGTAGATGAGTTGATCACCGTTGACAAGGCACATCTTTAATTATTCGATTTTTAAATTTTTCTTAAAGATTTAGTAAGGATGTTCTTCTCACAAAAAAGAAAAAAAATAAAAACCAAAATCATCTTGATTGGTTGTGAAAAAGTACAATGAAAATGAAGATACTATGCATTATTAGGCCCCGTATGTTTTATGGAAACAAGTAATATGGATAGAATTTTCTTTAAAAGAAATTGATCGTATCACTTGAAATAATTAATTAATAAAAAGTATTTTATTATCAACAACAATTTATATCTAAACTTTTTATAGAAAATTAATATCTTTTTTGTTTATTCATTTTTGTAAGAGATTAAAACAATCATTTTTAGGAAAATAATTTTCAATATACTCATTTTTCACGAGACAAATAAAGCCTTAATGACATAATATCACAAAATAGTTCAAGATAAGACACGATAACCTAGGATAGATTAAGATAAGACATTCATCCGCTATGAAGGTCCTCTACCTTGCAAAGTATGTCAATGAATCTCAATCATTGATGCGTTAAGTGATAGATTTCAAAAGTAACCTCTTTCACATGAATCTAGGATTGGGATTACTAAGGCACTGAATAAGATGCAAACAAGGGCAGAGAATTTCCTTCTCTCAACTTTTGATTCCTCCCGACTTATATTACTATTAAGTTCTTTATCTCAGCATGCTTCGGTCCTTTTACTTAGGTGATTTGATTTCATTTCACATATTCTAAGTCTAACACAAAAGTTTAAGTTATTAGATATAGGAAAACTAAATTCATATGGGGCACACTAAAATCACATACTTTAGCAATAGACAATTACAATTGCTACTCACCTATCCATGTCAGTCGACCTCTGACAACTGTGCACCTCGACTCGATTATTTGTGAAATGGTCACAATTCCTATTTTGTGTGAGCTGTAGTAAATTCATCACAAGTAGTAAGTTTAAGAAGGGAGTACCTGGATCTGAACTCTTGACCCATGCTCTTATAAGACTTTAATATATACAATCAAAAGGTTTAAATCATTAGGTGGAGGAAAACTGCATATAATAAGACATGTTGTAACTGCATATTTAAATAGTTTACTTTAAACTTATATGCAAACTCAACTCTTTACTTAGGTGTGGGAGTGTGAAGGGAGGCTCTTAAGCTCATGTGAAGACTCCCACAACCAGCTCAAGGACATATGCCTCTCTTATGCACTCTTGAAGCTCATCCTACTCATTGCCCCAAGAGCCTCACATGAAGACACGACACTTGATTCTCTATGGATTGCTCTTGAAAGAAGATAGTTATAGACGAGTGTTTCGAATTGTCGAGGCTGAGCTCACATACCTTTTCAATTTTTTCTACACCAAGTATAGTATTATATTTCCAACCTGGTTGGTGCTGATCAAATTGATGGAGTCTATACATATCGTCATGGGCATTTGGGCTACGATAATTCTCTTGAAGCATTACAAGAGACCTAATAGTAATTGTGGAGTCGCCACTATGCCAAATGGGTTGAGTGTTGATATACTCGTGACAGACGTGATCATAATCTTGCTCATCATCGTGGAGATCATGCAGTTCTTATTCATGGATTTCTCGAAATGGGCTAAAGCGGTATGGATCTACAGGTACGTGCGGAAGAAGTCATGGCAAGAGAATGTGTGGGTTGACTCGGTCAAACGGGAAAAAAATCAACTTGTGAAAGGTGGATATAGGGACCGACCAAAAAAAAAAAAAAAAAGGTGGATATAGGGAAACGTGTACGAATGGGGCTGGGGGGATTGTGGTGAAATTTCCACGCGGCTTCGTACGAAAACAGGCCTACAGTGGCGGCTGTGGCCAATCCTTAAAAGCAAGAGAGGGATGATGAGTTGGGGGGCGGGGGGTGGGGGGGATGGGATTCTTCTTCGTAGGGAAAGCAAGAGAGCGAGCGAGAGAGAGAGAGAGAGAGAAGCGACTGTGTTCACGAGATCTTCGGTGGTGGTGGAGAGGAGGTGACGTCGTGGCGGTGAAGGACCGAGGGGGCTTCTTGAGGGAGAAATCCAGCGAGAGAGAGAGAGAGGAGCCGAGAGAGATAGAGGCCGAGAGAGCGAGAGCTGAGATTGAACGGAGAGGAAGAGGGAGCTTCGGCCGACACCTCGACCGCGCGCGAGCTCCGTCCGACGACCCCTCTCGGTAGTTGACCTCGAGCTCCAACCGGTAAGCCTCCATTTTTCCCTCTCTTTGCTGCCCTTTTGGGGATATCTAGAGGTGGTAAAATGGATCATAAACTTATATATGACCCATTTAAATCATAAATGGGTCATATATGGGTCACTTATTTTTTGACAAAAGATAATTTTATTTTTTATTTTTTATTTGGTCAGTTTTACTCTATTCCTATTCTACACTCACTTCATTTTGCCCGCCTTTGCGGGCGTGGGCCGAAACCCACTTCTTGGCTTACGCGTCCCCACCCCATCCCCGAGAAGGTGGGGATTTGAACCCTCACCTCCCCTTCCATGTTGGAAAAGTGGCCACTAGGTTTTAAATGGGTTGGATTTAACAATTAAAGACTTTTTTTTTTTTTTGGTCGGTAACAATTAAAAACTTTGATAGGTGGGTCTTAAACAGGTTTTAAATGGGTTGGATTTAGAATCCATTTTCAACCAAAACCTCACAATCTCTCTCTTTCCTCTTTAACTTTACAAAAATATTTTTTTATAAAAATCAAAATTATAATTATTTTTTAATTTTAATTTTCTTTTCTTTTTTTTTTTCCTTTTTCTTTCTTTTTTTTTTATTTTCTTTCTTCTTCCTCTGGTGGCTAGCATGGCGATGGTCAGCGACCGGCTAGGCGAGCATCGAGCTCGCCCGCGTCGGGCGAGCTCAGATTTGACGAGGCAAAGGCCTCGCCAACGCCCTGGTGAGGCTCGAGCCCTGTCGATCTGGTGAGACTTGAACTCGCCGGCGCTGGGCAAGGCTCGAGCCTCGCCCCGGATCTAATGAGGGGCGAGCTCGAGCTCACCCAACGCTGGCGAGCCTCAAGCTCGCTAAATTTAGCGAGGCAAAGGTCTCTCCGACGTCCAGCGAGGCTCAAGCCTCGCTAGATCCGACAAGGGGCGAGCTTGAGCTCGCCGAATCTAGCGAGGCGAAGGCCTCACCGACGTCTAGCGAGGCTCAAGCTTGCCGAATCTGGCGGCGGAGGCCTCGCCGACGTCCGGCGAGGCTTGAGCCTCGTTGATCTAGTGAGACTCAAGCTCGTCGGCGTTAGGCGAGGCTCGAGCCTCGCCGATCCGGCGAGCCTCAAGCTCGCCGATGTTGGCAAGCCGGGCGAGCTCGAGGCTCGCCCGTGGTCGGTCGCTAGGCCGTTGTCGTGGGCCGCTAGTCGACCAAAGAAGAAGAAGAACAAAAAAAAAAATAAAATAAAATATATATATATTTAAAAAATAGAAATAAAAATAATAAAAATTTTAATTTTAAAAAAATAATTAAAATTCGATTTTTAAAAATAATTATTTTAAAATTTATAAAAATTGTCCATTAAATTTGTGTTGTATAAAATTATTTTAACAATACCATTTTTAAAAAAAATAATATATATATAAGAAATAAATTTTCTTAAGTTTAGTTAAATGGGTTGAGTATGGGTCGAGTATGGGTAAAAAATTTTGCATTGCAATAAATGAGTCGTAAATGGGTTAAATGGGTTGATTTGGGTTAGACCATTTATGACCCGACCCAAACCCGACCTGACCCACCCATTTAACGGGTCTAAAATGCTGGACAGGGTTCATGGCCGTCCGACTTACGTGAACTCCTGCCCCCATAGTTTTTTAGCTAAGTCGTTGGGTGGTGTTGGTTGTGTCCTGAGGATCCCAACCCCATTTCGAGTCTCAATTGAGCCGGAAAACTTATGCTTCGGTAGCGCATGATACCCGTTTGACAATTTTTTTTTTTAAATTAGTAAGATTAAATACCAAACACTAATTAGTTAACTAGTATAATCAAATCTCCAACCTTAAATTTTTTGGTTGTATAAGAAGTGATGTACACTCCCACACATCACTTGATTTCTAATCAATAGATTAGTGGTGATTTTTTTATTCTCGTAGCATCAATTTGAATAGCCAATGTCACGTGAGATTTGGATTTAGGGAGAGCTCATGTCTAAAACGAGGACTGTTGATTCATTTGTTAAATAATATCCCTAAACATATTTTCCTCCGTACCAAGAGGTAAGTCGCGACAGTAAGAATTGAAAAAAATACTTCAAATCATGTCGGTTGATTGTGAAAATATAGAACAAAAATTATGACACTATTCTTTATTAAAGACATTCATCCTCTGCGAGTATCCTCTTTATTGCAAAGTATCTCAATGAATCTCAATTATTGATGCGCTGAGGGATTGATTTCAAAAGTAACCTCATTCACATGAATCTATGGTCAAGATCACGAATCTTGGGAGGGATCATCGAGGCACTTCATCATCTTGATTAGTTGTTTTCCTTCTCTCCTTTCCCTCAAACCTCCCAAAGGCATCGATTCTCTAGTAGTTTATGTCCATGAAGATGTTTTCGGAACTTTAGCACAGTCAAAACATTGAATCTCTCTCTCTCTCAGACAGAAATTCTAACATTTGTTTCTCCAATTAGAAGCTGAATAACCAGCGAAGTAATCAATACCAAACATGAGGAATTTGATGGAAACGAAACTAAAGACGGAAATGGCGCCGGCGCCGGCGCTAATCAGCGACTACAATGTCCTGTTGGGCAGCAGGAATTTCCTGAAAACTCCGATGGGGAAGCTCTTGCAGATCGGCCTCCAAGTCATCTTCACCTCCTTCTTGTTCCTCTTACTAGTCATCTTCAGCTCGTGGCGACGTCGCTGCAATGGGGAGAAGTTCCGCCTCTTCATTTTCATGGCCTACAATCTCTCAACCTTCTTACTCACCTACTCTCTAAGCCTGATGCACAATGCTTCGTGTCGCAACAATTTATTCCCCATCTGGGCAATGCTCCTGATGATTGCCTTCGGGAGCACTGATTCTATCTCCGCATACGGTCTTGACGACAACGAGCAGTGGAAGAGAAATAATTGGCAGCTCCTGACTAAATTTATTTGGTTGGTCTGGTTGGTGGACTTGTACTTCAGTGACAAGTCCGAGGTGGGGGTCACGGCCGGGTGCCTCGGCTTTGTCTTGTCCTTGAAGTTCATTGAGAGGGCTCGGGCCATGATGGCAGCGAGTCGGCGTTCTTTGGAGGAAAATGTGGAAGTTGTTGCTGATTATATGATGAAGGGGCACGAAGAAGGGGGCCTTTTCAGTGGTGAAGTCGATCCAGTTAACATGAGAGGGTATACGTATTTGGTGATGGGTGAAGAGGGGAGATGGGGGAACTGCTTTGTTTTCGCTATGCGATTCATCAAGAGGTATCTCGGGAAGGAGGAGACGACGCTGGCAACGAACGACCAGATGACATTGGGTATAGACAAACTGATCACCATTGAAAAGGTATTCCCAACTTTGATTTAATAAGGATTTTCTCCTCAGGTTAGAAATTTATTAAAAAGGGGCAAAATCGTCTTGATTAATTGTGAAAAAAAGTAATAATATACAGTGTCAATGACGTAGACGAGTTGATCCCTGTTGAAAAGGCACATCTTCATTTATTTAAATTTTTAGATTTTTCTTAATTTCGATTTATTAAGAATCTTCTTTTAACAAAAGAACAAATGGTTAATAGCCTAAAAACCCAAAACCGATACACCTGTGACAAATTTACCCCAAACTATTCTTTTTTTTTTTTTTTTATCTTAAAAACCCTAAACCGGTATACTTTTAACAAATTTACCAAAAACTAGTACACTTGTAATAAATTCACCCTCTGTTAGTTTTCGTTAAATTTTATTGTCAAATTATTAAGTTAAATGACATGTAATAGTTGATTGGTATATCAATTTTAGGATTTTACGCTCCGTTTGTCACAGTTTAAAATTTTTGTGATTTTTTGTGTTATTAATCTAATTTAATGGAGGGTATATTTGTTACAAATTTATCAGTTTGGGATTATTTGTGTTCGAATGAATTAGTTTTAGGTAAATTTATCATAAATGTATCAATTTAGGGGTTTTTTTTTTATGGTCAGTCAGGATAAATTTATTACATATATACCAATTTGGAATTTATTATGATTACAATAATTTAGGTAAATTTGTCATAAGTGTACCAGTTTGGAATTTTTCAAGATATTAATCCAAGAACAAAATAAGTTATCTTGATTGGTTGTGAAAAAGTAAAAAATGATGACTCTATGCATTATTAATGACATGATACCACAACATGAATCAAGACGAGACATTCATCCTCTATGAAAATCCTCAGCCTTGCAAAGTATCACAATGAATCTCAATTGTTGATGCTTTGATTGATAGATTTCGAAAGTAATCTTTTTCACGTGAATCTATCGTTGGGTTACCGAGGCACTAAATGAGAACACTCGTTGGGTTACCGAGGCACTAAATGAGAACACGAACAAGGGTAGATAATCTCCTTTTGTCAACTCCCACTTATTTCTGACTCATATGACTTTTGGGTTCTTTATCTCAGCATGCTTCCATTATACTTAGGTCACTTGATTTCATCAAGCGTACTCTAAATTTGATGCAAAAGTTTAAACTATTAAATAGATGAAGACTATTCATATTGGGCACGTTACAATTACATAATTAAGCCACGTGAGATTACAATTACTACTATCCTTTTGTGGGAGTCGACCTCTTACACGTGCAAGACCTACTCAGTTATTTGGGAAATAGACACAACTCCTATTTTATGTGAGCTAACTTTAGTAAATTCAACATGAATGATAAGTTTAGGAAGTGCCAGGATCTAAACTTTTGTTTTTTTGGTCGGTATCTAAACTTTTGTTGACATCTTATTTTTGTCGAGCGAGTAAGTCGTAGCTTCCTTATGAAAATACAAAAGGCGAGCTCGTGCCGGTGCCACAACTCCGATTTGGCCCGGCTCGCCGAGGTTGGGCTCCAGCGCCCTCCCTGCCATTTCTTTTATTTTTTCTCGGCATGGCCTCTACCTTTTTTCTTTCTTTCTCAGCCCGGCTTATTTCCCTTCTCATCCCGGCCCCCACATGCCTTCCTCTTTTTTCCTCTCTATCTCCCTCGCGCGTGCTGGGAGAAGACAGAGCTATATAGCAGGCGTCTAGCTGCAATTTCCCAAGGGGGTGGCAGAGAGAGCATGGGCAGAAAGTCGGGGAGGGAGATTGAGCCAAACAGGGAGACCAATAAGGAAAAGAAACGGGGAAGAGCGGCTAGCGAGGGGAAGGGGGCAAAACAGAGAGAGGGATCGAGAGTGACCGAGGGAGGGCAGAGAGGGAGAGACATAGAGAAAGATGAAAAGTAGAGAGGAGGGTGGGGCTCACGCCTTTGGCTTGACCACACTCGGATGCCATCGTCGCCCTCTGACAGCCCCCACCCGGCACCCATATCTTCGGTAGGTCCTTTCTTTTTTGCGTCCAAACTTCCTTTGCCCCAAGGATCCCAGCTTGCGACCTCAAGGCGACCGGTCTTGGCTTGATTTTCTTTGGGGTCGCCTTCTGTCTGTCGTCACTGAGCCGAGTAGGGACCTTCAGACGAGCCTCCCCTCCCATGGCCGACTGTCCTATTTTCCCTTGCTTTTTCTTGCTCGGTCGAACGGGGCTGAGACTCGCTGACGCTCGCTTTCACTCGGTTTCGAGTTTCGGCGAGCCTTCCTTGGCCGCCGTGGGGCATTGTTGCCTCTCTGCGTTGTTTATTGGTGTGGATTCAAGCTTCGAACTGCTCGGTTTTCCCTTTTCAGTTAGCGTATACTTGGCGTTCGTTAAAATGTCTGACTCAACTTCATTTTTGTGCTCTCCATTTCTGGCCGAATCGGCATTCCCGTATAACGCTCACCTTCCTTTGTTGTTGTGATTTTTGTGCTGGTTGTTTGGGGCCACCTGCGACTTCGTTTCACCTCAGCCCCGCCAATTTTTTTTTGGGTACCCGGCTGGTGGTATGAAGGTAGGCTAGTGACTGGCAGCCTAGATGAGTGTTGAGGGGTGGTTGTGTTGGGGCTAGGAGTGGTGGCGTCGAGAAGAAGTTGATAACGAAGCATAACGAAATGAAGAACTAAAATGAAGAACCGAATGAAGAATTGAGCTTCGAATTCAATCAACTTTGGAGAGAGTTTTCTTTCACAAAGAGCATCGTACATCCAACTTTCTTCTACTCAGTATTTATATGATTTCACATTTAGTGAGAAAAATGGATACAACCAACAACTTGTTAACCGAACATATTGAAAACGTAACAACTAACGAAAAGGAAATATTCAGTTACAACTCAAAACTGAATATCTATTCTTTAATGCACACGTGTTGTTGATGTAAGTCATGCCATCTTTGTTCAGCTTGTCTTTATACTCGTTGCTTCCGTCTTGATCAAATTATCATCAATATCAAGTGTTACTTCGTTTCCTCTGTTTTCAACTTTCAGCTTCGGCTCCAGCTTGAACTTCTTAGCTTCACTTCTTTTGTTTTCACCAGAACTACACTCTTGATCAGCAACGATCTTCTGTTTGGGCTTATACCCTTTAACATCCCCCCGCAAATTGGGAAGGGGTAAAGAACCGATGCCCAATTTGATGCGAATGTCAAAATGAGCTAACCGTGAGAGAGCTTTTGTAAAAATATCAGCTAATTGAGAATGGCTTGGAACATAGGACACATGGAGAGAACCAGAGGAAACTTTCTCACGGACAAAATGAAAATCAACTTCAATGTGTTTGGTGCGAGCATGTAAAAGAGATTGGCGTAAGAGAAATGGCAGACTGATTATCACAGAACAAACGAGTTTGGGAAGAGAGTGAAAGACCAATATCACGAAGAACAAAACTGATCCATGTAAGTTCAGCAGTAGCAGAGGCAAGTGCACGGTATTCAGCTTCAGTAGAAGAGCGACTAACGTAGGGGTGTTTCTTTGCTGCCCAAGAAATGAGGTTAGAATCGAGATAGGTGCGAGAAGCCGGTTGTGGGAACGTCCGTATCCGTACAACCAGCCCAATCTGCATCCGAAAACCATAAAGATGTCTAGAGCTGCGAGAGTGAAGAAAGATACCTGCATCGATAGTTCCTTTAACATAACGCAGAACCCTTTTGAGTTTATGAAAGTCTGCAACAGTAGGTTGTTGCATTTTCTGACATAACATATTCGTAGCATAGGCAAGATCAGGACGAGTTAATGTCAGATACTGAAGTCCACCAACAAGACTTCTATATTCAAGAGGGTTAGATAGAGGAATGGAATCATGTTGCAAGACAGTAGGTCTTTGAGAAAGAGGAGTAGAGACTGGTTTACAATCAATCATGTGAGCTCGAGTAAGGAGATCAAGAGCATATTTGGTTTGACAGAGAAACAGATCAGTAGAGAGACTTTTAGCTTCAATGCCAAGAAAGTAGTGAAGGTTTCCCAGATCTTTCATGTGAAACTGAAGACTAAGGGAATGAACTAACGTGACAAGAATTGAGCCGAGCTGCGCTTAAGATAATGTCATCAACATAGAGTAAGAGAAGTAATGTGTCTTTTCCATCTCGAAGAATAAACAATGATGGATCGGTTGAGCTGCAGAAAAACCATATTCAAGTAAGAAGTTACTGAACTTATCAAACCATGCACGAGGGGCTTGACGAAGACCATAAAGAGATTTCTTGAGGAGACACACATGATTGGGTGTCTCGTGGATCGTATGAAGCCTCGGAGGCTGTTCCATGTAGACTTGTTTCGTCAATGTGCCATGTAAAAAGGCATTCTTAACATCAAGTTGATGAATTGGCCATTGATTCATCATTGCTACAGAGAGAACCAATCGAATTGTAGCATGTTTTATTACTGGACTGAAAGTTTCTGTAAAATCAATACCCTCTTCTTGATGAAACCCTTTAGCTACAAGTCGAGCTTTTAACCTTTCAAGGCTTCCATCGATGCTAGTTTTGTTTTAAACACCCATTTGCAACCTATCACGTTCATGTGATTAGTGCGAGGAACTAGTATCCATGTGTGATTCTGATATAAAGCATCCATTTCTTCCTTCATAGCTGCATACCATCCTTGATTTGCTAAGGCTGACTTAACTGATCTTGGTTCAGCAGGTACTTTGTATTCAGCAAGGCAAGCATATCTAGGATTTTTCCTTATTATGCCAGACTTTGATCGAGTCTGTATAGAATGAGTTGAAGTGTTACCTTGTGAGGTAGACTGAACAGGAACTTGGTCGAGGCTGGTTCTATTTGAGTGTACTTCTTCGAAGCATTGCAAGTAGATATTGCCCGATCTTGGGAAAGATAATGATCTGGATTAGGAGAGACTTCGTCTTGTGTTGTTGTAATGGAGGTAGGATTGTCTTGTTCTTCAGGGAGGCGATAAAATGAAGTAGAATGATTGATGCTATGATTAGGCAGGCTGGTCCAGTAGAATCTCGTGAAGATAAAGACAATCTTACGCCACTTACTTTGTCCAGAAATTTAACCTCTTCGTCCGAGTTGATAGAGTGTTGTATAAGATGTATACTCATTGCACAAGTCCGAGTAAAAGGAAAGAAAGTTTCATCAAAGATAACATGTCGACTGATGTAAACTCGACCAGTGGTAGGGACAAGGCATCTATATCCTTTATGACGTTCACTATATCCAATAAACACACAAGTAAGTGATCGTGGATCAAGTTTGTGCTGTGCATAGGGTCTAAGACAGGGAAAGCAAGCACAGCCAAACACTCTTAGATGATCATAGCTCGGATCTTTCTGATAAAGTTTACTATAGGGTGATTTCATCAGTAACTTGGGTGTGGGAAGCATATTGATAATATAGTTAGCTGTCATGAATGCATCAACCCAATATTTCAAAGGAACTTTAGCATGATAGAGCATAGCAAGTCCCAATTCAACAACATGGCGATGCTTTCGTTCAGAGACACCATTCTGTTCTGGTGTATGGGGGCAGGACACTTGTTGCTTAATGCCACAGTTCTGTAGATGAGTATGAAACTTGTGACTAATGAATTCACCTCCACCATCACATTGAAAGATCTTGGTTTTGCAATCAAGTTGATTTTCAACCCGTCGTTGGAACATAACAAAGATATCATAGAAATCTGATTTTGCTTTCATTGGATAAATCCAAATTGACCGAGAGAAATCGTCTACAAAGATGACATAATACTTGAAGTTCTGAAAGGAATTGACTGGTGAAGGACCCCAGATATCACAGTGGACCTTTTCTAAAGGTCTAGATGTTACAGAATTTGACAGTGAAAATGGTAGAGCAGTATGTTTTGCAATTTGACAACTTCGACACACATTTTGTACTGTGGTATTGCAGTGAATGAGTTGTTGATTTTGCAGGTGCCGCAGTGTTTTCGGTTGGTGTGGGCTAAACGCGATGCCATATATCCTCTCCTATTGCTCGTGTGTCTCGAGTTAGGAATGCCTCGTGGTATGAGGGTCGACTCGATACAACCCTTTAACTTTCCTCCCGAGCAGCAGAGTTGTGTTGGTGTAATTGTCCTTAACATATACACCAATTTTATCAAAAACAAAAGAGCATGGATAATCATTCGTTAGTCTTGATACTGATAGAAGATTCTTCTTTATATCAGGAACAATTAACACATCATTCAAAGGTAATGGATCTACTTTGGTTTGTAACAATGTATTACCAATATGAGTAATGGGTAGACATGATCCATTTCCAATCATGACTGTATCAGTTCCATTGTATCGAGAAGAATTATGAAGAATACCAGAGTTTGCAGTAATGTGAGCAGATGCACCAGTGTCTGGATACCATTCATTTCCTTTTGAATCTTCAATATGCATTGCTGCTAAAGCTGTTGGAATTTCCTCTGCTTGGTATGAATTGTCAAAGCGATACCAAAGGTGGGAAGTGCATCATGGCCCGGACGTTTACGATTTGACATTCCAATCGAATATTGTCATTTGATTTCTCAACCTGCGAGATCTTTGGAAAAAGTTAGATTTGAAGAAGGATATGATCTGGTTTCTTGGTATCGTTGTGAAGAACCAAAGATAAGGGCGAAATCCCGATTAGAACCAAAACCAGAAACTTTACCGAATTGTCCAGATCTTGAACCTTCATGGTTGCCATTAATTGATCTCGTAACTCAAATCCCTTCCGGATATCTCGTAACCACGACCTCGTTATTGAAATATCTGCCTCTTCCATAGCTACGTCCTCCATGATTTGTGATTCTTGAACCTCCAAAACCGAGTTTTGCTGAATAGCTTCTCTCTGTAATTTCTTCATTTTGCTGTACTTCAGTTTTCTTTGACCATAGTAAGCTAGATTAGGGTCAGAATGACTTGATGAGTAGTTTTGTAGTCGTGATTCAAACCTTTCTAGCTGTGAAATTACTTCATCATACTCGGGGCGAGGTTTTAAGCGTAGATAGTGGTTTTTATATTCTCATATTCAGATCCTAGCCCCTCAAGAACTCCAAATAGCTTTGTTATCTCATCTAAAGGCTTTCCTATTGCACTTAGTTGATCACAAATTGACTTGTATTCTCGAGATAAACCGACAATGCTCGATCTCTCTTTTGGCAAGCTTGTAGTTTTCCTCTCAACTCAAATTCTCTAACAACGAGACTTTTGCATAAATCGATTCAAGAAGGTTTGCCATACCTCATATGCGGTTTCCAAACCGATTATCATACTCGCATATTTTCTCGAAACTCTCCCACTAATCCATGATGACACAAGCCGATCGGTTTTGATCCGATCCACCGTAATCGGGATTCACTACTTCTCGCAGCATTTCCTTCAATTTCAACTTGTAATAGTTTTGCGGTGATGATATTTCTCCATTGATGAATCCAAAAGCTCTTGACTTCGCAGAAATCTATGAAATTGCGCTTGCCGAGAAGAAAATTGTCTTCGCTAGCTTAATGGTGACAAAGTTAGATATGTTGACATGAATTGGAAATGGATACTTTTGAGTTCTTGCAGCCATCTTCGCACTTTCAAGTCTTGTTCTTACTGTCAGTTTGAGCTAATCTTCAATCTGTTGTGATTTTCGACATTGAAGGCTTTCTTCCACATATGTAACTTGCCATTTTTCGAAAACTACCGAAGATGATACAAATAGAAATAGCATACGATCTAGAGAAGGATTGATTCAGATTACCTCATTGTTCATGATGCTCTTCGGTAAAGCTCGATACCATGAGAAGAAGTTGATAACGAAGCATAACGAAATGAAGAACTAAAATGAAGAACCGAATGAAGAATTGAGCTTCTGAATTCAATCAACTTTGGAGAGAGTTTTCTTTCACAAAGAGCATCGTACATCCAACTTTCTTCTACTCAGTATTTATATGATTTCACATTTAGTGAGAAAAATGGATACAACCAACAACTTGTTAACCGAACATATTGAAAACGTAACAACTAACAAAAGGAAATATTCGGTTACAACTCAAAACTGAATATCTATTCTTTAATGCACACGTGTTGTTGATGTAAGTCATGCCATCTTTGTTCAGCTTGTCTTTATACTCGTTGCTTCCGAGTCTTGATCAAATTATCATCAATATCAAGTGTTGCTTCGTTTCCTCTGTTTTCAACTTTCAGCTTCGGCTCCGGCTTGAACTTCTTAGCTTCACTTCTTTTGTTTTCACCAGAACTACACTCTTGATCGCAACGATCTTCCGTTTGGGCTTATACCCTTTAACATCCCCCCGCAAATTGGGAAGGGGTAAAGAACCGATGCCCAATTTGATGCGAATGTCAAAATGAGCTAACCGTGAGAGAGCTTTTGTAAAAATATCAGCTAATTGAGAATGGCTTGGAACATAGGACACATGGAGAGAACCGAGAGGAAACTTTCTCACGGACAAAATGAAAATCAACTTCAATGTGTTTGGTGCGAGCATGTAAAACAGATTGCGTAAGAGAAATGGCGGATCGATTATCACGTAACAAACGAGTTTGGGAAGAGAGTGAAAGACCAATATCACGAAGAACAAAACTGATCCATGTAAGTTCAGCAGTAGCAGAGGCAAGTGCACGGTATTCGCCTTCGGTAGAAGAGCGACTAACAGTAGGCTGTTTCTTTGCTGCCCAAGAAATGAGGTTAGAACCGAGATAGGTGCGAAGCCGGTTGTGGAACGTCCGGTATCGTACAACCAGCCCAATCCGCATCCGAAAAACCATAAAGATGTCTAGAGCTGCGAGAGTGAAGAAAGATACCTGGCGATAGTTCCTTTAACATAACGCGAAACCCTTTTGAGTTTATGAAAGTCCGCAACGTAGGTTGTTGCATTTTCGACATAACATATTCGTAGCATAGGCAAGATCGGGACGAGTTAATGTCGATATGCGAAGTCCACCAACAAGACTTCTATATTCAAGAGGGTTAGATAGAGGAATGGAATCATGTTGCAAGACAAAGTAGGTCTTTGAGAAAGAGGAGTAGAGACCGGTTTACAATCAATCATGTGAGCTCGAGTAAGGAGATCAAGAGCATATTTGGTTTGACAGAAAACAGTCAGTAGAGAGACTTTTAGCTTCAATGCCAAGAAAGTAGTGAAGGTTTCCCGCATCTTTCATGTGAAACCAAGACTAAGGGAATGAACTAACCGTGACAAGAATTGAGCCGAGCCGCGCTAAGATAATGTCATCAACATAGAGTAAGAGAAGTAATGTGTCTTTTCCATCTCGAAGAATAAACAATGATGGATCGGTTGAGCTGCAAAAAAACCATATTCAAGTAAGAAGTTACTGAACTTATCAAACCATGCACGAGGGGCTTGACGAAGACCATAAAGAGATTTCTTGAGGAGACACACATGATTGGGTGTCTGTGGATCGTATGAAGCCCGGAGGTCGTTCCATGTAGACTGTTTGACCAATGTGCCATGTAAAAAGGCATTCTTAACATCAAGTTGATGAATTGGCCATTGATTCATCATTGCTACGAGAGAGAACCAATCGAATTGTAGCATGTTTTATTACTGGACTGAAAGTTTCTGTAAAATCAATACCCTCTTCTTGATGAAACCCTTTAGCTACAAGTCGAGCTTTTAACCTTTCAAGGCTTCCATCAGATGCTAGTTTTGTTTTAAACACCCATTTGCAACCTATCACGTTCATGTGATTAGTGCGAGGAACTAGTATCCATGTGTGATTCTGATATAAAGCATCCATTTCTTCCTTCATAGCTGCATACCATCCTTGATTTGCTAAGGCCGACTTAACCGATCTTGGTTCGGCGGTACTTTGTATTCACAAGGCAAGCATATCTAGGATTTTTCCTTATTATGCCGACTTTGATCGAGTCCGTATAGAATGAGTTGAAGTGTTACCTTGTGAGGTAGACTCAACAGAACTTGGTCGAGGCTGGTTCTATTTGAGTGTACTTCTTCGAAGCAAATTGCAAGTAGATATTGCCCGATCTTGGGAAAGATAATGATCTGGATTAGGAGAGACTTCGTCTTGTGTTGTTGTAATGGAGGTAGGATTGTCTTGTTCTTCAGGAGGCAGATAAAATGAAGTAGAATGATTGATGCTATGATTAGGCAGCTGGTCTGTAGAATCCTGTGAAGATAAAGACAGAGTACTGCCACTTACTTTGTCCAGAAATTTAACCTCTTCTCGTCCCGTAGTTGATAGAGTGTTGTATAAGATGTATACTGTTGCACAAGTCTCGAGTAAAAGGAAAGAAAGTTTCATCAAAGATAACATGTCGACCGATGTAAACTCGACCGATGGTAGGGACAAGGCATCTATATCCTTTATGACGTTCACTATATCCAATAAACACACAAGTAAGTGATCGTGGATCAAGTTTGTGCTGTGCATAGGGTCTAAGACAAGGAAAGCAAGCACAGCCAAACACTCTTAGATGATCATAGCTCGGTTCTTTCTGATAGAGTTTACTATAGGGTGATTTCAGCAGTAACTTGGGTGTGGGAAGCATATTGATAATATAGTTAGTTGTCATGAATGCATCAACCCAATATTTCAAAGGAACTTTAGCATGATAGAGCATAGCAAGTCCCAATTCAACAACATGGCGATGCTTTCGTTCAGAGACACCATTCGTTCGTGTATGGGGGCAGGACACTTGTTGCTTAATGCCACAGTTCTGTAGATGAGTATGAAACTTGTGACTAATGAATTCACCTCCACCATCACATTGAAAGATCTTGGTTTTGCAATCAAGTTGATTTTCAACCTGTCGTTGGAACATAACAAAGATATCATAGAAATCTGATTTTGCTTTCATTGGATAAATCCAGAAACCGAGAGAAATCGTCTACAAAGATGACATAATACTTGAAGTTCGAAAGGAATTGACCGGTGAAGGACCCCGATATCACAAAGGACCTTTTCTAAAGGTCTAGATGTTACAGAATTTGACAAAGTGAAAATGGTAGAGCAAGATGTTTTGCAATTTGACAACTTCGACACACATTTTGTACTGGTATTGCGGTGAATGAGTTGTTGATTTTGCGAGGTACCGCAGTGTTTTCAGATTGGTGTGGGCTAAACGCTGATGCCATATATCCTCTCCTATTGCTCTGTGTCTCTGAGTTAGGAATGCCTCTGTGGTATGAGGGTCGACTCGATACAACCCTTTAACTTTCCTCCCGAGCAGCAGAGTTGTGTTGGTGTAATTGTCCTTAACATATACACCAATTTTATCAAAAACAAAAGAGCATGGATAATCATTCGTTAGTCTTGATACCGATAGAAGATTCTTCTTTATATCAGGAACAATTAACACATCATTCAAAGGTAATGGATCTACTTTGGTTTGTAACAATGTATTACCAATATGAGTAATGGGTAGACATGATCCATTTCCAATCATGACTGTATCAGTTCCATTGTATCGAGAAGAATTATGAAGAATACCGAGTTTGCGTAATGTGAGCAGATGCACCAAGAAACTGGATACCATTCATTTCCTTTTGAATCTTCAATATGCATTGCTGCTAAAGCTGTTGGAATTTCCTCTCGCTTGGTATGAATTGTCAAAGCGATACCAAAAAGGAAGTGCATCATGGCCTGGACGTTTACGCATTTGACATTCCAATCGAATATTGTCATTTGATTTCTCAACCCGCATCTTTGGAAAAAGTTAGATTTGAAGAAGGATATGATCCGGTTTCTTGGTATCGTTGTGAAGAACCAAAGATAAGGGCGAAATCCCCGATTAGAACCAAAACCGAAACTTTACCGAATTGTCCAGATCTTGAACCTTCATGGTTGCCATTAATTGATCTCTCAGTAACTCAAATCCCTTCCGGGATATCTCGTAACCACGACCTCGTTATTGAAATATCTGCCTCTTCCATAGCTACGTCCTCCATGATTTGTGATTCTTGAACCTCCAAAACCAGAGTTTTGTCAATAGCTTCTCTGTTAATTTCTTCATTTTGCTGTACTTCAGTTTTCTTTGACCATAGTAAGCTAGATTAGGGCTGTACTGACTTGATGAGTAGTTTTGTAGTCGTGATTCAAACCTTTCTAGCTGTGAAATTACTTCATCATACTCTGGCTGAGGTTTTAAGCAGTAGATAGTGGTTTTTATATTCTCATATTCAGATCCTAGCCCCTCAAGAACTCCAAATAGCTTTGTTATCTCATCTAAAGGCTTTCCTATTGCACTTAGTTGATCACAAATTGACTTGTATTCTCTGAGATAAACTGACAATGCTCGATCTCTCTTTTGGCAAGCTTGTAGTTTTCCTCTCAACTCAAATTCTCTAACAACAGACTTTTGCATAAATCGATTCAAGAAGGTTTGCCATACCTCATATGCGGTTTCCAAACCGATTATCATACTCGCATATTTTCTCAAACTGCTCCACTAATCCATGATGACACAAGCCGATCGCTTTTGATCCAGTCCACCGTAATCGGGATTCACTACTTCGCAGCATTTCCTTCAATTTCAACTTGTAATAGTTTTGCAGGTGATGATATTTCTCCATTGATGAATCCAAAAAGCTCTTGACTTCGCAGAAATCTATGAAATTGCGCTTGCCGTAGAAGAAAATTGTCTTCGCCTAGCTTAATGGTGACAAAGTTAGATATGTTGACATGAATTGGAAATGGATACTTTTGAGTTCTTGCAGCCATCTTCGCACTTTCAAGTCTTGTTCTTACTTGTCGCTTGAGCTAATCTTCAATCTGTTGTGATTTTCGACATTGAAGGCTTTCTTCCACATATGTAACTTGCCATTTTTCGAAAACTACTGAAGATGATACAAAGAGAAATAGCATACGATCTAGAGAAGGATTGATTCGAGATTACCTCATTGTTCATGATGCTCTTCGGTAAAGCTCGATACCATGAGAAGAAGTTGATAACGAAGCATAACAAAAATGAAGAACTAAAATGAAGAACCGAATGAAGAATTGAGCTTCGAATTCAATCAACTTTGGAGAGAGTTTTCTTTCACAAAGAGCATCGTACATCCAACTTTCTTCTACTCGGTATTTATATGATTTCACATTTAGTGAGAAAAATGGATACAACCAACAACTTGTTAACTGAACATATTGAAAACAGAACAACTAACAAAAGGAAATATTCGGTTACAACTCAAAACTGAATATCTATTCTTTAATGCACACGTGTTGTTGATGTAAGTCATGCCATCTTTGTTCAGCTTGTCTTTATACTCGTTGCTTCCAGTCTTGATCAAATTATCATCAATATCAAGTGTTGCTTCGTTTCCTCTCGTTTTCAACTTTCAGCTTCGGCTCCAGCTTGAACTTCTTAGCTTCACTTCTTTTGTTTTCACCAGAACTACACTCTTGATCAGCAACGATCTTCTGTTTGGGCTTATACCCTTTAACATCCCCCCGCAAATTGGGAAGGGGTAAAGAACCGATGCCCAATTTGATGCGAATGTCAAAATGAGCTAACCGTGAGAGAGCTTTTGTAAAAATATCAGCTAATTGAGAATGGCTTGGAACATAGGACACATGGAGAGAACCAGAGGAAACTTTCTCACGGACAAAATGAAAATCAACTTCAATGTGTTTGGTGCGAGCATGTAAAACAGGATTGGCGGTAAGAGAAATGGCAGATCGATTATCACGTAACAAACGAGTTTGGGAAGAGAGTGAAAGACCAATATCACGAAGAACAAAACCGATCCATGTAAGTTCAGGCAAGAGTAGCGAGAGGCAAGTGCACGGTATTCGGCTTCGCAGAAGAGCGACTACCGTAGGCTGTTTCTTTGCTGCCCAAGAAATGAGGTTAGAACCGAGATAGGTGCGAAAGCCAGCGGTTGTGGAACGTCCGGTATCCGTACAACCAGCCCAATCCGCATCGAAAAACCATAAAGATGTCTAGAGCTGCGAGAGTGAAGAAAGATACCCCAGGACCGATAGTTCCTTTAACGTAACGCAGAACCCTTTTGAGTTTATGAAAGTCTGCAACAGTAGGCTGTTGCATTTTCTGACATAACATATTCGTAGCATAGGCAAGATCAGGACGAGTTAATGTCAGATACTGAAGTCCACCAACAAGACTTCTATATTCAAGAGGGTTAGATAGAGGAATGGAATCATGTTGCAAGACAGTAGGTCTTTGAGAAAGAGGAGTAGAGACTGGTTTACAATCAATCATGTGAGCTCGAGTAAGGAGATCAAGAGCATATTTGGTTTGACAGAGAAACAGATCAGTAGAGAGACTTTTAGCTTCAATGCCAAGAAAGTAGTGAAGGTTTCCCGAGATCTTTCATGTGAAACCGAAGACTAAGGGAATGAACTAACTGTGTGACAAGAATTGAGCCGAGCTGCCGCTAAGATAATGTCATCAACATAGAGTAAGAGAAGTAATGTGTCTTTTCCATCTCGAAGAATAAACAATGATGGATCGGTTGAGCTGCAAAAACCATATTCAAGTAAGAAGTTACCGAACTTATCAAACCATGCACGAGGGGCTTGACGAAGACCATAAAGAGATTTCTTGAGGAGACACACATGATTGGGTGTCTGCAGTGGATCGTATGAAGCCTGGAGGCTGTTCCATGTAGACTGTTTAAGTCAATGTGCCATGTAAAAAGGCATTCTTAACATCAAGTTGATGAATTGGCCATTGATTCATCATTGCTACAGAGAACCAATCGAATTGTAGCATGTTTTATTACCGGACTGAAAGTTTCGTAAAATCAATACCCTCTTCTTGATGAAACCCTTTAGCTACAAGTCGAGCTTTTAACCTTTCAAGGCTTCCATCGATGCTAGTTTTGTTTTAAACACCCATTTGCAACCTATCACGTTCATGTGATTAGTGCGAGGAACTAGTATCCATGTGTGATTCGATATAAAGCATCCATTTCTTCCTTCATAGCCGCATACCATCCTTGATTTGCTAAGGCTGACTTAACTGATCTTGGTTCAGCAGGTACTTTGTATTCAGCAAGGCAAGCATATCTAGGATTTTTCCTTATTATGCCAGACTTTGATCGAGTCTGTATAGAATGAGTTGAAGTGTTACCTTGTGAGGTAGACTGAACAGGAACTTGGTCGAGGCTGGTTCTATTTGAGTGTACTTCTTGAAGCAAACTTGCAAGTAGATATTGCCCGATCTTGGGAAAGATAATGATCTGGATTAGGAGAGACTTCGTCTTGTGTTGTTGTAATGGAGGTAGGATTGTCTTGTTCTTCAGAGGCGATAAAATGAAGTAGAATGATTGATGCTATGATTAGGCAAAATGCCGTCCGTAGAATCCTGTGAAGATAAAGACAGAGTACTGCCACTTACTTTGTCCAGAAATTTAACCTCTTCTGTCCAGAGTTGATAGAGTGTTGTATAAGATGTATACTCTGTTGCACAAGTCTGAGTAAAAGGAAAGAAAGTTTCATCAAAGATAACATGTCGACTGATGTAAACTCGACCAGTGGTAGGGACAAGGCATCTATATCCTTTATGACGTTCACTATATCCAATAAACACACAAGTAAGTGATCGTGGATCAAGTTTGTGCTGTGCATAGGGTCTAAGACAGGGAAAGCAAGCACAGCCAAACACTCTTAGATGATCATAGCTCGGATCTTTCTGATAAAGTTTACTATAGGGTGATTTCATCGTTAACTTGGGTGTGGGAAGCATATTGATAATATAGTTAGCTGTCATGAATGCATCAACCCAATATTTCAAAGGAACTTTAGCATGATAGAGCATAGCAAGTCCCAATTCAACAACATGGCGATGCTTTCGTTCGAGACACCATTCTCGTTCGGTGTATGGGGGCGGGGACACTTGTTGCTTAATGCCACGCTTCGTAGATGAGTATGAAACTTGTGACTAATGAATTCACCTCCACCATCACATTGAAAGATCTTGGTTTTGCAATCAAGTTGATTTTCAACCCGTCGTTGGAACATAACAAAGATATCATAGAAATCTGATTTTGCTTTCATTGGATAAATCCAGCCGAACCGAGAGAAATCGTCTACAAAGATGACATAATACTTGAAGTTCTGAAAGGAATTGACTCGGTGAAGGACCCCGAGATATCACAAAGTGGACCTTTTCTAAAGGTCTAGATGTTACTTTGACAAAGAAAATGGTAGAGCAGTATGTTTTGCAATTTGACAACTTCGACACACATTTTGTACTGGGTATTGCAAAGAATGAGTTGTTGATTTTGCGTGTACTGCAAAGTGTTTTCAGATTGGTGTGGGCTAAACGCCGATGCCATATATCCTCTCCTATTGCTCGTGTCTCGAGTTAGGAATGCCTCGTGGTATGAGGGTCGACTCGATACAACCCTTTAACTTTCCTCCCGAGCAGCAGAGTTGTGTTGGTGTAATTGTCCTTAACATATACACCAATTTTATCAAAAACAAAAGAGCATGGATAATCATTCGTTAGTCTTGATACTGATAGAAGATTCTTCTTTATATCAGGAACAATTAACACATCATTCAAAGGTAATGGATCTACTTTGGTTTGTAACAATGTATTACCAATATGAGTAATGGGTAGACATGATCCATTTCCAATCATGACCGTATCGGGCTTCCATTGTATCGAGAAGAATTATGAAGAATACCGAGTTTGCGGTAATGTGAGCAGATGCACCGGTGTCCGGATACCATTCATTTCCTTTTGAATCTTCAATATGCATTGCTTTGCTAAAGCTGTTGGAATTTCCTCCGCTTGGTATGAATTGTCAAAGCGATACCAGCAAAGGAAGTGCATCATGGCCCTGGACGTTTACGCATTTGACATTCCAATCGAATATTGTCATTTGATTTCTCAACCCGCAGATCTTTGGAAAAAGTTAGATTTGAAGAAGGATATGATCCGGTTTCTTGGTATCGTTGTGAAGAACCAAGATAAGGGCGAAATCCCACGATTAGAACCAAAACCAGAAACTTTACCGAATTGTCCAGATCTTGAACCTTCATGGTTGCCATTAATTGATCTCGTAACTCAAATCCCTTCCAGATATCTCGTAACCACGACCTCTCGTTATTGAAATATCTGCCTCTTCCATAGCTACGTCCTCCATGATTTGTGATTCTTGAACCTCCAAAACCAGAGTTTTGTCAATAGCTTCTCTGTTAATTTCTTCATTTTGCTGTACTTCGTTTTCTTTGACCATAGTAAGCTAGATTAGGGTGTACCGACTTGATGAGTAGTTTTGTAGTCGTGATTCAAACCTTTCTAGCTGTGAAATTACTTCATCATACTGGCCGAGGTTTTAAGCGGTAGATAGTGGTTTTTATATTCTCATATTCAGATCCTAGCCCCTCAAGAACTCCAAATAGCTTTGTTATCTCATCTAAAGGCTTTCCTATTGCACTTAGTTGATCACAAATTGACTTGTATTCTCGAGATAAACCGACAATGCTCGATCTCTCTTTTTGGCAAGCTTGTAGTTTTCCTCTCAACTCAAATTCTCTAACAACGAGACTTTTGCATAAATCGATTCGGTAAGGTTTGCCATACCTCATATGCGGTTTCCAAACCGATTATCATACTCGCATATTTTCTGAAACCGCTCCACTAATCCATGATGACACAAGCTGATCAGTTTTGATCCAGTCACTGTAATCAGGATTCACTACTTCTGCAGCATTTCCTTCAATTTCAACTTGTAATAGTTTTGCAGGTGATGATATTTCTCCATTGATGAATCCAAAAAGCTCTTGACTTCGCAGAAATCTATGAAATTGCGCTTGCCAGAGAAGAAAATTGTCTTCAGCTAGCTTAATGGTGACAAAGTTAGATATGTTGACATGAATTGGAAATGGATACTTTTGAGTTCTTGCAGCCATCTTCGCACTTTCAAGTCTTGTTCTTACCGTCGGTTTGAGCTAATCTTCAATCACAGATTTTCGACATTGAAGGCTTTCTTCCACATATGTAACTTGCCATTTTTCGAAAACTACCGAAGATGATACAAAGAAATAGCATACGATCTAGAGAAGGATTGATTCGAGATTACCTCATTGTTCATGATGCTCTTCGGTAAAGCTCGATACCATGAGAAGAAGTTGATAACGAAGCATAACGAAAATGAAGAACTAAAATGAAGAACCGAATGAAGAATTGAGCTTCGAATTCAATCAACTTTGGAGAGAGTTTTCTTTCACAAAGAGCATCGTACATCCAACTTTCTTCTACTCGGTATTTATATGATTTCACATTTAGTGAGAAAAATGGATACAACCAACAACTTGTTAACCGAACATATTGAAAACAGAACAACTAACGAAAAGGAAATATTCAGTTACAACTCAAAACTGAATATCTATTCTTTAATGCACACGTGTTGTTGATGTAAGTCATGCCATCTTTGTTCGGCTTGTCTTTATACTCGTTGCTTCCAAGTCTTGATCAAATTATCATCAATATCAAGTGTTGCTTCGTTTCCTCTCGTTTTCAACTTTCGCCTTCGGCTCCGGCTTGAACTTCTTAGCTTCACTTCTTTTGTTTTCACCAGAACTACACTCTTGATCGGCAACGATCTTCTGTTTGGGCTTATACCCTTTAACATCCCCCGCAAATTGGGAAGGGGTAAAGAACCGATGCCCAATTTGATGCGAATGTCAAAATGAGCTAACCGTGAGAGAGCTTTTGTAAAAATATCAGCTAATTGAGAATGGCTTGGAACATAGGACACATGGAGAGAACCAGAGGAAACTTTCTCACGGACAAAATGAAAATCAACTTCAATGTGTTTGGTGCGAGCATGTAAAACAGATTGGCGTAAGAGAAATGGCGGATCGATTATCACGTAACAAACGAGTTTGGGAAGAGAGTGAAAGACCAATATCACGAAGAACAAAACCGATCCATGTAAGTTCAGCAAGAGCGAGGCAAGTGCACGGTATTCGGCTTCGGTAGAAGAGCGACTAACGTAGGTCAAGTTTGCTTTTTGCCAAGAAATGAGGTTAGAACCGAGATAGGTGCGGCTGATTGTGGAACGTCCGGTATCTGTACAACCAGCCCAATCTGCATCCGAAAACCATAAAGATGTCTAGAGCTCGCGAGAGTGAAGAAAGATACCTGGCATCGATAGTTCCTTTAACATAACGCAGAACCCTTTTGAGTTTATGAAAGTCTCCTTGATAGGTTGTTGCATTTTCGACATAACATATTCGTAGCATAGGCAAGATCGGGACGAGTTAATGTCGATAATCGAAGTCCACCAACAAGACTTCTATATTCAAGAGGGTTAGATAGAGGAATGGAATCATGTTGCAAGACAAGAGGTCTTTGAGAAAGAGGAGTAGAGACCGGTTTACAATCAATCATGTGAGCTCGAGTAAGGAGATCAAGAGCATATTTGGTTTGACAGAGAAACAGATCAGTAGAGAGACTTTTAGCTTCAATGCCAAGAAAGTAGTGAAGGTTTCCCAGATCTTTCATGTGAAACTGAAGACTAAGGGAATGAACTAACTGTGACAGTAATTGAGCTGAGCTGCCAGTTAAGATAATGTCATCAACATAGAGTAAGAGAAGTAATGTGTCTTTTCCATCTCGAAGAATAAACAATGATGGATCGCTGAGCTGCGAAAAAACCATATTCAAGTAAGAAGTTACCGAACTTATCAAACCATGCACGAGGGGCTTGACGAAGACCATAAAGAGATTTCTTGAGGAGACACACATGATTGGGTGTCTCGTGGATCGTATGAAGCCTGGAGGCTGTTCCATGTAGACTGTTTCAGTCAATGTGCCATGTAAAAAGGCATTCTTAACATCAAGTTGATGAATTGGCCATTGATTCATCATTGCTACAGAGAGAACCAATCGAATTGTAGCATGTTTTATTACTGGACTGAAAGTTTCTGTAAAATCAATACCCTCTTCTTGATGAAACCCTTTAGCTACAAGTCGAGCTTTTAACCTTTCAAGGCTTCCATCAGATGCTAGTTTTGTTTTAAACACCCATTTGCAACCTATCACGTTCATGTGATTAGTGCGAGGAACTAGTATCCATGTGTGATTCTCGATATAAAGCATCCATTTCTTCCTTCATAGCCGCATACCATCCTTGATTTGCTAAGGCCGACTTAACCGATCTTGGTTCAAGGTACTTTGTATTCAGCAAGGCAAGCATATCTAGGATTTTTCCTTATTATGCCAGACTTTGATCGAGTCTGTATAGAATGAGTTGAAGTGTTACCTTGTGAGGTAGACTGAACAGGAACTTGGTCGAGGCTGGTTCTATTTGAGTGTACTTCTTCGAAGCGACTGCAGTAGATATTGCCCGATCTTGGGAAAGATAATGATCTGGATTAGGAGAGACTTCGTCTTGTGTTGTTGTAATGGAGGTAGGATTGTCTTGTTCTTCAGAGGCGAGATAAAATGAAGTAGAATGATTGATGCTATGATTAGGCAAATGGTCTCGTAGAATCCTCGTGAAGATAAAGACAGTACTGCGCCACTTACTTTGTCCAGAAATTTAACCTCTTCGTCCCGAGTTGATAGAGTGTTGTATAAGATGTATACTACGTTGCACAAGTCTCGAGTAAAAGGAAAGAAAGTTTCATCAAAGATAACATGTCGACCGATGTAAACTCGACCAAAGTGGTAGGGACAAGGCATCTATATCCTTTATGACGTTCACTATATCCAATAAACACACAAGTAAGTGATCGTGGATCAAGTTTGTGCTGTGCATAGGGTCTAAGACAGGGAAAGCAAGCACAGCCAAACACTCTTAGATGATCATAGCTCGGATCTTTCGATAAAGTTTACTATAGGGTGATTTCATCGCAACTTGGGTGTGGGAAGCATATTGATAATATAGTTAGCTGTCATGAATGCATCAACCCAATATTTCAAAGGAACTTTAGCATGATAGAGCATAGCAAGTCCCAATTCAACAACATGGCGATGCTTTCGTTCGAGACACCATTCTCGTTCGGTGTATGGGGGCGGGACACTTGTTGCTTAATGCCACGCTTACAGATGAGTATGAAACTTGTGACTAATGAATTCACCTCCACCATCACATTGAAAGATCTTGGTTTTGCAATCAAGTTGATTTTCAACCCGTCGTTGGAACATAACAAAGATATCATAGAAATCTGATTTTGCTTTCATTGGATAAATCCAGCTGAACCGAGAGAAATCGTCTACAAAGATGACATAATACTTGAAGTTACCGAAAGGAATTGACTGGTGAAGGACCCCGATATCACAAAGTGGACCTTTTCTAAAGGTCTAGATGTTACGTAATTTGACAAAGGAAAATGGTAGAGCAAGGTATGTTTTGCAATTTGACAACTTCGACACACATTTTGTACTGGTATTGCAGTGAATGAGTTGTTGATTTTGCGGTGCTGCCGCAGTGTTTTCAGATTGGTGTGGGCTAAACGCCGATGCCATATATCCTCTCCTATTGCTCACAGGTCTCGAGTTAGGAATGCCTCGTGGTATGAGGGTCGACTCGATACAACCCTTTAACTTTCCTCCCGAGCAGCAGAGTTGTGTTGGTGTAATTGTCCTTAACATATACACCAATTTTATCAAAAACAAAAGAGCATGGATAATCATTCGTTAGTCTTGATACGATAGAAGATTCTTCTTTATATCGGGAACAATTAACACATCATTCAAAGGTAATGGATCTACTTTGGTTTGTAACAATGTATTACCAATATGAGTAATGGGTAGACATGATCCATTTCCAATCATGACCGTATCGGTTCCATTGTATCGAGAAGAATTATGAAGAATACCGAGTTTGCGTAATGTGAGCAGATGCACCAGTGTCTGGATACCATTCATTTCCTTTTGAATCTTCAATATGCATTGCTGCTAAAGCTGTTGGAATTTCCTCTGCTTGGTATGAATTGTCAAAGCGATACCAGCAGTGAAGTGCATCATGGCCTGGACGTTTACAGATTTGACATTCCAATCGAATATTGTCATTTGATTTCTCAACCTGCAGATCTTTGGAAAAAGTTAGATTTGAAGAAGGATATGATCTGGTTTCTTGGTATCGTTGTGAAGAACCAAAGATAAGGGCGAAATCCCCGATTAGAACCAAAACCAGAAACTTTACCGAATTGTCCAGATCTTGAACCTTCATGGTTGCCATTAATTGATCTCGTAACTCAAATCCCTTCCCGATATCTCGTAACCACGACCTCTCGTTATTGAAATATCTCGCCTTTCCATAGCTACGTCCTCCATGATTTGTGATTCTTGAACCTCCAAAACCAGAGTTTTGCTTAATAGCTTCTCTGTTAATTTCTTCATTTTGCTGTACTTCAGTTTTTCTTTGACCATAGTAAGCTAGATTAGGGCTGTACTGACTTGATGAGTAGTTTTGTAGTCGTGATTCAAACCTTTCTAGCTGTGAAATTACTTCATCATACTCCGGCTGAGGTTTTAAGCGCAAAGTAGATAGTGGTTTTTATATTCTCATATTCAGATCCTAGCCCCTCAAGAACTCCAAATAGCTTTGTTATCTCATCTAAAGGCTTTCCTATTGCACTTAGTTGATCACAAATTGACTTGTATTCTCTCGAGATAAACCGACAATGCTCGATCTCTCTTTTTGGCAAGCTTGTAGTTTTCCTCTCAACTCAAATTCTCTAACAACAGACTTTTGCATAAATCGATTCAGTAAGGTTTGCCATACCTCATATGCAGTTTCCAAACCGATTATCATACTCAGTATATTTTCTGAAACTGCTCCACTAATCCATGATGACACAAGCTGATCAGTTTTGATCCAGTCACTGTAATCAGGATTCACTACTTCTGCAGCATTTCCTTCAATTTCAACTTGTAATAGTTTTGCGGTGATGATATTTCTCCATTGATGAATCCAAAAAGCTCTTGACTTCGCAGAAATCTATGAAATTGCGCTTGCCGAGAAGAAAATTGTCTTCGCTAGCTTAATGGTGACAAAGTTAGATATGTTGACATGAATTGGAAATGGATACTTTTGAGTTCTTGCAGCCATCTTCGCACTTTCAAGTCTTGTTCTTACTTGTCGCTTTGAGCTAATCTTCAATCTGTTGTGATTTTCGACATTGAAGGCTTTCTTCCACATATGTAACTTGCCATTTTTCGAAAACTACCAAGATGATACAGGCGAAATAGCATACGGATCTAGAGAAGGATTGATTCAGATTACCTCATTGTTCATGATGCTCTTCGGTAAAGCTCTGATACCATGAGAAGAAGTTGATAACAGAAGCATAACAAAAATGAAGAACTAAATGAAGAACTGAATGAAGAATTGAGCTTCTGAATTCAATCAACTTTGGAGAGAGTTTTCTTTTTCACAAAGAGCATCGTACATCCAACTCTCTTCTACTCAGTATTTATATGATTTCACATTTAGTGAGAAAAATGGATACAACCAACAACTTGTTAACTGAACATATTGAAAACAGAACAACTAACAGAAAAGGAAATATTCAGTTACAACTCAAAACTGAATATCTATTCTTTAATGCACACGTGTTGTTGATGTAAGTCATGCCATCTTTGTTCAGCTTGTCTTTATACTCGTTGCTTCCAGTCTTGATCAAATTATCATCAATATCAAGTGTTACTTCGTTTCCTCTGTTTTCAACTTTCAGCTTCGGCTCCAGCTTGAACTTCTTAGCTTCACTTCTTTTGTTTTCACCGAACTACACTCTTGATCAGCAACGATCTTCTGTTTGGGCTTATATCCTTTAACATCCCCCCGCAAATTGGGAAGGGGTAAAGAGCCGATGCCCAATTTGATGCGAATGTCAAAATGAGCTAACCGTGAGAGAGCTTTGGTAAAAATATCAGCCAATTGAGAATGGCTTGGAACATAGGACACATGGAGAGAACCAGAGGAAACTTTCTCACGGACAAAATGAAAATCAACTTCAATGTGTTTGGTGCGAGCATGTAAAACAGATTGGCGGTAAGAGAAATGGCGGGCGATTATCACAGAACAAACGAGTTTGGGAAGAGAGTGAAAGACCAATATCACGAAGAACAAAACTGATCCATGTAAGTTCAGCAGTAGCAGAGGCAAGTGCACGGTATTCAGCTTCAGTAGAAGAGCGACTAACAGTAGGCTGTTTCTTTGCTGCCCAAGAAATGAGGTTAGAACCGAGATAGGTGCAGAAGCCAGTTGTGGAACGTCTGGTATCTGTACAACCAGCCCAATCTGCATCTGAAAAACCATAAAGATGTTTAGAGCTGCGAGAGTGAAGAAAGATACCCAGACTGATAGTTCCTTTAACATAACGCAGAACCCTTTTGAGTTTATGAAAGTCTCGCAAAAGAGGGTTGTGCATTTTCGACATAACATATTCGTAGCATAGGCAAGATCGGGACGAGTTAATGTCGATATGCGAAGTCCACCAACAAGACTTCTATATTCAAGAGGGTTAGATAGAGGAATGGAATCATGTTGCAAGACAAGGTAGGTCTTTGAGAAAGAGGAGTAGAGACCGGTTTACAATCAATCATGTGAGCTCGAGTAAGGAGATCAAGAGCATATTTGGTTTGACAGAGAAACAGTCGGTAGAGACTTTAGCTTCAATGCCAAGAAAGTAGTGAAGGTTTCCCAGATCTTTCATGTGAAACTGAAGACTAAGGGAATGAACTAACTGTGACATTAATTGAGCTGAGCTCCCGGTTAAGATAATGTCATCAACATAGAGTAAGAGAAGTAATGTGTCTTTTCCATCTCGAAGAATAAACAATGATGGATCAGTTGAGCTGCAGAAAAAACCATATTCAAGTAAGAAGTTACTGAACTTATCAAACCATGCACGAGGGGCTTGACGAAGACCATAAAGAGATTTCTTGAGGAGACACACATGATTGGGTGTCTGTGACTGTATGAAGCCTGGAGGCTGTTCCATGTAGACTGTTTCGATCAATGTGCCATGTAAAAGGCATTCTTAACATCAAGTTGATGAATTGGCCATTGATTCATCATTGCTACAGAGAGAATCAATCGAATTGTAGCATGTTTTATTACTGGACTGAAAGTTTCTGTAAAATCAATACCTTCTTCTTGATGAAATCCTTTAGCTACAAGGCGAGCTTTTAACCTATCAAGGCTTCCATCAGATGCTAGTTTTGTTTTAAACACCCATTTGCAACCTATCACGTTCATGTGATTAGTGCGAGGAACTAGTATCCATGTGTGATTCTGATATAAAGCATCCATTTCTTCTTTCATAGCTGCATACCATCCTTGATCTGCTAAAGCTGACTTAACTGATCTTGGTTCAGCAGGTACTTTGTATTCAGCAAGGCAAGCATATCTAGGATTTTTCTTTATTATGCCAGACTTTGATCGAGTCTGTATAGAATGAGTTGAAGTGTTACCTTGTGAGGTAGACTGAACAGGAACTTGGTTGAGACTGGTTCCATTTGAGTGTACTTCTTCAGAAACAACTGCAGAACTAGATATTGCCTGATCTTGTGAAAGGTAATGATCTGGATTATGAGAGACTTCGTCTTGTGTTGTTGTAATGGAGGTAGGATTGTCTTGTTCTTCAGGAGGCAGATAAAATGAAGTAGAATGATTGATGCTATTATTAGGCAGCTGGTCTGTAGAATCCTGTGAAGATGAAGACAGAGTACTGCCACTTACTTTGTCCAGAAATTTAACCTCTTCTGTCCATAGGTGATAGAGTGTTGTATAAGATGTATACTCTGTTGCACAAGTCTTAGTAAAAGGAAAGAAGGTTTCATCAAAGATGACATGTCGACTGATGTAAACTCGACCAGTGGTAGGGACAAGGCATCTATATCCTTTATGACGTTCACTATATCCAATAAACACACAAGTAAGTGATCGTGGATCAAGTTTGTGCTGTGCATAGGGTCTAAGACAAGGAAAGCAAGCACAGCCAAACACTCTTAGATGATCATAGCTCGGTTCTTTCTGATAGAGTTTACTATAGGGTGATTTCAGCAGTAACTTGGGTGTGGGAAGCATATTGATAATATAGTTAGCTGTCATGAATGCATCAACCCAATATTTCAAAGGAACCTTAGCATGATAGAGCATAGCAAGTCCCAATTCAACAACATGGCGATGCTTTCGTTCGAGACACCATTCTCGTTACGGTGTATGGGGGCGGGACACTTGTTGCTTAATGCCACAGTTTTGTAGATGAGTATGAAACTTGTGACTAATGAATTCACCTCCACCATCACATTGAAAGATCTTGGTTTTGCAATCAAGTTGATTTTCAACCTGTCGTTGGAACATAACAAAGATATCATAGAAATCTGATTTTGCTTTCATTGGATAAATCCAGCTGAACCGAGAGAAATCGTCTACAAAGATGACATAATACTTGAAGTTTTGAAAGGAATTGACTGGTGAAGGACCCCAGATATCACAAAGGGACCTTTTCTAAAGGTCTAGATGTTACAGAATTTGACAGTGAAAATGGTAGAGCAGTATGTTTTGCAATTTGACAACTTCGACACACATTTTGTACTCTGGTATTGCAGTGAATGAGTTGTTGATTTTGCAGGTACTGCAGTGTTTTCAGATTGGTGTGGGCTAAACGCTGATGCCATATATCCTCTCCTATTGCTCTGTGTCTCTGAGTTAGGAATGCCTCTGTGGTATGAGGGTCGACTCGATACAACCCTTTAACTTTCCTCCCGAGCAGCAGAGTTGTGTTGGTGTAATTGTCCTTAACATATACACCAATTTTATCAAAAACAAAAGAGCATGGATAATCATTTGTTAGTCTTGATACTGATAGAAGATTCTTCTTTATATCAGGAACAATTAACACATCATTCAAAGGTAATGGATCTACTTTGGTTTGTAACAATGTATTACCAATATAAGTAATGGGTAGACATGATCCATTTCCAATCATGACTCGTATCGTTCCATTGTATCGAGAAGAATTATGAAGAATACCGAGTTTGCGTAATGTGAGCGGATGCACCAAGTGTGTACGGATACCATTCATTTCCTTTTGAATCTTCAATATGCATTGCTTTGCTAAAGCTGTTGGAATTTCCTCGCTTGGTATGAATTGTCAAAGCGATACCAAAGCGGTGAAGTGCATCATGGCACGGACGTTTACGATTTGACATTCCAATCGAATATTGTCATTTGATTTCTCAACCTGCAGATCTTTGGAAAAAGTTAGATTTGAAGACGGATATGATCTGGTTTCTTGATATCGTTGTGAAGAACCAGCATAAGGGCGAAATCCCTGATTAGAACCAAAACCAGAAACTTTACTGAATTGTCCAGATCTTGGACCATCATGGTTGCCATTAATTGATCTGTAACTCAAATCCCTTCCAGGATATCTGTAACCACGACCTCTGTTATTGAAATATCGTCCTCTTCCATAGCTACGTCCTCCATGATTTGTGATTCTTGAACCTCCAAAACCAGAGTTTTGCTGAATAGCTTCTCTGTTAATTTCTTCATTTTGCTGTACTTCAGTTTTTCTTTGACCATAGTAAGCTAGATTAGGGCTGTACTGACTTGATGAGTAGTTTTGTAGTCGTGATTCAAACCTTTCTAGCTGTGAAATTACTTCATCATACTCCGCTGAGGTTTTAAGCGGTAGATAGTGGTTTTTATATTCTCATATTCAGATCCTAGCCCCTCAAGAACTCCAAATAGCTTTGTTATCTCATCTAAAGGCTTTCCTATTGCACTTAGTTGATCACAAATTGACTTGTATTCTCTGAGATAAACTGACAATGCTCGATCTCTCTTTTGGCAAGCTTGTAGTTTTCCTCTCAACTCAAATTCTCTAACAACAGACTTTTGCATAAATCGATTTAGTAAGGTTTGCCATACCTCATATGCAGTTTCCAAACCGATTATCATACTCAGTATGTTTTCTGAAACAGCTCCACTAATCCATGACGACACAAGCTGATCAGTTTTGATCCAGTCACTGTAATCAGGATTCACCACTTCTGCAACATTTCCTTCAACTTCAACTTGTAATAGTTTTGCAGGTGAAGATATTTCTCCATTGATGAATCCAAAAAGCTCCTGACTGCGCAGAAATCTATGAAATTGCGCTTGCCAGAGAAGAAAATTGTCTTCAGCTAGCTTAATGGTGACAAAGTTAGATATGTTGACATGAATTGGAAATGGATACTTTTGAGTTCTTGCAGCCATCTTCGCACTTTCAAGTCTTGTTCTTACTGTCAGTTTGAGCTAATCTTCAATCTGTTGTGATTTTCGACATTGAAGGCTTTCTTCCACATATGTAACTTGCCATTTTTCGAAAACTACTGAAGATGATACAGCAGAAATAGCATACAGATCTAGAGAAGGATTGATTCAGATTACCTCATTGTTCATGATGCTCTTCGGTAAAGCTCTGATACCATGAGAAGAAGTTGATAACAGAAGCATAACAGAAATGAAGAACTAAAATGAAGAACTGAATGAAGAATTGAGCTTCTGAATTCAATCAACTTTGGAGAGAGTTTTCTTTTTCACAAAGAGCATCGTACATCCAACTTTCTTCTTCTACTCGTATTTATATGATTTCACATTTAGTGAGAAAAATGGATACAACCAACAACTTGTTAACTGAACATATTGAAAACAGAACAACTAACAGAAAAGGAAATATTCAGTTACAACTCAAAACTGAATATCTATTCTTTAATGCGCACGTGTTGTTGATGTAAGTCATGCCATCTTTGTTCAGCTTGTCTTTATACTCGTTGCTTCCAGTCTTGATCAAATTATCATCAATATCAAGTGTTACTTCGTTTCCCCTGTTTTCAACTTTCAGCTTCGGCTCCAGCTTGAACTTCTTAGCTTCACTTCTTTTGTTTTCACCAGAACTACACTCTTGATCAGCAACGATCTTCTGTTTGGGCTTATATCCTTTAACATCCCCCCGCAAATTGGGAAGGGGTAAAGAACCGATGCCCAATTTGATGCGAATGTCAAAATGAGCTAACCGTGAGAGAGCTTTTGTAAAAATATCAGCTAATTGAGAATGGCTTGGAACATAGGACACATGGAGAGAACCAGAGGAAACTTTCTCACGGACAAAATGAAAATCAACTTCAATGTGTTTGGTGCGAGCATGTAAAACAGGATTGGCAGTAAGAGAAATGGCAGACTGATTATCACAGAACAAACGAGTTTGGGAAGAGAGTGAAAGACCAATATCACGAAGAACAAAACTGATCCATGTAAGTTCAGCAGTGCGAGGCAAGTGCACGGTATTCGCTTCGTAGAAGAGCGACTAACAGGTCAAGTTTCTTTTGCTTCCCAAGAAATGAGGTTAGAACCGAGATAGGTGCAAAGCCAGTTGTGGAACGTCTGGTATCTGTACAACCAGCCCAATCTGCATCTGAAAAACCATAAAGATGTCTAGAGCTGCGAGAGTGAAGAAAGATACCTGCATCGATAGTTCCTTTAACATAACGCAGAACCCTTTTGAGTTTATGAAAGTTCAATGTAGGTTGTTGCATTTTCTCGACATAACATATTCGTAGCATAGGCAAGATCGGGACGAGTTAATGTCGATACCGAAGTCCACCAACAAGACTTCTATATTCAAGAGGGTTAGATAGAGGAATGGAATCATGTTGCAAGACAAGAGGTCTTTGAGAAAGAGGAGTAGAGACCGGTTTACAATCAATCATGTGAGCTCGAGTAAGGAGATCAAGAGCATATTTGGTTTGACAGAGAAACAGATCAGTAGAGAGACTTTTAGCTTCAATGCCAAGAAAGTAGTGAAGGTTTCCCAGATCTTTCATGTGAAACTGAAGACTAAGGGAATGAACTAACGTGACAATGTTGAGCCGAGCCGCCGCTTAAGATAATGTCATCAACATAGAGTAAGAGAAGTAATGTGTCTTTTCCATCTCGAAGAATAAACAATGATGGATCGGTTGAGCTGCGAAAAAACCATATTCAAGTAAGAAGTTACTGAACTTATCAAACCATGCACGAGGGGCTTGACGAAGACCATAAAGAGATTTCTTGAGGAGACACACATGATTGGGTGTCTGTGACTGTATGAAGCCTGGAGGCTGTTCCATGTAGACTGTTTCAGTCAATGTGCCATGTAAAAAGGCATTCTTAACATCAAGTTGATGAATTGGCCATTGATTCATCATTGCTACAGAGAGAACCAATCGAATTGTAGCATGTTTTATTACTGGACTGAAAGTTTCTGTAAAATCAATACCCTCTTCTTGATGAAACCCTTTAGCTACAAGTCGAGCTTTTAACCTTTCAAGGCTTCCATCGATGCTAGTTTTGTTTTAAACACCCATTTGCAACCTATCACGTTCATGTGATTAGTGCGAGGAACTAGTATCCATGTGTGATTCTCGATATAAAGCATCCATTTCTTCCTTCATAGCTGCATACCATCCTTGATTTGCTAAGGCCGACTTAACCGATCTTGGTTCAAGAAAGTACTTTGTATTCAGCAAGGCAAGCATATCTAGGATTTTTCCTTATTATGCCAGACTTTGATCGAGTCTGTATAGAATGAGTTGAAGTGTTACCTTGTGAGGTAGACTGAACAGGAACTTGGTCGAGGCTGGTTCTATTTGAGTGTACTTCTTCAGAAGCAGCTGCAGAAGTAGATATTGCCTGATCTTGGGAAAGATAATGATCTGGATTAGGAGAGACTTCGTCTTGTGTTGTTGTAATGGAGGTAGGATTGTCTTGTTCTTCAGGAGGCAGATAAAATGAAGTAGAATGATTGATGCTATGATTAGGCAGCTGGTCTGTAGAATCCTGTGAAGATAAAGACAGAGTACTGCCACTTACTTTGTCCAGAAATTTAACCTCTTCTGTCCAGAGTTGATAGAGTGTTGTATAAGATGTATACTCAAGGCACAAGTCCGAGTAAAAGGAAAGAAAGTTTCATCAAAGATAACATGTCGACCGATGTAAACTCGACCAAAGGGTAGGGACAAGGCATCTATATCCTTTATGACGTTCACTATATCCAATAAACACACAAGTAAGTGATCGTGGATCAAGTTTGTGCTGTGCATAGGGTCTAAGACAGGGAAAGCAAGCACAGCCAAACACTCTTAGATGATCATAGCTCGGATCTTTCTGATAAAGTTTACTATAGGGTGATTTCATCAGTAACTTGGGTGTGGGAAGCATATTGATAATATAGTTAGCTGTCATGAATGCATCAACCCAATATTTCAAAGGAACTTTAGCATGATAGAGCATAGCAAGTCCCAATTCAACAACATGGCGATGCTTTCGTTCGAGACACCATTCTCGTTCGGTGTATGGGGGCGGGACACTTGTTGCTTAATGCCACAGTTTTGTAGATGAGTATGAAACTTGTGACTAATGAATTCACCTCCACCATCACATTGAAAGATCTTGGTTTTGCAATCAAGTTGATTTTCAACCCGTCGTTGGAACATAACAAAGATATCATAGAAATCTGATTTTGCTTTCATTGGATAAATCCAAATTTAACCGAGAGAAATCGTCTACAAAGATGACATAATACTTGAAGTTCTGAAAGGAATTGACTGGTGAAGGACCCCAGATATCACAGTGGACCTTTTCTAAAGGTCTAGATGTTACAGAATTTGACAGTGAAAATGGTAGAGCAGTATGTTTTGCAATTTGACAACTTCGACACACATTTTGTACTCTGGTATTGCAGTGAATGAGTTGTTGATTTTGCGGTACCGCAAAGTGTTTTCGATTGGTGTGGGCTAAACGCTGATGCCATATATCCTCTCCTATTGCTCTGTGTCTCTGAGTTAGGAATGCCTCTGTGGTATGAGGGTCGACTCGATACAACCCTTTAACTTTCCTCCCGAGCAACAGAGTTGTGTTGGTGTAATTGTCCTTAACATATACACCAATTTTATCAAAAACAAAAGAGCATGGATAATCATTCGTTAGTCTTGATACGATAGAAGATTCTTCTTTATATCGGAACAATTAACACATCATTCAAAGGTAATGGATCTACTTTGGTTTGTAACAATGTATTACCAATATGAGTAATGGGTAGACATGATCCATTTCCAATCATGACTGTATCAGTTCCATTGTATCGAGAAGAATTATGAAGAATACCAGAGTTTGCAGTAATGTGAGCAGATGCACCAGTGTCTGGATACCATTCATTTCCTTTTGAATCTTCAATATGCATTGCTCGCTAAAGTGTTGGAATTTCCTCTCGCTTGGTATGAATTGTCAAAGCGATACCAAAGAAGGAAGTGCATCATGGCCTGGACGTTTGCATTTGACATTCCAATCGAATATTGTCATTTGATTTCTCAACCTGCAGATCTTTGGAAAAAGTTAGATTTGAAGAAGGATATGATCTCGGTTTCTTGGTATCGTTGTGAAGAACCAAAGATAAGGGCGAAATCCCGATTAGAACCAAAACCAGAAACTTTACCGAATTGTCCAGATCTTGAACCTTCATGGTTGCCATTAATGATCTCGTAACTCAAATCCCTTCCAGATATCTCGTAACCACGACCTCTCGTTATTGAAATATCTGCCTCTTCCATAGCTACGTCCTCCATGATTTGTGATTCTTGAACCTCCAAAACCGAGTTTTGCTGAATAGCTTCTCTCGTTAATTTCTTCATTTTGCTGTACTTCAGTTTTTCTTTGACCATAGTAAGCTAGATTAGGGCTGTACTGACTTGATGAGTAGTTTTGTAGTCGTGATTCAAACCTTTCTAGCTGTGAAATTACTTCATCATACTCTGGCTGAGGTTTTAAGCAGTAGATAGTGGTTTTTATATTCTCATATTCGAGATCCTAGCCCCTCAAGAACTCCAAATAGCTTTGTTATCTCATCTAAAGGCTTTCCTATTGCACTTAGTTGATCACAAATTGACTTGTATTCTCTGAGATAAACTGACAATGCTCGATCTCTCTTTTGGCAAGCTTGTAGTTTTCCTCTCAACTCAAATTCTCTAACAACAGACTTTTGCATAAATCGATTCAAGAAGGTTTGCCATACCTCATATGCGGTTTCCAAACCGATTATCATACTCGCATATTTTCAAACTGCTCCACTAATCCATGATGACACAAGCCGATCGCTTTGATCCAGCCACATGTAATCGGGATTCACTACTTCTGCAGCATTTCCTTCAATTTCAACTTGTAATAGTTTTGCGGGTGATGATATTTCTCCATTGATGAATCCAAAAAGCTCTTGACTTCGCAGAAATCTATGAAATTGCGCTTGCCGAGAAGAAAATTGTCTTCGCCTAGCTTAATGGTGACAAAGTTAGATATGTTGACATGAATTGGAAATGGATACTTTTGAGTTCTTGCAGCCATCTTCGCACTTTCAAGTCTTGTTCTTACCGTCGCTTTGAGCTAATCTTCAATCTGTTGTGATTTTCGACATTGAAGGCTTTCTTCCACATATGTAACTTGCCATTTTTCGAAAACTACCGAAGATGATACAAACGAAATAGCATACGGATCTAGAGAAGGATTGATTCAGATTACCTCATTGTTCATGATGCTCTTCGGTAAAGCTCGATACCATGAGAAGAAGTTGATAACGAAGCATAACAAAATGAAGAACTAAAATGAAGAACCGAATGAAGAATTGAGCTTCAATTCAATCAACTTTGGAGAGAGTTTTCTTTCACAAAGAGCATCGTACATCCAACTCTCTTCTACTCAGTATTTATATGATTTCACATACAGTGAGAAAAATGGATACAACCAACAACTTGTTAACTGAACATATTGAAAACAGAACAACTAACAGAAAAAGGAAATATTCAGTTACAACTCAAAACTGAATATCTATTCTTTAATGCGCACGTGTTGTTGATGTAAGTCATGCCATCTTTGTTCAGCTTGTCTTTATACTCGTTGCTTCCAGTCTTGATCAAATTATCATCAATATCAAGTGTTGCTTCGTTTCCTCTTTTTTCAACTTTCAGCTTCGGCTCCGCTTGAACTTCTTAGCTTCACTTCTTTTGTTTTCACCAAACTACACTCTTGATCAGCAACGATCTTCTGTTTGGGCTTATACCCTTTAACATCCCCCCGCAAATTGGGAAGGGGTAAAGAACCGATGCCCAATTTGATGCGAATGTCAAAATGAGCTAACCGTGAGAGAGCTTTTGTAAAAATATCAGCTAATTGAGAATGGCTTGGAACATAGGACACATGGAGAGAACCAGAGGAAACTTTCTCACGGACAAAATGAAAATCAACTTCAATGTGTTTGGTGCGAGCATGTAAAACAGGATTGGCAGTAAGAGAAATGGCAGACTGATTATCACAGAACAAACGAGTTTGGGAAGAGAGTGAAAGACCAATATCACGAAGAACAAAACTGATCCATGTAAGTTCAGCAGTAGCAGAGGCAAGTGCACGGTATTCGCCTTCGGTAGAAGAGCGACTAACAAAGGGCAAGTTTCTTTGCTGCCCAAGAAATGAGGTTAGAACCGAGATAGGTGCGAAGCTTGGTTGTGGAACGTCCGGTATCTCGTACAACCAGCCCAATCTGCATCTGAAAAACCATAAAGATGTCTAGAGCTGCGAGAGTGAAGAAAGATACCCAGACTGATAGTTCCTTTAACATAACGCAGAACCCTTTTGAGTTTATGAAAGTCTGCAACAGTAGGTTGTTGCATTTTCTGACATAACATATTCGTAGCATAGGCAAGATCAGGACGAGTTAATGTCGATATGCAAGTCCACCAACAAGACTTCTATATTCAAGAGGGTTAGATAGAGGAATGGAATCATGTTGCAAGACAGTAGGTCTTTGAGAAAGAGGAGTAGAGACTGGTTTACAATCAATCATGTGAGCTCGAGTAAGGAGATCAAGAGCATATTTGGTTTGACAGAGAAACAGATCAGTAGAGAGACTTTTAGCTTCAATGCCAAGAAAGTAGTGAAGGTTTCCCGATCTTTCATGTGAAACCGAAGACTAAGGGAATGAACTAACGTGACAGAATTGAGCCGAGCCGCGCTTAAGATAATGTCATCAACATAGAGTAAGAGAAGTAATGTGTCTTTTCCATCTCGAAGAATAAACAATGATGGATCGGTTGAGCTGCAGAAAAACCATATTCAAGTAAGAAGTTACCGAACTTATCAAACCATGCACGAGGGGCTTGACGAAGACCATAAAGAGATTTCTTGAGGAGACACACATGATTGGGTGTCTCGTGGATCGTATGAAGCCTGAGGCTGTTCCATGTAGACTGTTTCAGTCAATGTGCCATGTAAAAAGGCATTCTTAACATCAAGTTGATGAATTGGCCATTGATTCATCATTGCTACAGAGAGAACCAATCGAATTGTAGCATGTTTTATTACTGGACTGAAAGTTTCTGTAAAATCAATACCCTCTTCTTGATGAAACCCTTTAGCTACAAGTCGAGCTTTTAACCTTTCAAGGCTTCCATCAGATGCTAGTTTTGTTTTAAACACCCATTTGCAACCTATCACGTTCATGTGATTAGTGCGAGGAACTAGTATCCATGTGTGATTCTGATATAAAGCATCCATTTCTTCCTTCATAGCTGCATACCATCCTTGATTTGCTAAGGCTGACTTAACTGATCTTGGTTCAGCAGGTACTTTGTATTCAGCAAGGCAAGCATATCTAGGATTTTTCCTTATTATGCCAGACTTTGATCGAGTCTGTATAGAATGAGTTGAAGTGTTACCTTGTGAGGTAGACTGAACAGGAACTTGGTCGAGGCTGGTTCTATTTGAGTGTACTTCTTCGAAGCAAAATGCGAAAGTAGATATTGCCTGATCTTGGGAAAGATAATGATCTGGATTAGGAGAGACTTCGTCTTGTGTTGTTGTAATGGAGGTAGGATTGTCTTGTTCTTCAGGAGGCAGATAAAATGAAGTAGAATGATTGATGCTATGATTAGGCAGCTGGTCTGTAGAATCCTGTGAAGATAAAGACAGAGTACTGCCACTTACTTTGTCCAGAAATTTAACCTCTTCGTCCGAGTTGATAGAGTGTTGTATAAGATGTATACTCAAGCACAAGTCTTAGTAAAAGGAAAGAAAGTTTCATCAAAGATAACATGTCGACCGATGTAAACTCGACCGATGGTAGGGACAAGGCATCTATATCCTTTATGACGTTCACTATATCCAATAAACACACAAGTAAGTGATCGTGGATCAAGTTTGTGCTGTGCATAGGGTCTAAGACAAGGAAAGCAAGCACACCAAACACTCTTAGATGATCATAGCTCGGATCTTTCTGATAAAGTTTACTATAGGGTGATTTCATCAGTAACTTGGGTGTGGGAAGCATATTGATAATATAGTTAGCTGTCATGAATGCATCAACCCAATATTTCAAAGGAACTTTAGCATGATAGAGCATAGCAAGTCCCAATTCAACAACATGGCGATGCTTTCGTTCAGAGACACCATTCTGTTCTGGTGTATGGGGGCAGGACACTTGTTGCTTAATGCCACAGTTCTGTAGATGAGTATGAAACTTGTGACTAATGAATTCACCTCCACCATCACATTGAAAGATCTTGGTTTTGCAATCAAGTTGATTTTCAACCTTTGTCGTTGGAACATAACAAAGATATCATAGAAATCTGATTTTGCTTTCATTGGATAAATCCAGCTGAACCGAGAGAAATCGTCTACAAAGATGACATAATACTTGAAGTTCTGAAAGGAATTGACTGGTGAAGGACCCCAGATATCACAGTGGACCTTTTCTAAAGGTCTAGATGTTACAGAATTTGACAAGAAAATGGTAGAGCAAGTATGTTTTGCAATTTGACAACTTCGACACACATTTTGTACTGGGTATTGCGGTGAATGAGTTGTTGATTTTGCAGGTACTGCAGTGTTTTCGCATTGGTGTGGGCTAAACGCCGATGCCATATATCCTCTCCTATTGCTCGTGTCTCCGAGTTAGGAATGCCTCTGTGGTATGAGGGTCGACTCGATACAACCCTTTAACTTTCCTCCCGAGCAGCAGAGTTGTGTTGGTGTAATTGTCCTTAACATATACACCAATTTTATCAAAAACAAAAGAGCATGGATAATCATTCGTTAGTCTTGATACGATAGAAGATTCTTCTTTATATCGGAACAATTAACACATCATTCAAAGGTAATGGATCTACTTTGGTTTGTAACAATGTATTACCAATATGAGTAATGGGTAGACATGATCCATTTCCAATCATGACCGTATCGGTTCCATTGTATCGAGAAGAATTATGAAGAATACCGAGTTTGCAAAGTAATGTGAGCGATGCACCAAGTGTCCGGATACCATTCATTTCCTTTTGAATCTTCAATATGCATTGCTTTGCTAAAGCCGTTGGAATTTCCTCTCGCTTGGTATGAATTGTCAAAGCGATACCAAAGCAGTGAAGTGCATCATGGCCTGGACGTTTACAGATTTGACATTCCAATCGAATATTGTCATTTGATTTCTCAACCTGCAGATCTTTGGAAAAAGTTAGATTTGAAGAAGGATATGATCTGGTTTCTTGGTATCGTTGTGAAGAACCAGCATAAGGGCGAAATCCCTGATTAGAACCAAAACCAGAAACTTTACTGAATTGTCCAGATCTTGAACCTTCATGGTTGCCATTAATTGATCTGTAACTCAAATCCCTTCCAGGATATCTGTAACCACGACCTCTGTTATTGAAATATCTGCCTCTTCCATAGCTACGTCCTCCATGATTTGTGATTCTTGAACCTCCAAAACCAGAGTTTTGCTGAATAGCTTCTCTGTTAATTTCTTCATTTTGCTGTACTTCAGTTTTTCTTTGACCATAGTAAGCTAGATTAGGGCTGTCGACTTGATGAGTAGTTTTGTAGTCGTGATTCAAACCTTTCTAGCTGTGAAATTACTTCATCATACTCGGCTGAGGTTTTAAGCGTAGATAGTGGTTTTTATATTCTCATATTCAGATCCTAGCCCCTCAAGAACTCCAAATAGCTTTGTTATCTCATCTAAAGGCTTTCCTATTGCACTTAGTTGATCACAAATTGACTTGTATTCTCTGAGATAAACTGACAATGCTCGATCTCTCTTTTGGCAAGCTTGTAGTTTTCCTCTCAACTCAAATTCTCTAACAACACTTTTGCATAAATCGATTCGGTAAGGTTTGCCATACCTCATATGCGGTTCCAAACCGATTATCATACTCAGTATATTTTCTGAAACTGCTCCACTAATCCATGATGACACAAGCTGATCAGTTTTGATCCAGTCACTGTAATCAGGATTCACTACTTCTGCAGCATTTCCTTCAATTTCAACTTGTAATAGTTTTGCAGGTGATGATATTTCTCCATTGATGAATCCAAAAAGCTCTTGACTTCGCAGAAATCTATGAAATTGCGCTTGCCGAGAAAGAAAATTGTCTTCGCCTAGCTTAATGGTGACAAAGTTAGATATGTTGACATGAATTGGAAATGGATACTTTTGAGTTCTTGCAGCCATCTTCGCACTTTCAAGTCTTGTTCTTACCGTCGCTTTGAGCTAATCTTCAATCTGTTGTGATTTTCGACATTGAAGGCTTTCTTCCACATATGTAACTTGCCATTTTTCGAAAACTACCAAGATGATACAGCAAAATAGCATACGTATCTAGAGAAGGATTGATTCAGATTACCTCATTGTTCATGATGCTCTTCGGTAAAGCTCTGATACCATGAGAAGAAGTTGATAACAGAAGCATAACAGAAATGAAGAACTAAAATGAAGAACTGAATGAAGAATTGAGCTTCTGAATTCAATCAACTTTGGAGAGAGTTTTCTTTCACAAAGAGCATCGTACATCCAACTTTCTTCTACTCAGTATTTATATGATTTCACATTTAGTGAGAAAAATGGATACAACCAACAACTTGTTAACTGAACATATTGAAAACAACAACTAACGAAAAGGAAATATTCGGTTACAACTCAAAACTGAATATCTATTCTTTAATGCACACGTGTTGTTGATGTAAGTCATGCCATCTTTGTTCAGCTTGTCTTTATACTCGTTGCTTCCAGTCTTGATCAAATTATCATCAATATCAAGTGTTGCTTCGTTTCCTCTGTTTTCAACTTTCAGCTTCGGCTCCAGCTTGAACTTCTTAGCTTCACTTCTTTTGTTTTCACCAGAACTACACTCTTGATCAGCAACGATCTTCTGTTTGGGCTTATACCCTTTAACAGGGGTTGCCTCGAGCTGAGCCGTCTCCACTAGCCAACTCTGGCCGAGTTAGATCCCAGCCGAGCTTGGAGGAGGCCGAGCCAAGTCTAGGGCGGCGATGGTGGCTGACCAGGAAGAGACTGAAGCGTCACTGGAGTGAGCATGCGACCAGGCTGAGAAAAGTGACGCCACTCGTTTGGACCATATCCGTCGAGGCCGGGAGGAGTAGGGAGGCACTGAGAGGGAGTCGGGTCAGATTGGTGATGAAGCCGGGTCGGATCCAAGACAATCCTGCTGACCGGCTAAAGGCCTTCTCGTCGGGGCTGGCTGGCTGAGATTTTTCGTGGGCTGGGTTTAGTTAGGCTTTAGTTTTAGGATTATGTTTATATTAAGAATTCGGGTCGGGCTTAGTCTTTTTACCTTTGGATTTGAGGGTTTTGGACTAGGCTCAATCGCTGAGTCTAGTCCAGCCGTGGCCCATGCCGGGCGACCGGGTCGGACCTGACCAAGGTCAAATGCGTAGATCCGATCCGATTGGGTATATTATGATTTAATATAATATAATATAGTATACTATAATATTAGTATTTTAGGATTAAGAAATATTTTAAAATTAAAAAAAAAATCGCAGAAATATGGTCAGGAAGTATCTTGTCTTGTCCCTTTAGTGCGATTCAGGCCACGGACGTCAGATTTTCTTTCTTGCACCTTGCCTTGTTTGTTTGAAGTTTGTGTGTTTAATGCTCGCAATACTTGGTTTTTCTATTTACCATATCGTACTTCAATAATTTTTTTTTCCTTTTTTAGAATGTCTTGGATTAATTTAAAATTATGGTGAAACTTGCAAAAATATATTCATGCTCGCTTAGTGGACTAATGCCCTTAGGATCATAATTGAAAATCGACATTGCATAACCACTTCAGATAGTATACTCTCAAGTTAGGTACTAGAAAAGCCCTAATAGAAACATTAGTGTAAACAAGTCTTCGATTCTAGAGTCTCTGGTTGCATAGGAATCGAGACGACACTTTGGCGCAAGATATGGACTTGGGAGAGTCCATGCCTAACCGATGGGCTCAACTTTGGGCAATATTCTTAAATCTATGTCTTTTCCATTTCTGAACGGAAAAGAGAGGTCGTGACAACTCTTGACTTGTACTCTAATAAAATGTTTGTATGTCTCGGTTTAAATCATTAGGTGGAAGAAGGCTGCACATATAAGACCCATTATAATCACGTATTCGAATAATTAACTTGGCCATTAACTTATATGCAAGCTCAACTCTTTACTCAGGTGTGGAATTGTGAAGGGAGGCTCTTAAGCTTAGAAAGAGAGCCCCACTACAAGCTCAAAGACATGTGCCTCTCTTTTGCACTCTTCAAGCTCCTCCGTTTGAGATATGCAGGCTACTCATGGCCCCAAAAGGCTCACAAGAATGTATGGAAGTTGATTGGTGAGGAATTGCTCTTTCATGAAAACGGATACAAGCGAGTGTTTCGAATCGTTGAGGTCGAGCTCACGTTCCTTTACGATTTTTTCTACACCAAGTACAGTATCATATTCCACCCTGGTTATTGGACAACCAAATTGATGGAGTTAATGGGCATTGCCATTGGCATCGGAGCTATGACATCACTCTTGAAGTATCATCAGAGAGGTAACAGTAGTAACTGTCCACTCACCACTATGCCAAATGGGTTGAGTGTTGACATATTCGTTACCAGCGTGATGATAACCTCGTTCATCATCATGGAGCTCATGCAATATTTTTTCATGAGTTTCTCGGAATGGGCCAAAATGATATGGATATGCCAATATGTGCAGAAGAAGTCATGGCAAGAGAGTGCGCAGATTGAGAGTATGATCAAATGGATATGTGGGGTCTGGTTGTTGAAGCCTTGGGAGCGAAAGCTTCATCAGTACTCATTTCTCGACTCATACTTCTATAAACCTTCTTGGTTATTGAACAACTGGATTATAGCGGCCTTCATTGATCAAACTAGGGATGGTCAGAGAGAGAGCCCACCGATCCAATTGTCTGAAGAAGTGAAGCGAGCGGTGTTTCATGCTCTGAAGTTGAAAAACGGTACTGATTTGGATAATGGACATGCCTCACTAAGAAGGAACAATGAGTCCAAGAAGCTGTTGTGGGCGTGTCGACTGGAGACAGAGACTCAGGTCATCATGGTGTGGCACATTGCTACTAGCTTCTGTGAGCACCGATTACCTGTAAGATCAGACTTGCCTAGAACGAAGGATTTTCTAGTTGCGACTAGCTTGTCAAAATATTTGGCTTACTTGGTTGCTTTCGCTCCACGGTTACTACCAGATCGCCCTTTATTTGCGGAGCATGAGTTCAATCAGGCAATCATCCAAGCCAGGGTGTTCTTTGGGAGATGCAAAACAATGGAGGACCGGATTAAGGAGATGGAGCAAATGCCCGATGGCCATTCTTTGCATGAAGGAACTATAATTGAGTTGGGTTCTCGGCTTGGGAATATACTAGTAAATGGTATAAGAGGTGAAGGGATTTGGAAGATTCTGGCTGACTTTTGGGTGGAACTTGTGTTGTACGTGGCGCCTTCGGATAATGCGAAAGCACACGTGGAGCATTTGGCAAGAGGAGGCGAGTTTGTGAGTCATTTGTGGGCTTTGCTCTTTCACGCAGGAATCGAGAGAGGAAAGCCTCCTACTGAAGCCACATGAAGCACTAGAGAGAAGCAACAACTTCTGAACTAATCCAGTGGATGATAATATCAGTTGCATGTTAATCGGTGATTGTGATAATAAATGGTTATGTATTATTCATGTGGATCTTGTCCTAGATAATAGTGCAATGTGTTTCATTGCATCACTTGCAACTCTCACTATGCATTTAATGTAATAAAATATTAGGTAAACAACTCATTTGCCAAGTCAATAATAAAATTCTCCATTTATAGATTAACACGTGTTTAGTAGGAGGCCATATTTCAGATTAAAAAAAAAAAAAAAAAGATTTCACTCACCTTCTCTCTTCAATAAATGCCCCCACCTTGTCTCTCTCCACTGTACAATGCTTTGGAGAGGCGAGTCTGGAGGGAAGTGAATAGAAAGAGAATCTCCTTCGTTGCGAAGAAGATCCAATTACTAGGGTTCATGATCTTAAATGTATCCGAGACATTTGCACAAGGGAGCGACTTGATGGAGGAAAATTATAAATAAGGGCATAAAGTGGGAGCATTTTTTTAAAAATAGAATTCAAAAACAACCTTATTTCAAATAAATTCTAAAGTGGCGGAGTTAGTTTAAAATAAGGATTTGAATTTGCTGACTAACGAGTACTTATTTCAATTTTTTCTTTTTAAATTTTTTGCAAGGAATTGTGGTCTGGATTTTTCTGGGTTAGATTTTTATGGAAACACTTTTCACAGAACATTTTAATTCCTTAAATGGGTTGAAGCTTGACCATGGATTGATTTTGACTTTTTTATCCACCCAAGTCGGAATCTTGTTAATGGATTCAAACACGTCGCTGAACCCGATAACCCGATTGCCGATGCACCGCCGGCTTCCAGTAGCTCAGGGGTGCAATCTCCCAAAGGTAGGGAAACTCTGATTCTATTCTTAGCTATGTAAGTGAGATGCATGTTGCAGGATTGCTTGGCTGCTCTCCAGGCGGAAGAAAAAAATCAGCGTCATGCCCTTTGCTAGAATGATACCCATGTTTCGACAATTGGAAAAATCAAGAGTCGCTTGTCTGTGAAAATTTGGCCGGCCAGTAAGATCGAGCCCTTATTTGAAACTGATTTGATCATTTTAGATATTTATATGAAACAAAGTACACTTTAGACATTTTAGCGTTTTTTTTTTCATTTTTTTAATCTAATCTAAATACATTTAAAGGAAAAAAGTAACAAAACCACGTATGAGACTGAAAATAATTTTAAAAAGCTATGTCAACATTTTCTATTAACCAAATTAAAAGTATTGATGAAAGGATTTGATTACACCTTTTAAAAATTTTAAAATTTAATTGTATTTTCATGATAAGTTTTAGGATTTTTTGTATACTTATTTTGATTAAAATAATAATAAAAGTGGGACTCTCTTTTCCTTCGTTTCTTCTAGTTTTCTCTGTTGACTCATCCGGAGGAGTTTCTCGCCCTTCTCTGGTGATGGAGAAGAGAAGTCTCAATCAACTTGGACAGCTCGTGCAAGGCTCCAAAAGAAGGCAGGTTGTGAATTTCCTACGCGTGAAGAAAAATTAAGAACTCCTCTGCGAGTTAGTCAAAAAGCAACCTCTCGTTTGTCTTAGATGAAAACGCGTGCAGCCGAATCTTCGAGATCAGCGAGATGACCTCTGTAAATAGAATATTGTCAATCATTCCAGATCCTTAAAATTAGGAACTGGACAGGTCATTTCAGTTTTCAAAACTTGAACCACTCCTAATCAGCCTATTCTAATCCGGTTCAATTTTCAAGTTGAACCATGACTGTTGCACATCCCTATTTTTTAGTACTTGTTTCTTGATGATATTTTCGACTTCCCTTTCTTTTGACAAACCCATTCCTAAAGCTTTTGTTGTCAATTTCCTTTCTCCTTCGTTCTTTTCCTTATCTCCTTTCCATTGAACCTCCCAAAAGCCACTGATTCTCTCGTGATAGATATGCGTCCATGAAGTGTTTTCAGTACCTAGCATAATCAAAACTTTGTGACTCTCTCTCTCTCTCTCTCAGAAATTCCATCATTTCTTTCTCCAATTAGAAGCCGAATAACCAGCTTAAGTAATCAGTACCAAACATGAGGAATTTGATGGAAACGAACCTAAACACGGCGGTGGCGCCGGTGCCGATCCCAGACGACAATGTCACAGACGGCATCATGCGGCTCCTGGACACTCCCAAGGGGAGGCTCGCGAGGATCGAGCTCCTAGTCATCTTCACCGCCTTCTTGCTCCTCTTCCTCGTCACCTTCGGCTCATGCCGGCGCCGCTGCAGCAACCGCATGTTCCAGCTCGTCACTTTCGTGGCCTACACTCTCTCAACCTATGTATTCATCTACGCTCTAGGCCTCATGCAAGACGCACCGTTCAACGAGTTATTCCCTGTCTGGGCAGTGTTCCTCGCGATCGTCCTCGGGAGCACCGATTCTGTCTCAGCATACAGTCTTGAGGACAACGAGAAGTGGAAGAGCTACAATTGGCAGGTCCTAATCAAATTTTTTTGGTTGATCTTTTTGCTAGACTGGAAATTCCAAGACGGTTCCAACGCGGGGCTCGCGACCTCGTACCTCCTCCTCATCTTGACCATGAAGTTCGACGAGAGGGCTCGGGCCTTGATGGCGGCGAGCCGGCAATCTTTGGAGAGGACTACAAAAGTGATTGCTGATTATATGAGCGTGGAGCACGAAAGTGGGGGCGTTGCTGGTGAAGTCGATCCGATTCGCATGAGTGGGTACACATATCTGGTGAGGGGTGAAGAGGAGAGATGGGTGGATTGGATTACTCGTGCTAAGCGATTCATCAAGAGGTGTCTTGGGAAGGAGGAGGCTGCGCTCGCACGGGACCATCGGACCCCATTGGATAACGTAGATGAATTAATCACCATTGAAAAGGTATATCTTTAACTGTTCGATTTTTTTTCCCCTAAACTTCAATTTAATATGGATCTTCTTCTCGCACAAAAAAAAAAAAAAATCTCGATTAATTGTGAAAAAAAATACAACAGAAATTATAATAGTATGCATTATAAATTACTCGATACCATAGGATAGAGCATGATCGGACAATAGGAAAATTGTCTAGAAAGTCCTAAATTTAGTACACTTTTACCAATTTGGTCATAAATCTTTTAATTTTACTAATTGAGTCCTAAATATTTTCATGTTTTGCCATTTGAATCTATCTAACCAATTTTAAATGTGGATGCTAATAGTGTTGATAGTTGGCACTAACATGCATAATTTTTTATTAATTTTTTATTTTATCATTTTTTATTTTTATTTTTCTTTTGTTTTTTTTTTTCCTTTTCTTTCTATCAAGTCCGGCAAGGGTTGCCAGCCAATTCTTGCCGGTCACGGCCAAGGCTCGGCCAACAATAGTCGAGGCCCAGCTAACAACATGCGAAGGCTAGTGACCCTTGTCCAGTGGCCAATGAGGTTTAGCCGACTGGGTTTGGAAGTAATAAAAAGGAAAACAAAGAAAAAAAAACAGAAAAACTCAGAATTTTTAAAAAAATTATAAAAATTGTCCACATAAGACAATCGGCATCTACGTCAACGATTTTCGGATGTATTCAATGGGCAAAACGTGAAAATGCTGAGGACTCAATTCACAAATTTGAAAGGTTTAGGATTGGATTGGTAAAAGCGCAATAGATTTATGACTTTTTGGACTCAACATAGTCTTCTAGCACACATGATGCATTGAGTGATAAATTTTAAAACTAGCCTCTTTCACATGGATCTATGTTTAGGACTATTGAGGCACCAAATGACATTATGAACCTCTACCAGCCACAGTATTTTAATGAATCTCAGTTACTGATGTGTTGAGTGATAGATTTCAAAATTAACCCCCTTCAATTGGACATAAAGTTGGGCTTACTGACGCACTGTATAAGAACACAAATGAAGGCGGAGGATCTCCTCCTGTCAATCCTGATTACATTTGACTCATATTACTTTTTGGATTCTTTATCTCAGCATGCCATCGTTAATCATACTTAGGTCATTTGATTTCATTTTTCACGTTAGTAAAATTCAATGAAAAATTTAAGCGACAAGGTAGAGGGAAACTAAATGCAAATGAGGCACATTATAACCTCGTAACTTTAAGAAAATCATGATTACAATTAGCAATCATGGCCCATGTATGACTCTTAGTTATTTGTGAAATATAAATAGCTTTTGTTTTAAGGAAGTCGGTTGTTCTAAACCCACTACGAGCGACGACTTCGAGAAAAAAAGTGCTGGCATATGAACTCTTGATCTGTGTTCTGATGCCACGTTAGTATGTCCAACCAAAATGCTTGAACCATTAAATGGAGGAAGACTAAATTCATATAAGGCAATTTATAACCATGCATTTGGACAATAAACTAGGCAATAAACTTATATCCAAGCTCAACTCATCACCCAGGTGTGGAAGTGTGAAGGGAGGCTCTTAAGCTCGAAGGAGACCCCACAACAAGTTCAAGGACGTATGCCTCTCTTTGGCACTCTTCAAGCTCCTCCGTTTAAGATATGCTGGCTACACATTGCCCCAAGAGGCTCACAAGAAGACATGGGACTTGATTCACCATGGATTGCTCTCGAAAGAAGATGGCTACAAGCGAGCATTTCGAGTCGTTGAGAATGAGCTCACATTTCTTTTCGATTTCTTCTACACCAAGTACAGTATCATATTCCAGCCTGGCCGATTACACCTCAAATTGCTAGAGTTTATTTATCTCACTATTGGCATTGGGTCTGCAATATCAATATTGAAGAATTACAAGAGACATGACGATAAAAATCAACTGGGCACTATGCCAAATGGGTTGAGCGTTGAAGTAGTCGTGACCAGCATGATGATAATCTCGCTCATCATGATGGAGCTTATGCAATTCATCTTTGTAGGTTTCTCGGAATGGGCTAAAGTGATATGGATCTGTAAGTATGTGCAGAAGAAGTCATGGCAAGAAAATGTGTGGATTGAGAGGATAATCGGAGCAATTTGTCGGGTCAAATTGATGAAGCCTTGGGAGCAAAAGCTTCATCAATACTCATTCCTCGAGTCATACTCATATAAGCCTTGCAAGTTATTGAACAACAAAGGAATGGCAGTCTACATTGATCAAACTAGGGATGGCCGAGAGACAAAGTGCGCCCATCAAATTGCCCGAAGAAGTCAAGCAAGCGGTGTTTCATGCTCTAAAGTCGAATTACAGTACTAAATTGGAGAATGGACAGGCCTCACTAAGAGTAAACAATGAGTCCAAGAAGCTACTGTGGGCATGTCGGCTTGAGACACAGACTCAGGTCATAATAGTGTGGCACATCGCCACTAGCTTCTGTGAGCGCCAACTACCGTTGGAAAGATCAGACTCACCGGCAACAAGGAGGAGTTTTCTAGTGGCAACTAGCTTGTCCAAGTATCTAGCTTACTTGGTTTCTTTCGCTCCATCGCTATTGCCAGATCATGCTTACATTACGGAGTACTTGTTTGATCGGGCGATCATCGAAGCCAAGGACTTCTTTCGAAAGTGCAAGAGAATGAAGGACCGGGTTAAGAAGATGAAGGAGAACAATAGTGGTCCTTCTGCGTGTGGAGAAACTGTTATCAACCAGGGTGCTCGGCTCGGGAATCAGCTCGCTAATGATATAAGACACAAGGACATGATTTGGAGGATTTTAGCTGACTTTTGGGCGGAAATGGTGTTATATGTGGCACCTTCGGACAATGTGAAAGCACATGCGGAGCATTTGACCAGAGGAGGCGAGTTTGTGACTCACTTGTGGGCCTTGCTCTTTCACGTAGGGATTGAAAGAGCTCCTCCTACTAAACCACGTAATGCACTAGAAAGAAGGAATAGCTTCTGAACTAGTCCAGTGTTTGATAGCATTTGTTGCAAGCGCCTGGTGATTGCCATGGTAAATGGTTGCCTATGTATGATTCATATGGATCTCACGCCAGTTAACTGTGCAGTGTCTTTGGTCACATCACTTGCAGCTCTCACTATGCATTAAATCTATTCCTACTATTACATCATATGTATTATGCAGAGACATCTTATTTTTGGTCTTGTAATATAGTTCTAGGAATATTTACCTTGAGTTTATTCCAAAGTGATGACATTATACACATGACTAGAATCCTTTTGATATATCAAGGACATCGATGCGGAAGGTGGTTCTTGTAGTCAAGATTATGTAACAAATATGTAACAAAGTTTCACAGTACTTATAGCATTCTTGCTATGAGTAAGATTGAGAACAATTGTGTTAAATAGTAATTCCCCTTGATCTGGATTGATCTCTGCTAAACTGATACCCCCGCCAATTAATTTGGTATGGCTCGCTTTCTAGGATAGATCCTCATGGATGAGCATATAGGGTTGTTCTAGCACTGACCATATTTTGCATAAGGAAATAACCTAGTCGATCATCTCTTAGGATCATATTGATTCAGATTGGATTGATCATCTTTTGCAAGGAAGAAGTACCGCCTCGGACACGATTGTCCGATTTTATAGAGAAGATAACATGTGGGATAGCATTTATCTTTTTTTCCTCCAGAGCTTTTCCACAAGATTGCTCATTTGGTAGAAAATGACAGAGTAGATGTTGCATTTGGGTGAATTTTTAATCAAACCAGAAGAGAGAGAGAGAGAGATTGCAGATGGTGGGGGCGTGCGTCATGGCCGGTTGGATTTTCCCGGCGAGAGCAGTTGACCCTCGGTAAGAGTTGACTGATGCTCGGCTTCATGACAGAGCTTGTCCACGAATCTGGGCTGGCGGAGCTCGACGTCGGGCCTCTCCGCACTCTTCCAGCCGGACGCCATGGTGGAGGTCGAGATCGGTGAAGAACAGGATGAGGCGTATTAGAAGGCTTAACGCTTCTTGAATACACGTCGCATCTTCGTTTTCTCAATTTTTTTTTTTGCAAGGAATTATGGTCTGGATTTTTCTGGGTTAGATTTTTATGGAAACACTTTTCACAGAACATTTTAATTCCTAAAATGGGTTGAAGCTGGACCATGGATTGATTTTGATTTTTTTGATCCACCCAAGTCGGAATCTTGTTAATGGATTCAAACACATCGCTGAACCCGATAACCCGATTGTTGATGCACCGCCAGCTTCTAGTAGCTCAGGGGTGCAATCTCCCAAAGATAAGGAAACTCTGATTCTATTCTTAGCTATGTAAGTGAGATGCATGTTGCCGGATTGCTTGGCCGCTCTCCAGGCCAAAGGAAAAAATCAGCGTCATGCCCTTTGCTAGAAGGATACCCATGTTTCGACAGCTAGAAAAATCAAGAGTCACTTGTCGATGAAAATTTGGCCAGCCAGTAAGATCGAGTTCTTATTTCAGACTGATTTAATCATTTCAGACATTTATATGAAACAAAGTACTTTTTAGACAATTTAGCCTTTTTTCAGTTTTTTAATCTAATCTAAATACATTTAAAGGAAAAAAGTAACAAAATGCTACATATGAGAGTGAAAATAATTTTAAAATGCTATGTTAACATTTTCTATTAGTTAAATTAACAGTATTGGTGAAATGACTTGATTATATTTTTTTTGAAAATTTTAAAATTTAATTTTACTTTCGTGATAAGTGGGACTCTCTTTCTCCTTTGTTTCTTCTAGTTTTCTGTGTTGACTCACCCGGAGGAGTCTATCACCCTTCTATAGTGATGGAGAAGAGAAATCTCGATCAACTTGGACAGCTCGTGCAAGGCTCCAAAAGAAGGCAGGTTGTGAATTTCCTGCACGTGAAGAAAAATTGAGGACTCCTCTGCGCGTTAGTCAAAAAGTACCCTCTTGTTTGTCTTAGATGAAAACACGTGCAGCCGAAACCTCAGAATCAGCGAGATGACTTCCGTGAATTTAGATCGGGTATTGTCAATGGTTCAATTGGTCTGGTTCCTCGCTTTAAACTAGAAACCAGGCCAGTCATTTCAATTCCAAAACATGAGAACTGGAAATCAAATTAATTACTGCAGAAATTACTCAAAATCGGCTGATTCTAATCTGGTTTGATTTTTGGGTTGGACCAGGACCGTTGCACATCCCTATTTTATAGCACTTATTTCTAAATGGTACAATAAGCTATGAACACGTTACCACACTCTTGTTAATTTTCCTCTTCTTGCACATTCGAAGGCACACGTTTCTCGTGAAGGCTATGAGCTCGTTCAACTTGAAAACCAACTTGAATAAATCAAATCGTTTAGCTCAAGAGCAGTTCCAAGGAGAAACCGCCCGTTTCACTGCATGATTTCTTGAAATGCCCGCGGCTCCACTCAAGTTCATAATCATTTGTGACTTCCTAGACAGTGAAACCAATCACTGTACTTATCCTTGAGAGAAAAAATCGCATGTACCAGAAATTTCGAGAAAATATTGGGTACCTTAAAAGTGCCATGTAATCGGTGCTCTGAACGATTCAGAGCGTGACACCTATCCAGGTGTCAGTCCACGTCATCCACTTCTCCGTTTCAAACCAACGCGGGAGGTTCTCTCTCTCCTCTCTCTACTCTCTCTTCCATGAGCCCTGGCCCACCTCTCTGCACATTCTGACGCTCTCTCTCCTCTGCTCTCCTCTCTCTCCTCTCTGTCTCTCACCCCGTTCTCCGTTCCGTTGCGAGGATAACAAAATTGCGATGGTTCAGAGGAAAACATAAAGTCCGCTCTGCTCTCTCTCTCCCCCCTTCGACAGCCCTCCACCTCCGCCTCCGCCGGTTGCCTCCGTCGCCCCCAACTCCGACTCCGATTCCGACACTGACGCCAATGCAGCCTCCACCTCCCTCTCGTGACCTCTGGTCCGCTTTCTCTCTCTCTTTCGTCCTCGAAGTTGCGCCTCTCTTCTAGCAAACCGCGACGCAAACACCCCTCCGCCGGTTACCTCCGTCGCCCCCAACTCCGACGCCGACTTCTCTACCTCGGCCTCCGCCTACGCGCCTAACGCAGACGCCGACGCCGACGCCCCTTCGCCTCCCTCTCGCGACCTTCGCTCCACTCGCTCCCTCTTTTCTCTGCGAAGCACCCTTACTGGCCAACCCTGACACCGACGAACCCCTGCTCTCACGTTTTGGCCTCCCTCTCCGCGAGAAGGTCGCTATGCTCGCTCTTTCTCTCTTTCCTCCGCAAAGCGCCCCTTGCTCCTGAACGCGGATGCTACCAATGCTGTCGCCTCCTGCCGTTGCCTTCCCAAGCCCCACCGATAGGCGCCCCATTAGCAACTCCCATACGTCCGAAGGTTGGTTTGCTATTGCAGGGACATAAATGCTGTGATTATATTATTTAGCATGTGCCATTTCTCTGTAATTAGAGCTGCCTTTTGTTCATGCTAGACTTTTGAACAACTGCTTTGCCTTACCTATATGAACTACAGATCCTGATTGACCTAAGAATGACAAGGCAACCATTCTTGCGGACACAATCCAGGTGCTGAAGGATTTAACCACGGAAGTTAACAAATTTAAAGCTGAATGTGCAGCTCTTATTGAAGAATCTCGTGAGGTGATTTTATCTTCATCCAGTGTTGACACCTAAAATTTTGAGATTTGATTTTGCTAAATAAAAAAATAAAAAATAAAAAATAAAAAATAAAAACAATCACATAGCATGTAGTTTAGGAAAATTTAATTTTTTTGTTATATTTTGTTAAGATTTTTCATAGATTTAGGTAATATACATTGAGAGATGCATTTTTTGTGCAAAAGGGAATTTTTTTTTTTTTTTATCAAATATGCAAAAAAATATTGCGCGGGGTGAAACGATATATTCAATGAAATTTCACGTGAGCAAAATTGGCAATGAAATATACCACAAGGATACATTTTTTTGGTGTATAAAAGGGTCACGTACGGTAGGGTAAAGGGGGGTCTTCTTTCTTGGTTCGAGGAGGAGAACACAAAAGAAAAAAAGAAGAAAGTGAATACCCAAAAAAAGAGAAAGGAGAGCAAAAAGCTTCTGAGAAAAAGTAAAAAGGGGGAGAGAAAGGACGTGTAGCAGTCAGAGAGAAAAAGAAAGGAAAAGAGAAAAGAAAAGGGGGAAAGGTGTGCTGTTCATCTTCTCTTTCGTGAGCCTCCTCCGCCCAGCAGCCGCGACGCCGGCGCCTGCAACTCTCCGCTTCCCCTTGCACCTCCGCCGCTCCGACCCGCGCCGCCCCGAGCGACACCCAGGAGCCCACCGCGCTGCACACCGCCGATCGCTCGTCTGCTGCGCTGATCTTCCTCGCTTGGGCGACGCCGCGCCGATCGCCTGCTGCCTCCGAGAGACCGGCCACTTCAGCCCGCGCCGACCGCCGCACCACCCTCTTCCTCGCTGGAGCTCTGCCGCCGGTGACCCTCCGGCCGGATCGACCCACGAACGGGCTGCCCCCTATTTTCCTTAGGTTGTTTTTCTTTTATTTGTATTTTTTATTTTATGTTGTTTTATTTTACTTTTAGTTAGTTTTATTATTATCATTTAAGTTGAATATTGTGAGTTTTTTTTTTAGGTTATAATTCTTATAGGCATTATCTGTAGGAATTGTCCCTAAAGTTATTGTAATTATTTAATTTGACCCGTAAGACGTCGGGTCATTTTTTTAATTATGATAATTTTTTGGGGTTTGTTTATGGTGTATCAATTGTTGAATTAATTTAATTATTAATTTAATCCGTAAGATCTCGGATTAGATTTTTAATTATTTTGATTTCTTGTCGTGATGTTCGGGGTTAAAAGTAATCGTTAATTTGACCCGTGAGATAACAGGTTATTTTTTCGTTTATTTTAATCCTTTATTTGTTGAATGTCTCGTTTGTTTAGATTTAATGCTCGTTTTAGAAAATCACTAAGAAAAATCAAAAAGATATTTGAATTAGGATTTCAATTGGTTTTAGAATATTTCTTGTTATTTTGCATATCTAGAATATAGGTTTTATTTTAGATTTAAAAAAATATAAAAACAAAAAAAAAATGCATTCACTTAGGATCTTAGTTTAAGTTGCATGTTTAAGTACGTGGCATTTTTAAATTTCGAACATTGTTAAAAAATAAAAAATATCATGCATATATCATGTAGAATTAGGGCATGCTCCACACGTCATTGCATATTAAATAGATTGCATGTTAGGTTGAGATAATGTCTTAATTTAAGTTAGGATTTAATATGACCTAATCCTTATTTTAAATTAGATAGAATTTCAATTTAGCTAGATCATTTTTGCATTCGAATTTCATGAAAGAAAATACAAAATTTGTCTTTGCATAAGTTAGTTTAAATTTTTAAGATAGATTGCATTTTTAAAAATAGAAACATCAAATGCATGTCATTTAGTCTTTATTTAAGTTCATTTAATTAGAACTTTCTTATCATTAGACTAAGTCATTTAATAAATGTCACGTGACATATAGCTCGAATATTAAATTGCATGAGGCATGTCATTTTAGTTTAAATAATTTTGTATGTCATTGCATCACATTGCATGTCATTATAATTAGATCATTTAGATTGCATTTCTTCATGTCATATTAGGTCATTGTCGTCATGTCATATTAGATTATTAGCATGCATCGCATGATTTTCATTAAATAAAGTGAAAACAAAAAATTGATTGCTTGTTAATTAGGAATCATATCTGGATTGTTGATGTGAATTCGATTTAACATTGCGGATGCTTTCGTTGCTTTAAGGTATGTTTTTGCATTATTTAATTGCTTTCTTGATGTGTTAAATTGGTGTTATGCGCACATGTATGATCACCTCACATGTTAGGAAGCTCAATTAAAATCAAATCAAGCTGCCTGCAAAACATTCTTAAAATTGAAAAGAAATGGTACCGAAAGGGCACTAGGGTAGTCTAGTGTAACCAAGTCCCCGTATCCAAAATCTCTGGTTCGTAGGAGTAAGATAATCCTACTTAGGTGTCTAATCGACCTACCCTAAACCGATTAGTGGCGACTCCTAGATAATGATCTTTTGCATGTTAAATCCTAAGTCGCGATTTGGTATGGGCTTGGGAGAGCCCGAGCTAAGGCAAAGGCTTAGTCCCATCAACCTGTTTTAGGTGGAAACCCGGAAAAATTGGGTCGCGACATCCAGTATCCTGAGGTTCTAATGTCCATTGTTTGCCTTGATGCTAATAGTAACTTTGCATTACAACCAGCTGATGCAGGAGAAGAATGAGCTCAGAGAAGAGAAATCATCTTTAAAATCTGAAGTTGAAAATCTTAATGTCCAGTACCAGCAAAGGATGAGGGTTATGTACCCTTGGGCTGCCATGGATCCATGCGTCGTCATGGGTCTAGCCAACTCATATCCAGTTCCAATACCCGCCTCCACCCTCCACCTCCGCCTCCGCCGGAGGCAACCGGTGGAGGCGGAGGTGGAGGGCCGTTGAAGGGGGGAGAGAAAGAGTAGAGCGGACTTTATGTTTTCCTCTAAACCATCGCAATTTTGTTCTCCCCGCAACGGAACAGAGAACGGGGAGAGAGACAAAGAGGAGAGAGAGGAGAGCAAAGGAGAGAGAGTGTCAGAACGTGCAGAGAGGTGGGCCAGGGTTCATGGAAGAGAGAGCAGAGAGAGGAGAGAGAGAACCTCATGTGCGTTGGTTTGAAACAGAGAAGTGGACGACGTGGACTGACACCTGGACAGGTGTCACGCTCTGAATCGTTCAGAGCACTGATTACGTAGCACTTTTAAGATACCCAATATTTTCTCAGAAATTTCTCATACCGCATACTTCACAAGTGTCAAGTAGATTGTACTAGACCCCATTGATAAATTGACACGTATACAGGTAGGGCAAAGATACTATCGACTTTCCTTTTTTCTTTTTTTTTGACAAACCCATCCCTAAAGCTCTTGCCCTCGACTTCCTTTCCCTTTCGTTCTTTTCCTTCCCTCCTTTCTCGAACCTCCCAAATGAATAATTTTAAAAAATATTTTTCTAAAAATAATGACTTGTATTTTTTTTTTATAAAAATAAATAATTAAAATATTTTCATCATATACAAAATTATTTAAACATAAATGATTATTTATAATAAAAATATTTTCTATTAACTAATTATTTCAAGCAATGCAAATTATCGTTTTAAGAAAATATTTGCAAATCATGTATAATCCGCGAAGCAATCGGAGTCTTAAGATGATTTGGTGAGTTGTGAAGAGGAGAGATAGGCGAATGACGTTGTCCGCACTAAGTGATTTATCAAGGGGGTCGAGGGAAGGAAGAGGCTGCGCCAGCACCAGACTACCAGGTGACATCGGAAGAAGACAAATTGATCACCATTAAAAAGGTATATTTACGATTGGCTGATTACTTTTATTTTTTAGCTTTGATTTAATAAGGATTTTCTTCTCATGAAAAAATTGAAAAAAATGAAAATCTGTAGAATCATCTTGATTAATCGTAAAAAGCACAACAACGCTTTTTTTTAATAGATTTTCTTAATTTCGATTTAGTAAGGATTGAAATTTTTTTCCAATCATGTCGGTTAGTTGTGAAAAAGTAGAATAGAACCGATGAGGCTAAGCTTTATTAAAAGAGAAAATATTAAGTGGGCCAGCCACACCATATCATATAGCGCTATCCTGATCAATTAGGAAATTTCATGTGGCTCCACTGTCCCCATCACTCTTTCTACACAAAAAATATGAATTTCTTCTTTCTTAGTTAAAAATTTCCCCTCAATAATAGGCCTACACATGTTAATTGCCAAGCTAGATATGCTGTGGTGAGTTATGGTGCGGTTGGTAACGTTTCTATTCCCGGGAACAGTTTCTTTTTTTCTATTTCTGTTCTCGGGAACAATTTCTGAACATTTTAAGGCATTTGGTAATTATAAAAAAATTTGTTTGGGGAACAAACACGTTTGGTATAACCCCAAAATTTTTATAACTTAAAATTTCTTTTAATGTATTAATAATTTTATTACATTTTTTTTTTCCTTCTCCTTCCTCTTAGTCGGTCGCCGGCTTGGCCATGGCTCACCGGTGGCGGCCAAATGAGGTCATTGGCCTCGGCGGAGCCTTGCCTCCGCCTCGCCCAGCCACCGTGAGGTTGGCCTTGGGGTGGCCGAGCGAGGCTGGCCTCGCTGTGGCCGAGCAAGGCTTGATGACGCCAGGCTTCACGATGGCCAAGCAAGGCTCAGCCTAGCCAAATCTGGGCGAGGTCGAGCCTCGCGGTGGCTGAGCGAGGCTCGGCCTTACTGAATCTAGGTGAGGTCGAGCCTTGCCCAGCCACGGTGAGGCTCCCCTGAGCCTCACTAGTGGTCAGTGAGCTCGAGGCAACCTCGCTGGGGGCTGACGAGGCTCCGGCAAGGTCGCCGAGCCGGTGACCGGCTAGGGAAGAAGAAAGGAAAAGAAAAAGAAAAAGAAAGAAAAGAAAATAAACAAAAACTTGTTTCTTGAGTTGTTTCCGAGAATAAGAAACAACTTTTTTTCTTGTTTCTGATCTAAATATATCCCTAAGAACAAATTATTCTCGAGAACAAAAAAATTACCAAACGCATTTTTTTTTCTATTTTTATTCTGAGAAATAAAAGAACAGAAATAGGCGTTCCCTGACACGTTACTAAGGGTCCGTTCGTTTCGCGAAAAATGACTTCCGGGAAAATGTTTTCCGGATTTTCCGGTGTTCGTTCACGGAAAATGAACTAGTCAAGAAAATGTTTTCCATCATTGGAAAAAAACAACCTTTAAAGTGAGGAAAACGTTTTCCATTTTTGAAAAGTGGAAAACGTTTTCCATGACTTCTTCCCTCTTACTTCTTTTTATTAATACATTTTCATTTTATTTTTATACTTTCTTTTTTTTTTTAATCGAATTTTTAATTTCTTTTCTTTCCTATTCATCTTCTTCTTCGGCTCGACCGGCCACGGCGGCGTCCGGGACGACCGCACGCCGCAGCCGGGCCGGCCGACGACTCGCCGGCCTCGCCCCGGGCCGGCGAGGCTCTACCTAGCCCGATCCGGCGAAGCCGAGATCGGGCCTCGCCAGATCAAGCGAGGCGGAGCTCTCGCCGGCCCGGGCGGAGCTCGCGGCTCGCCAAATCCGGCGAGCCGGGCGGGGCTCGGGCCTCGCCCGAGCTCGCCGCGCGAGCCGCGGAGCTCTAGCGAGCCGCGAGCTCGCCGGATCTGCGGCGGAGCTCGGGCTCCCGATCCCGCGAGCCCGAGCTCCGCCGCCATCCGGCGAGCTCGCGGCGAGCTCGGCGAGATCGGCCGAGCCTCGAGCTTGCCGAATCGGCCACCAGTGCCGGCCATCGTTAGGCGGGGAAGGAGGTAGCGGCGGCGGAAGGAGGAGGAAGGAGGCGGCGGAGGAAGGAGAAGGAGGAGGAAGGAGGAAGGAGAAGAAAAAAAAAAAAAGAAAAAGAAAGAAAAATAAAAAAAATAAAAATTTCGATTTTATAAATAAAAATATAAATAATTAAAAATTCATTTTTTGAAAAAATATAAAATATAAAATTATTTTTTTGGTCAATTAAAAATATTAAAATTCAAATTTTGATAATTTTTCTCAAACAATTAAATGAAATTTAACGAACGGTGGAAAATATTTTCCACTCAAATTTTAGGTTTTAGCAACACCGGAAAATAGAGTCATTTTCCTGGAAAATGACTTCCAGGAAAATGTTTTCCGGAAATGTGATATTTTCGGGAAACGTTTTCCGGATTTTCCGGCGTTCGTTTCACGAAAAATGAATTCCTCCGAGGAAAATGTTTTCCACCAAAGGAAAAAAAGTCTTCTAGTTGGGGAAAATGTTTTCCACTTTTGAAAAGTGGAAAACATTTTCCTCACTTGATCTCTTATCTCACATCTCTACAAATCTTGACTTCCTTTTCTCATTTCTTTTTCTTTTTTTCTTTTTTTCTTTTTTTTCATTTGAATTATTTTTTTAATTTTCTTTTTCTTTTTTTTAATTCGAATTATTTTTAATTTCCTTTTTCTTTTTCTTTTTTTTTTTTATTTTTATTTTTTTATTTTTTATTTTGTTTTACATCTTCTTCTTTCTTGGCTAGTCGTCGACAGTGAACCTCAAGCTCGTCAATCTCAAACTCACGCTCGTCGATCTGGCGAGCCTCGAGCTTAACGCTCGCGCTCGCCAATCTGGGGAGCGGAAAATATTTTCCTTATCGAACACCGGAAAATATTTTCCAAAACATTTTCAGGTTTTAGCCAACACCAGAAAATATTGTCATTTTCCGAAAATATTTTCCGGAAATGGCTAATTTTCCGCGAAACGAACGGATCATAAATAGCACCTCATTTCCCTTTCTCGCCCCTTATTACTCTCCATCTGCTACATTTCCCTTTCTCTCTCCTCATTTTTCTCCATTTGACGGATGGAAAAAAATGAGGAGAGAGAAAGAAAAATAACTCTCCGCCACAGCACGAGGAGAAAGAAAGGAAAATAACTCTGCCGCAGCAGTAGGTCTTCTGTGGCAATTTAAAAAAAGCGGTGGAGACCACTCGTGGAGCCACGTGACGCTTGCTGATTGGTCGGGACGCACACTGTTGTGGCCTGCCCACCTAATATTTTCTCATTCTCTGAGGATCCTCTTTATTGCAAAGTATCTCAACAAATCTGAATTATTGATGTGCTGAGGGACAGAATTCAAAAGCAACCTCATTCACATGAATCTATGGCTAGGATTATGAATCTGCGGTAGGGAGCATCGGGGCACTTCATCATCTTGATTAGCTGTTTTCCTACTCTCCTTTCCCTCGGACCTCCCAAAGGCCACCGATTCTCTAGCAGTCCATGTCCATGAAGATGTTTTCAGTACTCTAGCATGATCAAACTCTCTCAGAAATTCTACCATTTGTTTCTCCAATTAGCCCTCGCCGCCACCACCTCCCTGCCATGGCCGGGAAGGGCCGGCCATAGTGGAGGAAGGACCCTTAGCCTTCGCCTAGCTAGGCCAAGGGCTGCCATCCACTATTCTAGATGGCCGCAACCCTTGCCCTAGATCTAGGCAAGCGCTCATAGGCCCTTGCCGCTAGTCAACCAGGGTTGTTGGCTCGTGGCTAGGGCCTGATGACCATGGCCAACCCTTCCTCCACCGTCACCGACCCTTCCTGGCCATGGTGGGGAGGTGGCGGCGAAGACTAAGCCCTCGCATTCTACAATCTTCATATTCTCCCATTTTTTAATGATTTGGTTTTAAATTTAATTTAATTAACATTTATATTAATTATCCAGCCATGTTAGCTAAATGACGTCATTTTTGCACTTGTGTAGCCATGTCAACGTGCAAAATAATGTTGTTTTGCATTTATCTTGTTGGAAAAATGCCATGTATGCAATTTGGTTGGATTTTTTCGTCGTTAGTACTTAATTGATCCATTTTGCTCCGATTTTGACATTTAAATGTCACTTTTCTAGCTCTTGGCATTTAAGTGTTTCCCCGTGCCAAGTTTTGGCACTCTAGGGGTCCATGTGTCTTCTTACAGTGTATGACTCCGCTTAGTTATTTGTGAGATAGAAATGGCTCTTATTTTAAGGAAGTCGGTTGTTCTCGAATCCACTACGAGCAACGAGTTTGATAAAAAAGTGCTAGCATATGAACTCTTGATATGTGCTCTGATGCCACATTAGTATGTCCAACCAAAATGCTTAAACCATTAAGCGGAGGAAGACTACATTCATATAAGGCACTTTATAACCACACATTTAGACAATAAACTAGGCAATAAACTTATATCCAAGCTCAACTCTTCAACCTGGTGTGGAAGTGTGAAGGAAGGCTCTTAAGCTCAGAAGGAGACTTCCACAACAAGTTCAAGGACATATGCCTTTCTTTTGCACTCTTCAAGCTCCTCCGTTTGAGATATGTTGGCTACTCATTGCCCCAAAAGGCTCACAAGAAGACATGGGACTTGATTCGCCATGGATTGCTCTCGAAAGAAGATGGGTAAAAGCGAGCATTTTGAGTCATCGAGGATGAGCCCACATTCCTTTTCGATTTCTTCTACATTAAGTACAGTATCATATTCCAGCCTGGCTGATCGCACTTCAAATTGCTGGAGTTTATTTTTGTCACTATTGGCATTTGGTCTACGACATCAATGTTGAAGAATTACAAGAGACATGACAATAACTATCACCTAGGCACTATGCCGAATGGGTTGAGCCTGAAGTAGTCGTGATCAGCATGATGATAATCTCGTTCATCATGGTGGAGATTATGCAGTTCTTCTTCATAGGTTTCTCAGAATGGGTTAATGATATGGATCTGTAAGCATGTGCAAAAGAAGTCATGGCAAGAAAATGTGTAGATTGAGAGGACAATTAGAGCAATATGTCGGGTCAAGTTGTTGAAGACTTGGAAGCAAAAGCTTCATCAATACTCATTCCCTCGAGTCATACTCTTATAAGCCTTGCAAGTTCTTGAACAACAAAATGATGGCAGTCTACGTTGATCAAATTAGGGATGGCCAGAGACAAAGCGCGCCAATCAAATTGCCTAAAGAAGTCAAGCAAGCGGTGTTTCATGCTCTAAAAATTACCGTACTAAATTGGAGAATGGACATGCCTCACTAAGAGCAATTAATGAGTCCAAGAAGCTATTGTGGACATGTCAGCTTGAGATAAAGACTCAGGTCATAATAGTGTGGCACATCGCCATTAGCTTATGTGAGCACTAGCTACTGCTGGAAAGATCAAACGCACTTGCAACAAGGAGGAGTTTTCTAGTGGCAACTAGCTTGTCCAAGTATCTAGCTTACTTGGTTGCTTTCGCTCCATGGCTATTGCCGAATCATGCTTACGTTGGGGAGTACTTGTTTGATCAGGTGATCATCAAAGCCTGGGACTTCCTTTGAAAGTGCAAGAGAATGAAGGATCAGGTTAAGAAGATGAAGGAGAACAATAATGGTCTTTTTGCGTGTGGAGAAATTATTATCAACTAGGGTGCTCGGCTCAGGAGTCAGTTCACTAATGATATAAAACACAAGAACATGATTTGGAGCATTCTGGCTAACTTTTGGGCAGAAATGGTGTTATATGTGGCACCTTCGAACACTTCGAAAGTGCATGCGAAGCATTTGACCAGAGGAGGCAAGTTTGTGTTTGTGACTCACTTGTGGCTTTGCTCTCTCACGCAGGGATCAAGAGAGGTCCTCCTACTAAGCCGCGTAATGCACTAGAGAGAAGACACAGCTTCTGAACTAGTCCAGTGTTTGATAGCATCTGCTGCAAGTGACCAGTGATTACCATAGTAAATTGTTGCCTATGTATGATTCATGTGGATCTTGCGCTAGTTAACTATGCAATGTCTTTGGTTACATCACTTGTAGCTCTTACTATGCATTAAATGTATTCCTACTGTCACATCATATGTATTCCACAGAGACATCCTACTTTTGGTCTTGTAATACAATTCTAGGGATGGATTTACCTTGAGTTTATTCCAAAGTGATGACAATATACACATGACTGGAATCCCTTTGAAATATCAAAGATATCGATGTGGAAGGTGGTCCTTGTAGTCAAGATTATGTAACAAACTTTCACAGTACTTATAGCATTTTTGCAATGAGTAAAATCGAGAACAGTTATGTTAAACAGTAATTCCCCTTGATCTGGATCAATCTCTGTTAAATTGAATCCCAGCCATTTAATTTGGTATGGCTTGCTTTCTGTGATAGATCGTCATGGATGAGCATATAGGGTTGTTGTAGCACTGACCAGATTTTGCAGAAGGAAAGAACATAGTCGATCAACTCTTGGGATCATATTGATTCAGATTGGATTGATCATCTTCTGCAAGAAAGAAGTACTGCCTTGGACACGATTGTCCAATTTTACAGAGAAGATAACATACGAGATGCCAATTATCCTTTTTCCTTTAGAGCTTTTTCGCAAGATTGCTCATTTGGTAGATAATCAGAGTAGATGTTGCATTTGGGCGAATTTTACAACTTATGCTTCTTCGGCTGGTGCAAGAATTTGGCCAGAAGGATTTAGAAGCTGAGGAGAACAAGTGAAAGATAAACTGAAAACTTGTCGATCAGAGCATGTACTTAAGGAGGCAACGTGTGTGCAAACCAAGCAATCCATATTCAGAAACTATTTTTTTTTTTGTTTTTTTTTTTTTTTTTGGTCGAGAAAGCCACTTACCATTAGAAACGTATTAATCGTTAGTACAAGCGGCTGAAACAACATCAAGAGCCAGAATATTCAACAAAACAGGAGGAGGGGAGGAAGCCCAGTCAGGGGCAATAAGCCCAGCATTATGGGTCCGCGCGGCCCAGTCAGCAGCTGCATTTGACGTCCTTTTACAAAACCTAAGTGAGGCGTGCGGGAAGCAGAGAAGAAGTGCCGCAGCTTCAGCGATGAGAGGCTTGACCTGCCATGGAGAGTTGGCCGGATCCCGCACCGCTTGGACCAGAACAAGACAATCAGTCTCGAAAATCAGAAGAGACTCCGCCGGAAGAGTGCGCCGCAGGTGTTCCAAAGCGGTGGTCAAGGCTTGGATTTCTGCCTCCAACGCCGAGCGAGCAAGGACCGATCTGGTGAAGCCGGTGATGAGCCGTCCCTGGTAATCGCGACAGAGATAGGCGACGGATCCAGTATTACTGCCAGGTTGAAAGGCCCCATCAAGATTAATTTTCAAGAGTCCTTGGGCAGGGGGTGTCCACAGCGTTGCTTGATCGGGACTTCGAAGCCCCGTCCGAAGCTGATGGTGAGAAGACGAAGCAGTGTTGGCGTTCCGTGCTGGTGACCTGATCTTGCTGCTGGGGGTAAATCCAATGCGCTCCTGAAAGACAGATTCGGTAGGCCGGGCTGTGGAAGTGAGGAAGTAGAAGTAAGGTCACTGCCAACCGGTCGAGCAACCCGAACCTGATTCGAAACAAATGGGCGGGCTGAAACCGCTGCTACCACACCAACAGGAGGCACGACCGAGGGAGGCTGGCCAGTAAGAAGATGATCCATGGGGCACTGCGGATACAATATCGGTGAGACGAAGCCCTGATGAGCAACACCAGAGTGAAAGTCGGTATTAGCCGAACATTCATCCCTGTCTGTGACTGAGACAGCAGAGAGCGATACATCACAGCCCATTCTAGCATTTGCAGCAGCTGTTTCAACCACATGACTCGGGTCCGGATACTGCCGGCAAAAGATGAAGCGATTACGTGCCTTCCAGATCTGCCACAAGGTATGCACCAGAAGCTGCAAATCAGGTACATGTTTGCTTGCCAAGTGAGTATAGAGCCAGTCTTCGATTCAGAAACTATTTGATTCCGCCATTTCTCAATGCAAATTAATTGGCTTGACCTACAGATGTGATTCCCCATTTTGTAGATGGAATTGAAATGAGATGAGAATATAAACACGCCAAGATTGAACAGTGTTCCTAACAACACTTGTATAAGAAGAGAGTAATAATGACGACAAAGATAGAAAGAAAGAAAAATGGAACCTAGAAAACTTGATAACAAATATAAAAGGTAAAAGGGGATTGTATTTGTCCCTAGACTTGCAACCTATACTCACACTAACCACTTTATTGTCATCTTGCTCTAGATCTCTCAGTGAAACTGCTAATTGGATGCAAAAACTAGGCCTCATCGTGAAATTGTTCCCTTGAAAATCTCTATAGTATCACCTATCTCGACACCGTGCCATTTGAATGACTTATCTTCATCCATCCCACTCTGGTTATGGATGAAAAAATAACCCTCCAAAGGAAGATCGAACTTCAGGATCGGCTACAGCTTCTCAAGCTCTTTCCTTAGAACCTTTACTTTATCTGACTGTTTCACTTCCACTGCAACTTTGAGATTGGCTTTCCACAGAAACACCATCACCGTGAACTTTAGAGGCTTGATGTGCACGTCGACACTGGAATTGTCTTGAAGCTCGTAGTCGCATATCTGGCAATCATCTTCACGTACGGTTCCATTTGCATACAGCTTCACCCGCTCAAAAGGGACATCTTCTGGGGACTGGACAACCTCTCTCAGGTGTTTCATAGGGTCGTTCACTTCAACTTCTATGGGGAGCCGCATTTGGGATGGCGGTGTTCCGATGCATAATTCAATCTTAGTGGATGGTGGTGGCTCTGGTGCGACAATGAGCCAAGTGCCCTAGCGATTGATGATGTTGCAGTCCTAGGCATCGAGCTCGTCATCAAGGGCCTCCCTATTGAAGACCAAAGTTTGTCTATAGATGGGTCCTTGGTGTTTTTGGATCTTCTCTTTGATCTCCAGGACTGTATCATGGAAACCAATTTGCATGCACAAAGGACTTCCTTCCTAGGGCTCAAAGAACACATCCATTTTTGAGAAAAAATGGCATGAAAATGTCCTGTGATGAAGCTCAGTCTGAATGCTTATGGTTACAAGATTGAATCAATGAGATAGATGGGGATTGAACACATATATGGAAAGAAAATCCAATAACTATGATTCACGATCTTAGTGTATCTGAGCCACTTGCATAAGTCACCACCAATTGTGTAGTTAAAGATGCTTCCATCTCATGAAGTATCTCTTCAATGTCCACAGTTCCCATGTGCAGCATTTCATGAGTTAAACATACAGTGCGAATGATGGAAATTCTTCATTTATATATATCATTTCTTTGGCTAATGAAAATGATTTAAACTGAAAATATAGGCTGTGCTCGGAGGATAGAGTTTAAGATCGACATACGCGTTGATGCGGCTTCACGTAATGAGTCATCGCCTTCGCTCTTTTAGCTTGAGATCGATTTGGAATTAAGATACGAAATATTATTATCATTTAGTCATAATTATAATTGGTGGTTGTTTGTTGTACAAACAAAATGTGTTTTTCCTTGTACCACATAAGAAAGTTGGGAAAAATGGAAGAAGATGGGAGATGATGGGCACTTTATAAATGTGAGCCTTTTCTAATGTGTTCAAAGAAAGGGTTGAGGTGTGGGCTAGACCCCACAATACCTGTGTGTAGATGCGCCAATATTTGCACAATTATATTTATTTTTATTTTTAATTTTCAGTTTCATATGATTATCTTGTTAACATTTATTAGTCGAAAGGTTGTGTTTATTCATTCAATATTTTTGGAATTATGAAATTCAGAATTTTATTTAAAAAATATTATTATTTATTGTTCCAAATTTTTATGCCTTTTCAAGATAGCCTTAGAAATTATCCTTATTCGGTTTGTAACCTTTCACGAAATGTTGCATTTGTTCACTCCACAATTTTTCCCAAACGGTTTCCTTTGTTCACTTTACAACATTTCCCAAAGGGTTGCCTTTGTTCACTTTGCAACTTTTCTCACAGAGTTGCCTATGTTCTTTAAGACCAATATTTATATATATGTTAGTTTTTGGCATGAATGAGAATTGAGTCTTTTTGAGTCTTCTTTTTAAAACTACAGTCATTATTTCGATTGTTTTCTAGAGAGACATTGGAAAAATACTATAATTGCTATAAAATATTCTCATTTAAGACTTTCTTATATATTGAAGGATATTTACCGGTGACCATTAGCAACATTGTAAGACAAATAAATTCTTAAAAAAGTGATATCACACCTTGAAGTCCGATTTGATCACTCTATCCAATTTGAAGCCATATTTTCCTATAATAACATTTTCTTTCGGCTCCCTACGAAATTAAGCGTATCTTACAGAATTGAAATTACCATATGTGGAATCATGTCCCTTCCTTATCAGTCATCTTAAACCCAGCTCTGTTGAGGCTCAATTTTCTTCAAATTAGGATCAGGTGTAAATTTGCTATAACCATGTCCATCATAAGATTGATCAATTTGATATTGTGTCAATTCAAATTTATAGTAGCAAACTTCTCATAAAATCAAATTTGAATAGGAATGGGTTGGTTGAATAGGGTGGAACGGTAGGCAAGTCGAGTAAATTTTTGGGAATCAACTTCATCTCATTTACACTGGACTAACAAACGCATTTTCTGGTACTGTTTCTAAATGGTATAATAAGTTATGAGAATGTCACCACACTTCTATTGATTTCCTTGTCTTGCACATTCGAAGGCACACATTTCTTCTGTAGACTACCGAACAAGTTCAACTTGAAAACCAATCGAATGAATCAAACCGTGAAGTTCAAGATCAGTTCTAAAGTGAAACATTCCGATCCACAGTACGATTTCTTAAGAAAGCCTGCTCAACTCAAGTTCGTAGCGATAGGTTAGTTTCCTTGACAGTGAAACCAACGACTGCACTTGTTTAACCAGCACTTCAAATCATCAGAATCAGAATGCAATGAAGTGGAATCATAATCGGCACATAAAATGGACATGGTATCTTAGATTGGAAAAATAAAAAAAATGGAAAGAAAAGGTTGAGAGACATGTACATGAAAGTCTAGACTCTTGATAAGCATACAACTGAACTTGCCACGGCCACACTTGAGCATACACATCTTTCGTTGTGTACTTCCGATCCCATGATCACAACACATCTATATCCAATGTTCAAAATGTTGGATATATTGTTAATATAATCTAAAAATAATATGTTCACATACAAGCCCAATAGGTAAAAAAACTGTTATTTGGGTCCATATGGGCCGGAGCCCATAAACATATAAACTCTAGGGTTTCCCTACGCCGGAGGCGTAACACTTTGTTGAGCGTTGGCCCAAACTCGACGTCTCTTGGTGTAATACTTCAAGCAACCGCTTCTTCTCTCTCAAACTCATAACCTCCAACATTCTTGAAGTATTATTATCGTGTGTTGGATTTGAGCTAGAAAGGTGTCTTCTTGAAGATTTCGTCAAGACGAACTCACGGGTGTATTTTACTTTCGATTTCGACGGTGGTATTGGCTGAGATCTGAGTTTGAAGATTCGGGTGACCGAAATCTTTGATTCAAAAATCCAAAAATTATAGCCAATTTTAGAGGGTGAAACCACTTGGGCTTTGTTCTACTCATCGATACGAACGTTTTGAGTGGTCACTCGCGTCGATCGGAGGTCGGACGGAAAAGTTACGGCAACCTGAAGTTTCCATCTGAATTTCTAGCGAATTTTGGGATTTCTAGCGAATTTCGGGGGCAGAAATTTCCAGCAAGTTTCAGCGACAAGGGCAATCCATCTTAAGGTTTTTGGGCGCTCCAGATCTGTTTTTAGGGTTTGTTTTGGTAAATTCCATCTTTACAGAGCAGTTTGATCAAGGTTAGGGGAGTTATTTGACTTTGTGGCTCTGAGGACTCCAAGGTGCACTCTTTCTAATACTTTGCTCTTATTAAAATGACAAAGCGTAGTTCCTATGATATTATGAAGCTTCAATTGTTTGATGTTACTGAATTTCATGGCTGGAAATTACATGTTCAATTTGGCATGAAAGAACGTGACATATTCTATACTGTATTGAGCGATTTTGCATCTACCATTGAAGATATTGATGAATATCGATGGAATAAAGATGAGGATTTTTGTAGAGATTATTTGTTGAACTCTCTAAATCCTAATCTGTCTATGACTTATAGTGAGTATAAGACAGCGAAAGAGATATGGGATCACTTGAACGCTTAGTTCCAAAAACAAGAGGGGCTATCTAAAACTCTCTTAGCGGAGAAATTTTTTGATTTTAAATTCACTATGAATTCAAGCATCACCTCTCAGTTAGTTGAATTTGAGAACATGAGGAACAAGTTGAAATATGATACTCTTAAGACTTGGGGCTGTATTGCTTATGTAAGCATACCAAATCCTAAGAAACCTAAGGTGGGATCTAGAACCATTACTTGTGTATATCTAGGTAGTGCAGAAGATAGTGCTGCAAATAGGTTTTTAGATCTATCTACTAACACAGTGATAGAATCTAGAGATGCAGTGTTCTTTGAAAATAAGTTTCTCAAAGATCAAGGCTTGAATGTTTCTGGATCTACAGATATGATTTCAGAATCTCCTGTAGAATCTGAAGCAGGCCCTTCTGACACTAATTCCACACAATTGGCTATTGAACCAATTCTAGTAAGAGTATCTATAAGAGAGAGAATTCCCAAAAGTTTTGGTGAGGATTTTGTTGCTTACCATCTTGAGGATGATCCATTCTCCTATCAGGAAGCAATGAGATCTAGGGAATCTCTACTGTGGGTAGAAGCCATAGATGATGAAATGAGCTATCTACTGCAGAACCACACTTGGCAGCTAGTAAACTTGCCAAAATGAGCTAAAGTTATAGGCTGTAAATTGGTGTTGAAGAAGAAACTAAATAGTGATGGATCAATAGCCGATACAAAGCACGTTTAGTAGCTAAAGGCTATAAACAACGAGTGGAATAGACTATTTTGATGTTTATTCACCTGTGTGTCATCTATCAACTATAAGAATTTTTCTTGCCTTAGCATCTATTGAACACTTTGTAGTGCATCAAATGGATGTAAAAACAACTTTCTTAAATGGGGAGTTAAATGAAGAAATTTACATGGAACAACCGGAAGGATATGTTATGAAAGGTCTTGAGGACAAAATTTGTAAATTGAATAAATCATTGTATGGTCTTAAACAAGCACCTAAGATGTGGCATCTTAAATTTGACAAAGTGGTAAAGAGTTATGGCTTTCAGTCTAGTTATTCGATAAATGCCTTTACCATCGTTCTATGTCAAATAAGATAGTCATCATTTGCTTGTATGTTGATGACATGTTAATTCTTGGTTCCGATCATTCTCGTAGTGAGTGACGTGAAAGCTACTTTAGCTAAAGAATTTGACATGAAAGATCTTGGTATTGCTAATACCATTCTTGATATGAAAGTAAGCTTTAAACGGCAAGTTATCTCCCTTAGCCAGACTCATTATATTGAGCAGCTACTTTCTACTTGGGGATACGATAAGTGTAAACCGAGTGAGACATCATGTGATTATAATAACAGACTGAGTCCTAATGAAGGGACCAGCGTTGATCAGTTAAAATACTCGAAACTACTTGGTAGTCTCATGTATGCTATGAGTTGCACTAGACCTGACATAGCCTTTACAGTTGGTATGCTGAGTCGTTTTACTAGTAATCCTAGTAAAGAGCATTGGGATGCCCTTGATAGGCTAATGAGATATCTTAAACGTACTAAAGATTATGCTCTCTATTATTCTGGTTATCCTCCAACTGTGGATGGATATTCTGATGCCTCATGGTGTTCAGATATTGGAAGTAGTAAATCCACTAGTGGATATGTATTCACTTTGGGTGGAGCTGCTATTACATGGAAATCCAAACGACGACTTGTATTGCATTGTCGTCTATGGAATCGAACTTTTTGCTTTAGCCTCGGCCGGCGAAGAGGCGAGTGGATAAAGAATCTGATTATGGATATTCCTTTGACTCGATTAAAGATTAATTCTTTGAGCCTATTTTGTGATAATCAAAGCAGCTGTCCAAGTCGTTAATAATACTCTCTTTAATTCAAAGAGAAGACATGTGAGACTGAGACATGCGTTGTTGAATTGTCTGAGAGAACAAGGGGTTATCATCTTGATCGATGTGAGATCGAAGGATAACATAGCCGATACTCTCACCAAAGGTATGCCTAAAGATCGATTATTCAAAACAGTGGGGGAATTGGGGTTAAAGACTATATAGGCAAGTCTTAACTACCATTTACTTACCTTCTAAGTGTGTGTTTTGAATTATCGAATCTTCCTTTATTGGCTACAATGATAAGCACGGTATATATGTTTCATCGATGTTCACGATTCTTGCTGACTAATTTGAAAAGGGTGAGTTGTCTCATTCCAAACTTGATGAAGATGACTTTAACCTAATTCAAATGTTCTATCGGGGAAACTTGTGTCATTCCAAACTTGATGATACAATTCAACTAAGTTGGACTATCCTTTTTGGTTAAATGATCTCATTCCAAACTTGATGCTAGATTATTTGACTTTAAGGAATCGAATCGTGACATTCCAAATTGAAACATAGAAACAATTGTTTACTTAAGAAGCCTGCAGGTCTTGTTCTTAATTGAAACTTGATATTACATGACTAGGTTATTGTAGGTGACTTGACTATTGGTCATGTTCTTTGAAACTAGACAATAGTTATTCTCCTACAAATAAACTTAAGTTGATGGCTCTTTATAAATCATATTGTTTAAGTCTTGTTCATAATATATGAAACTGGATTGATGCTTATGACATGATATTATGATGCTTTATGACATCAATATATGTTCTTCTCTGCCTGATGGAATGTTGCTAAGTTTTATTCAAATGATTGAATTCATGATAATATGAAATTCATATTTGACATTCTACAAGGGATGGTAGAGATGGAGGAGAGCTTAATGAGTGGGATTCTGACCAAGTACTTGATGAATGAATATATATCATTTTGAGCATGTGGGGATTTGACAGATCTGAGTTAATTGTCTTGGACTGAATGTGAATGATTCATGTTTGTTTGAACATCACACTGACTACCTTATTGGATTGTGCTGTATGGTGAACATAGGAGGAGATTGTTGGATATATTGTTAATATAATCTAAAAATAATATGTTCACATACAAGCCCATAGGTAAAAGACCGTTATTTGGGTCCATATGGGCCGGAGCCCAATAAGCTTATATATATAAAACTCTGGGTTTCCTGCACTGGAGGTAACACTGTTGAGCGTTCCAAACTTGACATCTCTTGGTGTAATACTTCAAGCAACCGCTTCTTCTCTCTCAAACTCATAACCTCCAACACAAAAAACTCAGATCATGGCCAACGTCAGTTGTGCCATGTAGAACCTCCAATATTCATGTCAGCGATTTCAGACCAAAAGTGGCTGAAATAATTGAATTAACAAATTATCAATAAGTTTATGAATAAATTGGTCAAGTTAAAAGGTTTATGACCAAATTAATATCTATATATATATATATAAAATAGGTTGGGCATTTTTTTTGGTAATTTTCCTAAAGTAGTGCTAATGCTTCCACCCAACTTTAGTTTAATTTAGTGTTTTCAAATTCAATCCGGACCGGGCCAGTCAACTTAGTCGAATGGACTGCGAACCAGACTGTGATTTGGTCTAGTTATGTCAATGGCCTAGATGGTCAAGAACCGATCAAATCCCGTGACACCAGTCAACCTGGTGGACCCGTCACCGGTTTGACCGGATCTTTGACTATGGCTCGGACTCTTGTAAAAAATTTAAGGGTGAGGAACAGGAGGATGGACCCCATGATCTCATCAAGGTAGAAGAGATATTTAGCCAATCAGCTAAGTGGTCATTCCTATCTAACTGGATACCTAAGCATACTTAATATATGTTACTCACTTTTTTCGTTAAATGTTCAATTTATATTGACTTGGCGGCCGAATCGGTCGAGTTGGCTGACCCAAAAGCCGGAGGCTAAGCCAATTCTTTGACCAGTCCGAGTATAGAAACATTGGTCAAATCTTACTTATCTTTTCGTATGGCAAACGCCAAAAGTACAAAGATATAGATTCAAAATTTAAACAGAAAGAAATCCCAATGTAAGAAAGAATTCGATATGAAAAAGACCTCTAAACCATCACAAACATTTATGTGAATTATCTATACATCAAATGAGATGCGATAAGTTAAGATTTAATATATACTTCCTGTCATACTCTAATAAATTAGACTTTTTACTTGGGATTTTCAACATAACATTAGATTCAAGTTTTGGCTAGACTTAAAAATTCATGCTTTCTGTGTATTTTGTTAATCGTATCCCCATATCATCAGTCTCAAGTGTTGTTTTGTAACTGAGTTTCACGAGAGATGAGGTATTAAAATATCTCATTTTACTTATTTACAGGTTTTCAATTGGCCTAATATGCATGAAGTCACCTTCCACGTGATATTTTAGGCTTTTAGATAAGATTGTTGTATATGTATTGACGAAGCTAAGAGGGGATTAATGGTGGCCTCACTCCATAGGTCCAAAAATTGCATATGCTTTCGGGTCAATATATATAGTACATGGTATGTATATGTTATTTACTAAAAACACTTTTTTGGCCCCCCAACCTCAATTTCACGGCCCCCCATTATGCAAACATGACTTCAAGCTGGTCTCGCATATCAGGATTTACATTTTACAGCTTTGTCAGTCAATCATCCAATTATGTGAATGGAGTGTTAAAATGTGAAACACATTTGTGTGCTCTGATAATTTAATCTTTTGGATTTGATTGTTTGAAATATATATTTACGAGTCTTATGATCTGGAATAGCTTATTAACCCTATCTTCATCAGCAATTTCCTTACTGAGCCAGAACATTACTAATACAAAAAGAAGTGACCATAATTGATCAAAATAACACCGTACAAGTTTCCAAAGACAGCACAAACTAAAGTTAAAGCGAATTGAAAAGAAAAATTCTTTTCTTGGCAAAGAAAATTTCTTTAATATGCCTTCCCTTTATGTTGTGTCTTTTACTTTTACTTTTACTTTTTCTCTTTCCCAGAGGAGTGTTTCGTAAGCATCATTCTCGTCGAGCCGAGCATATCATCTTCAAATAGAAGATACCAACGCTAATTTGGTAAGTTTAACAAGTTGGTATAATTGAGTCAATAAGATGTTAGTAAATCATTGACTAGTCTCTAAATTGGAAAACTCAAATAGAAATCGGTAGTTCCAAAAAAAAAAAAAAAAATTAATCACTTTAACACGCTAATGCCATACCAAAATAAATGTTTGCAATCGTTTGTAATTGGAAACAATCAATTAATATCGGTACTTCTGTAGAAATGTTAGTAAATTAGTAACGTGTGACAGGTCAAGCAAGTTGCCGAGTCAAATTTTTGTCACCCACAAAATTCGATAATTATCAACACTTTTCATGAATTTACCGGTATAGAAATGATTTTGACACAATGGAACATTGGAATGATCCGTAATCATCCAATTATCCTATGTAGGATTGTCGCGACCTCCCCTCGAGGCGGGGTTTTGACGCCACCTGAAGGTTCAGCTAATGGATTGTTAAGCCTAGACTTAACTCGGGCTCTCCCAAACCCATACCAATTCGCGACTTAGGTTTGAGTTCTTAACATGCAAATGATTTTCAATTAGGAGTCGCCACTAATCTATTTTTTGGTGGGTCGATTAGAAACCCAAGTAAAGCAACGGGAGACTTACTTTACTCCTACGAACCAGAGACTATGGGTGCGGGACTTGGTTACACTAGATTTCTCTAATGCCCTTTCGGTACCTTTCTTTTTATTTTTTTTATTTTTTGAAAATGTTTTTGCAGGCAGCTTGGATTGATTTTAATTTATCTCCCTAACCTGTGATGTCATCATGCGAGTGCACAAACCACCAATTAAACACCCAGATAAACAAATTGCAAAGACTTACCTCAAAGCAACGAAAGCATCTCGTTGTTATATCAAAATTCACATCATCAACCCTAGATATGATTTCTAATTAACACGCAACTTCTTTTTTTTTGTTTTCACTTTATTTAATGGGAACTTAATCTATATGCAATGCATGCTAGTAATCTAGTATAACATGACCACATGACCTAAATTACATGACATGGCAAATATGATCTAGATTATATGACATGAATAGATCCTAAAGAAATGCAATAATTAATGCAACCTTAATGACCTAATTCTATTGACAGGCAAATTCTTAATTTAAATGGGCCTAAAAACTAAATGACGTGCATTTTAATTACTCTAATCCTAAATGACGTGCTCATGACATTTTTTATATATTTTTTTATTTAGAAAATGCAATTTATCTAAAAAAAAAGGAAGTAATTTATCCTAAAGCATTTTTTTGGATTTTTTTTTGTTTGAAATTATAAAAATGTGGAAACTATCTACTTAAATTAAAATGTCACCTAATTTGAATTAGGAATGAAGTTATGTCAAATCCTAATTTAAACTAGAATGTTATCCTAACTTAGAAATCCCTAACTAAAATGCAATCTACTTAAAAACTATTATCTAGAATTAAATTACGTGCAATCTTACTCTAAAATGCAATGACATGCAAAGAATGCCTTAATTATACATGAATTATGCATGATGGTTTTTTTTTTTGCTTTGTTATTTTATTATTTTTTTGTTTTGTTTTTTATTAATTTCAAAATTAAAATTTAACATGCAATACCAAATAATAATAAAACTAACATCCTAGATGAATATGCTTTCTTTTTGTTTTCTTTTTCATGATTCAAAATAAAATCTCAACCCTAAATATGCAAAATAAGAAAAGCAAATCTAACTCTAATTTCCCTTTTCTTTTTTTTTTTCTTTTTTTTTTTTTAATTTTCAAAATTAACAATCGCCTAATAATTAAACATGCAAATAAAAAAAAAACTAACAACCTAAGTCATTTGATTTTTTTTTAATCTTTTATAAAACTTCAATTATAAACATGCAAACCCTAATTCTAACCTACATCTTTTTGATTTTTTTTTTTTTTAAAAATTAATTTAAATAACATCACAGCAAATCAAGTAATATTAATACCCCAAATTGACGAACCGTATCCCGCGCGTGAGATCGGGTTAGCCAATTTCACATAAATCACGAATCGGATCTCGGGCGGGAGATCGGATTAGCAATTTTTAAAGTAATTGCGAGTCGGATTTCGGGCGCGAAAATCAGACTGACAATTACTAGTTTCCGAGGCAATTTCCTAACATGTAATCTCAATTTCACATAAAAGGGTAATTATACTAACAGAACAGATAAAGTAAAATAACAAAAGTAACAAGAAATAAAAAGGATAAGTAAATAAAAGAAAAAGAAAACTACCTAAATTGACTTCTTTTCTTTTTTTTTTTTTTTAAATTTTTTATTGTCTTTTACTCTTCTCTTCCTCCGCACGCTTGTGCTCGTTGGGGTAGGTCCGGTGACGGGAGTCACCGACAAGGATCTCCGGCGAGGCAGGGCAGGTGCGCGGCGAGGAGGCTCGGAGCAGAGGTGGCCGGCAGCAGGGGGTTGCTCGGGCGTGAGATGCGGGCAGTGGTGCGACGGTGTGGTGGTGCCGGCGAGTGGACCCGAGGCGGTGTAGCAGTCACGAGCGGAAACCGACGGTGGGGAGAGCGGCAACGGCGCGCGGGGCTTCACTCGGGCGATGAGGGATCGCGAGGTGGTCGGATCTAACTGCAGGGGACGGAGGAGCGGGCGCGAAATCGGCGCGGCTGGAGACGCGTGCGCAAGTGCGGAGGAGGAAGACAAACAGTGACTTTTGTTTATTATTTTTATCTCTCCCCCTCTCCTCTTACGTAGCCTCTCCCTCTTTTCTCTTTCTCTCTCACTCTTCCCCTTCTTTTTGGTTTCGATGACACTCACTATTCATCTCTTTTTTTAATATCCTCCCCATGATTTCACTTTTCTTTGCTTTTCTCTAACGAGCATCCCCCTCCCTTTTTTAATCTTTTCCTTTCTCTCAATTTGTGTGTCTCCCTACGGGCACTCTTTTTTTAATATTTCTCACAAACCTCTCCCTTTTTTTAATCGAAGGAGAAGCCTCTCACAATGAAATTTCGCTCAGCCCTCACTCGTATGTCTCTTTTTTTCTGTGACAAAACCTCTCTCGTGAATCCCCCCCCAACTTCACTTTTCTGGTTTCTCTCTAACGAGCATCTCTCTCTTTTTTTTCTCGACAAACTTCTCTCGTGAATCCCCCCACCTGCTTCGTTCTGCCGTTCGCGTATTTATAGGCTTGAGTTCACCCACAACTGTTGATTTTCCCTTGCTTGTTACTTGCTTCATTTCAGCGAATTTCTCGCTGCTTCACCTGACAACCCATACTTGAAGAAGTATGGGCTTCCCTAAAGTCTGCGGAATGCATGTGCATGCGTTAATGAGGGAGGAAAAATGGATGTGCAGGGACTTCTTTCCTCTTTTTTTTATTGACTTTCGCTCTTTTGCGCGTTCAGACAAGCGGAGAGAGAGACCTTCCTTTTTTTTTTTGAATATTATCGACCACGAGCCGCTGCGTCTTGTTGTCCTTTTAGTACCGATGCAAAAAAAATGCGACTTCATGAAATGCAATTTTATTTTACTTTTTTTTTCTTAATTTTAATTTTTTTATGCAACTAATTACTAAATGATTAGGCAAAATTTAGGTGTCAACAGCTGCCCCTCTTTAAAGGTGAGCTTGAAGAGGTTGCCTTCAAAGACAAATTGAAACCTAAATTTTGACTATGCACATGCATTGAACGATTTTTGTTGGAAAATAAATTCCATTTTTTGATGCAATTTTTATGATGCATGGAAATACTAATGTAAATGATAGATGAACCTACCTGGGATAACTTACCTTTGAGGAGGATAGAGTAATTCGAGGTAGTGGGTGTTACCTATCCCGGGACCCGTACCATTCTACGGTCGCCTAGAATAGTAACATGACTTTGTGACAATACGCTTTCCCCGGACCCGTATCATTCTACGGTCGCCCAGTATGGCAGAAAGGAGCTGCTTTCTCGAGACCCGTACCATTCTACGGTCGCCCAATACGGCGGGAAGGGGTTGCCTTCTCGGGACCCGTACCATTCTACGGTCGCCCAATATGGCAGAAAAGCTTTGTAAGGAACGCTTTCCTAGGACCCGTACCATTCTACGGTCGCCCGCATGGCGAAATGAGCTGCTTTCTCGGGACCCGTACCATTCTACGGTGCGCCCAATACGGCAGGGAAGGGGTTGCTTTCTCGGGACCCGTACCATTCTACGGTCGCCCAATACGGCAGAAAAGTTTTGTAAGGAACTGCTTTCCTAGGACCCGTACCATTCTACGGTCGCCCAGTATGGCAGAAATGAGCTGCTTTCTCAGGACCCGTACCATTCTACGGTCGCCCAATACGGCAGAAATATTTTGTCTAGGACCCGTACCATTCTACGGTCGCCTAAACAGGGATTCATTTTCTAGGACCCGTACCATTCTACGGTCGCCTGAATGGGGAAATTGCTTTTCCAGGACCCGTACCATTCTACTGGTCCGCCCGTTAGAGCAATAAATGTTGTTTAGGACCCGTACCATTCTACGGTCGCCTAAACGGAGATTTTGCTTAGCTAGGACTCGAACCATTCTTCGGTCGCCCAGCGTTGCAATCTGAAGAAAATTCTTTGGGGACAACTCGAACGAGTGTCGGTGTATTCGAAAAAGGAATACCTGTGCAATGACAAGTATTTGAGGTATAGATAGAGATATACTTACCTGATGACATCTCTGTTCGTTAGGGATATGTCTCCTGTAAAGATGGGCTTTGGGCTGATGATATCTCTGATTCTTTGGAATATGTCTTCTGGAACTTAGATATCCTGTGGAGGCCTCTCACCTCCTAGTAGAAATAAATTTTGGAACATCAATGATGCCCCTTGAATGTTCATGATGGTTTCTCATCTCCTCATATCATGAGGCATTTTGAAAGGAACCTGAATGTTAAGAGCTCTTGGGTCTTTGAGAAAAAAATTATCTGTCAGACATGATTAGAGCAAAAATACATGCATTTGCCGAAGAAGTAAACAATTCAGCACACTCCAAAGTCCACTGAAGTTTTTATCCATTCAATCAAGATTTATGCATGATGGTTTTACCATATTTGCACCACCAAATTTCCACTGGGGAGAATCATCGCTTAAGACAATTTTTACTCATGACATGGATTTTCAAGAATACCAAATGAGAGACTTTCAGTTTGAAAGGACTTTCACTCACTCTCATTAAGAAGGCTATTTTGTCCCAACCATTAATGTGGGATCACAAGAATCACTCAATCTCACTTTCATCATGTCGACGAGGGTTCGAGTATTCTCGCAAGCGGTACGACCTTGTCAATCTGAGAGGCCTTTATCAAGACTGTAATGTGGGCTTGCTCAACAAAGATGGATTCTTCGAGTCAAGGCTAATGGAAGAACAATACTTTGCAATCATCTCCGGGTTTACAAGTCAAGTAACCTGTGAAATGAGATAGAAATGGTCTTGCTCACACTTCTTCGAGCAATGCTTATAAACACATGAATTCCTACATTAATTTCAGTGCCCTAATCTGAAGAGACTTTGTAAGGGACGTAACGTAGGTCAAGTTCATGGGTTGAGAAATGAATGGATCATTAGGCTCAAAATGTGTATAGGGGGATGAGAATTGGTGCTCATCTTGGCATTGTCACGGGTCTTTTTCTTCGCCATTGGGATTTCCTCATGGGTACTATAAAAACTTGGCTTTTGAGTTCTTTGAGTACCACTCCATTGAGAATTCACTCTCTTACAATTGATCACCATCTATTTCGACTCTTTCTTTCATTTTCTATGGGCATTGGCCTTGCTTTTACTAGGCACACTGCTTTTTCATGCCCCTTCTGTTTTTTGGATAACCACGTAATGCTTTAACATTTGGGTTCTTGAGGAGTTTTCATTTTTTGTCAGCACTTGGGATTCTGCTGCTTGAACATTTGCCTTTTGCCTTGCCCCAGTGTGGGGGACGATCACCAATTGGGTTTAAATGAAACGAATTTACAGGCTCAAGGGGGTACGCAATGGATAAAGTGTGTAGGATAGAGAAAGAACTGCTCTTCATCATCCTAAGGCACTTAAATTACCGTATGAATTCAATGTAATAGCAATACCTGAAGATTGATGCAAGTGAGAGCAAAAATATTCCTATCAATTTCCTCACCTCATGATGTCGCTTACCTCCAGCCTGCCCCAATGTGGGGTGGTTCTTGACAGGGGTAATTTAAAAATTATCCACATGTGTGGGCTCAAGAAGGGTTTAATCAATGGATGATCATGTAGTGTTTGGGATAGAGAATGAACCGTCTCTCATCATTTCGATCATCGTACCTTGCGCGAGAAAACTCTTTACCTCACAGACATGGAACTTCCTACACTTGTCTCACCGGTGTATGAGCAAGGGACTGTGTATAGGATAGGACTTGCCTTTCATCATACTGACATGTCTCATTTAGCATGTTCAATCCATTCCACATCATTCATTAACTTGATCTGCGGTGATAATCTTCGGGAATTGGTAATTTAAACAGTAAAACTATAATGCAAAAATTTCCTTTGAAAGGTCACAATTACTTCATGAACTCATCAGCTTTGAACACAAAGAGTTTGCAGCTCAAAGAAAGAAAAGGATTGGTAAAAAAAATGTTTTTTTTTTTTTTTTTTTAGTTTTTGTTTTTGTTTGGCAAACTTGTTGCCGTTTCCAGGGATCGAACCCTGGTCGTTCTCGGACCCATTCATTCCCCATGCCACCAGGCCGAGGTGCTGGTGGTGTCCTCAGGGCATTTCCTTTTTTATTTAATTGAACTGACTTTGGGTCAACACGCCTGATATACCGAATCAAATGAATTCGATATGTGTATGGAACAGGGCCTACTTTTCATCTCATTCAACCCATTCCCACACAATTCAATGAAGAAATGAGTACCTTCGATTCACAACAAATTCTATCAAGGGTAATATTTCTTCACCGCATCAGAGTTAACAGGATTAGAAAACTCACGACCATCCATTTCGTAAGGATTAAGGCACCACCAGGGGAGTACCCTCTTCACCATATATGGGCCGCTATAATTTGGAGCAAATTTGCCTCCAGGATCAGGAAAAAGTGGCAACACCTTTCTTAGAACTAGATCATTTACTTCAAAGTGTCTCGGCCGTACTTTCCAATTGAAGGCCTTAGCTACCCTTTGTTGATATGCCTGACCATGGCAAAGAGTTTTTAATCTTTTCTCATCAATCAGGTTCAACTGTTCGAACCTTTGTCGTGTCCATTCTGCCTCGGACAAATCTACTTGGGATAAGACTCTCAAAGAGGGGATTTCTACTTCCACAGGCAAGACTGCCTCCATGCCATAGACTAAGGAGAAGGGGTTGCCCCGATAGATGTTCGGATCGATGTCCGATACGCCATTAAAGCAAAGGGTAACCTGTCATGCCAATCCCGATAATTCTCGGCTTGTCTTAGCCAAGATCTTCTTGATGTTCTTATTAGCTGCCTCAACGGCTCCATTCATTTGTGGGCGGTATGGTGATGAATTCAAATGCTTGATTTTGAACTTATCTTGAACAACTCATCAACAAACTTGTTATTCAAATTTGTCCCATTGTCAGTGACAATTGCTTCGGGGGTGAGAACTTTGGGTTTTTCATGTGCTGTACTTCAATGGAGTCACCATTCGGCTCCTCAGGGTCTTCATTGTCATCGCTCATGGTATTGGACTGAACCAATTTCACCCCATTGCCTACCATAAGGTTGCTCCTGAAACATAAAATGGATAATTCAAAAAGACAAACAGGACTAAACGACATGGATGTTTTATCTTCTCTTTTTTTTTTTGAATTTTCCTTCCTTCCTTAGGATTTTTCCTTTTTCAAAATTTTCTCTTCTTTTTTTTTTTTTTTTTAAAAAAATTTGGCAAAACATTTGGAAAACCTTTTGACACGAAAAGCATGATGGAGCCCAGGCCTCGAATTCTCCTTGGATTTTTCTTTTCTTTCACTGGTTGGATATCATCACCGGGCTGGTTTGGTATACCCCATCATGCCCTCAAAATAAAGCTTGTAATCATAATCGATATTCATCAATCAAATTACATTTATTGGAATGGAAAGTACAACATTCAAAGCAAACATCAACTCCTTGACAAGCGATATGCAAAATGCGATAATTAAAGCGAAAGCAAATCCTGGAAAACATTAAAAGCGATAAGATTCCCGCGCAGGGGAGTGCAGAAAAGTAAACGTGTTACTCTTGTGGGCTAGCACCCATTTCCTCCGATGGTTCTTCATTAATGGCACCTATAAGGATATCATCGAATAGGGTCGTGATCCCTTCCATCTCATCATCTGGATCCTCTGTCTTTGAAGTTGTCGGGTCATCCATGCTACTCCATCCATCGGGCGCGATACCTTGGGAATTGATCATTCCTCCTTCATCATGCATCATTCTAGCAGGACCGGGGAATGTCTTGCGGATATCGAGGAATAATGAGTTTTTCCTCTCTCGTTCATGTCCTCCTCCTCTTCCATGGTACCCTAATCCGGCGGAACGAGGCCTTCGAGGGATTTCAATTGGATTCCGGATACCCTGTTCTTTTTTCCAAGTCCACGACCAGAATAAAGCCATTTCCAACCATCACTCTCGCTACCATAACTGCTGCATTTGACACATCAGGGATGGGTGGTGTCGATCCTCGAGATGCATGAATAGTGGACACGAGCTCGAACGATTGGTAACTCGACTCCTCCCTAGGTTCCGGCTCGACATAAGGGATGGCCGTCTCATGATAAATCCGATGATCTTCCTCGCCATGAACAATGACTAGCTTTCCTTTGACAACAAATTTCACGCTTTGGTGAAGACTTGATGGCACGGCTCCAAAGCATTATGAATCCAGGACGACCTAACAGAAATTGAACCCCGTAGGGATGTCCATTACACGGAAGAGGACGTTGAACGTCACCGGACCTATTTGCAGATCAAGGTGGGTCTCCCCTATCACCTCTTTTCTTGTACCATCAAAAGCTCGGACGGAGGTCTTTGCAGCACTTATTTTTGAAGGATCTATTTTAAGGCGATGAAGAGTCGTCAATGGACAGATATTCAAGGCAGACCCATTATCAATGAGTACTTGAGCCACATGGGAAGCCCCGCACTTGACTGATATGTATAATGCCTTAGTATGTCCCCTCCCTTCAAGAGGGAATTCTTCATCAGAAAAGGCTATTAAATCTTTGAGAAGAATCGACCCTACAAATTCCTCCAACCTGTTCACCTCGATCGTCTCCGGTACATGAACTTCACTCAAGACCTTCATTAGAGACTTTTGATGCGTAGGAGACGTTTGCAAGAGTTCAAGCAAAGAGATTTGAGCAGGTAACTTTCGCAACTGGTCGACCACGTTATACTCACTCGCTTTGATTATAGCCAGAAATTCTTTAGCCTCTTCATCGATTCGGCTTTGCAGGTTGGGTATTAGCTTGAGCATAGGTCCGACCAGACCTTGTAATCAGGTCAACATCTAGCTCGTATGACCAGGGGACGGCTTTTGTTATCTTTGTACTGATACAACTGGGGCATCTCAATTATTATCTCCTCATCAGTTGAAGGCACTTCCACCATCAGCCCTTCGTGGTTGGAGGCGTCCTCAAGTGGGGGCATACCTTCGATCAATGGATCAGGTTCGCTCTTTTCAGCACTTAGCTCAGCAAATTCTTTCTCCCAATCAATGATGACTTGAGAGATAGTTGACACTATTCCAGTTTGATCAACATACCCGATCATGCCAGCTTTAACCATTTCTTGAACCCTTTCCTTCATGGTAGGCAAAGGAGGATTCTCATTTGTCGGATAGTAACCAACTCTAACTAATCCGTTTGTAGATATCTTTGACACACCTTCAAGTTCATCTTTTTGCTAGCATTGAACTCAAAGATTGCATTCACGTTTCCCTCATGCTCCGGCAACGGATTCTTCTTGACATTTGGTTGGGTGGTCCGGAAAGAAAATGCCTTAGTATCCAATAAATTTTGGATCTTGTGCTTCAGAGTCATACATTCATCAGTCGAATGGCCCACCTCTCCCATATGATACTCACATTTTTGGAGGGATCATAATTGGAGAATTTTTCAGCATTGGGCCGCTTTGGTTCGTGGGAGATCAATCCCTTCTTTTGGAGTATCGGCAGGACCTGAGATAGAGGACCAGGAAGAGGAGAGAACTGCCTTTTGAATTGTCGCGGTGCATGCATTCGGCCTCCATCTTGCTGATTCCCGGGGACACGAACAATTGGAGGCTTACTAGGGGTTGCTTGCGCATAAGCAACATTAACTTCAGTGATCGGTTCTTTGTCTTTCCTTGCAATAAATCTTTTCCCTGCAGGGGTTGGTTCATTAAACCATCCATCTCTCAGCCCTGTCTTTATTTGTTCACCCACTGGGATGAGTTGACTGAAGTTCTCAACATACGTGCTGGCCATTCGATTACGAAACTCGAATGGGAGGGTTTTGACAAACAACTTCATCAATTCTTTGTTAGTGGGTTCGGGAGTGATTTGAGCGGCGATTTCGCCACCTTATAGCATATTCTTTAAACGACTCACTCCTCTTTTTCTCCATTCGTTCGAGATCCTCTCGGGAAGGTGCAATGTCCATATTGAACTTGTACTGCTTGAGAAATGCATCGGCCACCTCATTCCAAGTGTCGAGGAGGTTTATGTTTTTCATAATATACCAATTCAGTGCAGGCCCGACCAAGCTCATTTGGAATGATTGAATCATAAGGGGCTCATTTTTGACATGTTGAGCCATCCTTACATGATACATCTGCAGGTGAGCTTTCGGGCAAGAAGTACCATCATACTTCTCGAACTCCGGCATTTTAAACTTGTTCGGCGTCTTAACCTTCTCATAAACGGACAAGTCAATTGGGAGTGAGTTCTGCGATCCTTGCAATTGTTTCACTTTCTCTTCAAGTTTCGCAAGGCGTTCACCTTGCTCCGTCTTAGGAGTGCCATCAGACTTGGCTTTCTCGGCAGTGATTGGAGGTATGTCATCCTCCAATTCAGGCATGTCATCATCAGCCATCTGGATCTTCCTTGCCTGCTTTGGGATTATTAACTCAGGTAGAGCAGGTGCAGGAGTGGGATTCACCCGGAGGGACTCGATTTGGGCAGTTATAAGTTGCATAGATGTAAGCAACGCTGAGCTGATCTTCCACACCGGTAATACGATCACGCATCTCGGTTTGGTCAGCCATTTTAGCTCTTGATCGTGTAATAATAGGCGAACGTGGCGGATCCGTTATCACCTAAATTGCAGAAATGAACAAAATAAGTATCTCATATGAAACACGTCGGTCCATGGCAATGGCCTAAGAATTTTTTCATTAAGGGAGCTTTCGACACAGCCTAACAAAATAGAAACTTGAAATGCCCTAAACAAATAAACTAGAAAGGCAAATGACTCAACTTCCTAAACATTAATCTAGAAATGAAAACAACAAGATTGATTCAAGCACTTCATCTAGCTTGATCAATATACACTCGGGACACCACTCGGCGCAATCGCTTATTCTCCTCTTGAGCTTTTTCAGCAACCCTTTTGAGGCGTTTATTCTCGCGCAGTTGGTGATCTTCGTGGCACCTCGGTATCTTTGGAAGTAACTCCTCGGAATCTTGTGTTGTTGAATGTACTTAATTGAGGCATAGTACTTCCTTTCTTTACCCTTCAGCTCTTCCTCAGGCCATTTGAGCTTTTGTGGATGACACATGTCCCACATTGATTTGATTGTGAGAATGGAATCCTCATGGTCTTGATCTCCATCAACGAAGCTTACTCGGAGCGGATCTATTTGCAAAGCTGGTGGAAGCTCCTGCACCACTTGATACTGACGGGTCACTCTAGTTGGATAATATCCCATTGCTCCAGTGAATCCCAGTAAAGGAATTGGGCCAGCAGCTCCACATGAGAGTCTCGCCACACGAACTTGGAACCACTTAGCATGCCATAGGAAACTCTTGGAAGTTGGTTTTTTCATGAAAGCTAGCCATCTAGAATAATGGTAATCCGGTGCATGTTTTTGGTTGTTCTCAAATCTCATAATATGGTGATTAGAGTTATTAACATCATGTATAGTCATTGAACCACCAAATCCTTTTATATGAGAAAGAAACCAAATTTGCAAAAGCTCAGGAGAGGCATGGAAAATCTTATCACCGCCTTCTTTGAATCGAGTGAGGGAAAGAAAAGTTTCAGTCGAACAGTGTTTACAAAATTTTTTCTTCCAACACTTGTTTAACTAATTGAGCAATCAAAGGGTTAATGACATTCTTGCAATGAGGGAAAACTATAAACCCAAAGAACGCTAAAAGGAAAACCCTTCGCATTTGAAATGAATTGCCATTTTCAAAACATTCTTTTAGAAAAGATAAATGACATGTATTGCGGTGAGCTTTTAAAATCTTTCTTACATTGTCCTCCTTAATTCTTAAAAAATCGGATAAGGCCACAACGGGGTCTATTCCGATAGGTGGGCTAATTAATTCAGCTTTCAAAGATTTCCCTATGGCAGTGCTATACTCTTCCAAGGTGGGCGTGAGTTCATGCTTACCGCCAAAGATGAAAGTAGAGGTCTTGGGGCACCAACAATGAGCAAGTGCTTGGATAAGGCCGCCATGGATGTTGATATGCAGCAGTGGAAGTAGTCGTCCAATGTGCGATTCTACGAACTGACGACCAGCTTGGTCTAACTTGTTCCACCAGGTGCTAAGCTCTTCCTTCGGAGGGAGAATAATTCGAATGTCCGGTATTCCCATTGTATATTGACCAAGACTCAGGACAATCCTAATGCCATGAACCGACCAAATGATATAATAAAGTAAGTAGACTGCAAGAGTGTGAATTTAGAAAACTTACTTTACCAATAAACAAGGGGCAATCACATAGGCAAGCGCATGGTAAGTGGCTCGATTTCTAGTCTATAAGGCTTAACAAAGTGAAGCCACAAGAATAATCAGACTAGCCGCGGGCGTACGGACTAAGTCGGGTCCTCATGACTTCAGCTTGGTCAAAGAGCCGACCCAGGTCGCGGACATGCGGACCGAGGTGGGTACTCTTGACATCAAAAAGAAATTTCGGGATCGAGATGGGCGACTCGTACCGCGAGCATACGGTCAGAGTGGTATCCATCTTGATACCATCCTAGATAATCCTATGCGGCCCAGGTCCGGCGGCAGGTTGTGTGTGCAAAAGTGTAGTGATAAATGCAAAGCATGCACAACAGTTTAAATCAAGCAACACTTCATATATGAAAATAAACCATACATTCCTACACCTCCCTGCAGAACAAAGGTCAGCAAACACTTCCCCTTATACCTCCCATCTTGCAAAAACATTTAACACCTTAAATGTTAGGGACGTACCTGGGATCCTTGCTACCAAGCAAAAAACATTTTTTTCAAAAATTGGCCTAAGTCCACTAAGTGTTTTAACTCATCTCCCAGCGGAGTCGCCAAGCTGTCGCGACCTCCCCTCGAGGCGGGGTTTTGACGCCACCTGAAGGTTCAGCTAATGGATTGTTAAGCCTAGACTTAACTCGGGCTCTCCCAAGCCCATACCAATTTGCGACTTAGGTTTGAGTTCTTAACATGCAAATGATTTTCAATTAGGAGTCGCCACTAATCTATTTTTTGGTGGGTCGATTAGAAACCCAAGTAAAGCAACGGGAGACTTACTTTACTCATACGAACCAGAGACTATGGGTACGGGGACTTGGTTACACTAGATTTCTCTAATGCCCTTTCGGTACCTTTCTTTTTATTTTTTTTATTTTTTGAAAATGTTTTTGCAGGCAGCTTGGATTGATTTTAATTTATCTCCCTAACATGTGATGTCATCATGCGAGTGCACAAACCACCAATTAAACACCCGATAAACAAATTGCAAAGACTTACCTCAAAGCAACGAAAGCATCTGCGTTGTTATATCAAAATTCACATCATCAACCTTAGATATGATTTCTAATTAACACGCAACTTCTTTTTTTTTGTTTTCACTTTATTTAATGGGAACTTAATCTATATGCAATGCATGCTAGTAATCTAGTATAACATGACCACATGACCTAAATTACATGACATGGCAAATATGATCTAGATTATATGACATGAATAGATCCTAAAGAAATGCAATAATTAATGCAACCTTAATGACCTAATTCTATTGACAGGCAAATTCTTAATTTAAATGGGCCTAAAAACTAAATGACGTGCATTTTAATTACTCTAATCCTAAATGACGTGCTCATGACATTTTTTATATATTTTTTTATTTAGAAAATGCAATTTATCTAAAAAAAGGAAGTAATTTATCCTAAAGCATTTTTTTGGATTTTTTTTTGTTTGAAATTATAAAAATGTGGAAACTATCTACTTAAATTAAAATGTCACCTAATTTGAATTAGGAATGAAGTTATGTCAAATCCTAATTTAAACTAGAATGTTATCCTAACTTAGAAATCCCTAACTAAAATGCAATCTACTTAAAAACTATTATCTAGAATTAAATTACGTGCAATCTTACTCTAAAATGCAATGACATGCAAAGAATGCCTTAATTATACATGAATTATGCATGATGGTTTTTTTTTTGCTTTGTTATTTTATTATTTTTTTGTTTTGTTTTTTATTAATTTCAAAATTAAAATTTAACATGCAATACCAAATAATAATAAAACTAACATCCTAGATGAATATGCTTTCTTTTTGTTTTCTTTTTCATGATTCAAAATAAAATCTCAACCCTAAATATGCAAAATAAGAAAAGCAAATCTAACTCTAATTTCCCTTTTCTTTTCTTTTTCTTTTTTTTTTTAATTTTCAAAATTAACAATCGCCTAATAATTAAACATGCAAAAAAAAAAAAAAAACTAACAACCTAAGTCATTTGATTTTTTTTTTTTTTTAATCTTTTATAAAACTTCAATTATAAACATGCAAACCCTAATTCTAACCTACATCTTTTTGATTTTTTTTTCTTAAAAAATTAATTTAAATAACATCACAGCAAATCAAGTAATATTAATACCCCAAATTGACGAACCGTATCTCGCACGTGAGATCGGGTTGGCCAATTTCAGATAAATCACGAATCGGATTTCGGGCGAGAGATCGGATTAGCAATTTTTAAAGTAATTGCGAGTCGGATTTCGGGCGCGAAAATCGGACTGACAATTACTAGTTTCCGAGGCAATTTCCTAACATGTAATCTCAATTTCACATAAAAGGGTAATTATACTAACAGAACAGATAAAGTAAAATAACAAAAGTAACAAGAAATAAAAAGGATAAGTAAATAAAAGAAAAAGAAAACTACCTAAATTGACTTCTTTTCTTTTTTTTTTTTTTTTTTTAAATTTTTTTATTGTCTTTTACTCTTCTCTTCCTCCGCACGCTTGTGCTCGTTGGGGTAGGTCCGGTGACGGAGTCACCGACAAGGATCTCCCGAGGGGGGCAGTGCGCGGCGAGGAGGCTCGGAGCGAGGTGGCCGGCGAGGGGGTTGCTCGGGCGTGAGATGCGGGCAGTGGTGCGACGGTGTGGTGGTGCCGGCGAGTGGACCCGAGGCGGTGTAGCGGTCACGAGCGGAAACCGACGGTGGGGAGAGCGGCAACGGCGCGCGGGGGCTTCACTCGGGCGATGAGGGATCAGCAGGTGGTCGGATCTAACTGCAGGGACGGAGGAGCGGGCGCGAAATCGGCGCGGCTGGAGACGCGTGCGCAAGTGCGGAGGAGGAAGACAAACAGTGACTTTTGTTTATTATTTTTTATCTCTCCCCCTCTCCTCTTACGTAGCCTCTCCCTCTTTTCTCTTTCTCTCTCACTCTTCCCCTTCTTTTTGGTTTCTGACAGACTCACTATTCATCTCTTTTTTTAATATCCTCCCCATGATTTCACTTTTCTTTGCTTTTCTCTAACGAGCATCCCCCTCCCTTTTTTAATCTTTTCCTTTCTCTCAATTTGTGTGTCTCCCTACGGGCACTCTTTTTTTAATATTTCTCACAAACCTCTCCCTTTTTTTAATCGAAGGAGAAGCCTCTCACAATGAAATTTCGTTCAGCCCCACTCGTATGTCTTTTTTTTCTCTGACAAACCTCTCTCGTGAATCCCCCCAACTTCACTTTTCTGGTTTCTCTCTAACGAGCATCTCTCTCTCTTTTTTTTCTCTGACAAACTTCTCTCGTGAATCCCCCCCCACCTGCTTCGTTCCGCCGTTCGCGTATTTATAGGCTTGAGTTCACCCACAACCGTTGATTTTCCCTTGCTTGTTACTTGCTTCATTTCAGCGAATTTCTCGCTGCTTCACCCGACAACCCATACTTGAAGAAGTATGGGCTTCCCTAACGTCGGCGGAACGCATGTGCATGCGTTAATGAGGGAGGAAAAAAATGGATGTGCAGGGACTTCTTTCCTCTTTCTTTTTATTGACTTTCGCTCTTTTGCGCGTTGAGACAAGCAGAGAGAGAGACCTTCCCTTTTTTTTTTTTTTTTTTTTGAATATTATCGACCACGAGCCGCTGCGTCTTGTTGTCCTTTTAGTACCGATGCAAAAAAAATGCGACTTCATGAAATGCAATTTTATTTTACTTTTCTTTTCTTAATTTTAATTTTTTTATGCAACTAATTACTAAATGATTAGGCAAAATTTAGGTGTCAACAAGGATGTAGTTCAGATCCTCGTAGAGCTAACGTAACATTCTCATCTTAACAAAAGCCATCCAACTCCTTCACTCTTTAATACCGTGTAGACTTTATCATCCATTTATTTTCTTTTGTAGACCGGGGCACAGATGTGGCTTATGCATGCAGCCTTTAACTCAATACTTATTTGAACACAATTGGTGGAATTTGACTGAATAACTTGGATTTCCTTAACTGAAAATCTCTCCATACACCAGCCAAGTGCGCCAATTTTGAGGCTTTTTCACTTTATTCTATCAAAAAAAGAATCGACATCATCTGCAAAAACGATAATCCATAATAACTTATACAGAAATAAAAAGGAAGGAAAAACACATATCTCTATGCCATATGTTACCTATGTCCCCTTTATCTTCTTATGAATTAATTCAGCACCGTTCGCGTAATCTTACCGTACCTTTGTTTAAAGAAACAAATATTGGGGTCCTCGCAGTTTCGTCATTCGCACTTTAGTCCCTATAACGTGATATTTAATACCTAAACTTTCATGATAATGCAATTTTGCTGCCTGGTATTATTATTATTATTATTATTATTATTATTATTATTATTATTATTTTGGGCAGACCGCTACCTGGCATTGATTTGAAGCCAAAAATGGTGTCAATTCTTTTAACATAACCGAGCCAAATCACAATCTAACACGATAGATAGTCTTCATCAAAGGGACTATAAAAGCACTTTACAATATATTTATATTTTAGTAGAAAAGGGTGGGAAGCGAAGTAAAAATTGTCATACTTTAAAGACTATGAATGCACTTTACCAATAAGTTCTATTAAAGATTTAACATTCTCTAACATCACCGGTAAAAGAAAATCATTTCTACATAATATTTGATGCATGTGCATAAGATATTACTATTTAAGGAACCACGCTCACGTAATCTTGCCTTTGATTTTTGCTTTTTCATTGTAATAAAGCCATTGATTCCATACTTCAAGAAAATCCCTCTCGTCTCTATCCCTCTCTCTCTCGCCCTCCCTCTCCCTCTCCCTCTCCCTCTCCCTCCCTCTCTCTCTCTCTCTCTCTCTCTCTTGCAGAAGCTGAATAGCCTAGTGAAATCATCAGTACTAGAACATGAGGAAACTGATCGAAACAAGCCAAAAGACGATGGCGGCGGCAACAATGACAAACTACAACGTCACAAAGGGCTTCATGCGGTTCCTCGAAACACCCAAGAGAAGGCTTTAACGTTTCGTGCTCCCGATTGTCTTCACCGCCTTCTTTGCTCTTTTCCTTCGCCTCGTGCCGCCACCGCTGCAATAGCAGCACGTTCTGCCTTGTTAATTTCATAGTTTTCATGCTCTCGACTTACATACTAACCTCATCTTTGAGTTGAGATCCTCTACCCTTCTCCCTGTTCACCGGTGTCCTTTTTCACGCTTGCCTTGTTCTTTGTTTTGTTGTAAGGGTTTCCCTGTTCTCCCTTTCCTTGTATCCGTTGTGTTGGTTGCTTTTAGCTGATGTTTGGCTTGTTTCTGCTCCTGTGCAGTTTATGCCTCCCCCCTCCCCCTCCCCTCCCCCTTTTTCCTTGGTACCCTTCCACTCGCTCTGACTTGTTTGTCTTCGTGAGTGTAAGTTTTTGGTGCCGGGTTTTTTAAGTTTTTGGTGCCGGGTTTTTTGCTGTATAGCTGTATAGCTCTTTGGTTTAAAGTCAATATATCTCTTACCTTCTACCAAAAAAGACTTACATACTAACCTACACTTTAAGCCTCACCCACAAAGTTTCATTTCTGCAATGATTTTGTTTATAGGATCATGGGCATGGAGACTCGACTATTTGTAGGCTCACGAAACACTTTGCATGCCCCATCACCCTTCTCACTTGATTGCGGTTAATTAAGTCTATTTGATGTAGCATTTGTTTCACTTAAAGATGTGGGAAGATGCGCTAGTTTTTGAGTCAATTTGATGAGTTCGACTAATATTGGCTTGGATAATGAGGTATATACTTTGATTCATTTTTTCCATTGCCTAATAGCCGGAGTACTACCATTGTTGCTTTTAGTACTTTCTCTTGGTCAAGAAGTTTGATGTTTGATAAGGTTCGCAATTTGATTCTGAGTGAGAATAATCATGAGAGAATCCAATGAACTAGTGTTTATCGGTTTGGTAGGAGAAGGTAGAGAGAGAATGTGTTGATAGGAGTAAATGAATATGTATAGATGTAGTCAGTCTGAAACTAATACAGTTGTATATTGAAACTATGGTAAAATGGAGCATCTTACAAGGAATGGCCTAAAGTTGAGAAACCAAAAGGGTATGTGAACTTGTTGCTATAGCTAATTGTAAATAGAATAGTGCAAATTTTATCTTGTGTATCATTGAGGATTCATCATCTGACATATGGTTGTTAGATTATGATTAATCTTTTCATGCTATTTCAAATTGAAATTGGTTTACTATTTACAATGCCTAGAAAGTGGTAAAGTGCCGTAGTGAAACAATAATGAGTGTAATGTTGTCGACAATGTCAAAATCGTAACAAATGACGATATGATGAGGTTGATTGATGTGCAACAAATTCTAGAGTGGAAAGAAGAACCAATTTTCTTTAGTCCTTCGGATTTATCTGGGTCTTGGTTCACTTCAAATTTGAGATGCCATAATGATAATGAAGGGAATCAAGCATAGTAAGCAGTATGAGCTCTAAGGAGAGAAAGTGATGGAGTTTACCATTAAGATGTCTAATGCATCAATTTAAAAGCAGGAATTGTGACATATGCATATAGGACACATTGGTGAGAGAAGCCTAAAAGTTTTAGAGTGGGAGGAATCTACCGTATGGTAATGTGGTTAAGGAGCTGAATGTATATGGGTGTTATAATTAGAGCAAACAACATAAACTACAATTTAGTACAATTGTCAGAAACCAAGGAGATTGCAAAGTTACTCCAATGTTTGCAAGCCTCATGGTGTCCTTCAAGGAAGAGAACAAGATTTATACTAATAGTTGTGGATAACTACCTAAAGAAAACCCTAGTGTTTGTGCTATGGCACCAATTTGATGCTATTTTCAAGATCATGTGGTTTAGAGCTTTGACTGAAATGGAGACTTGTAAAATGAACAAACATGTGTAGATTGACAATGACATGGAGTTCTATTTGAAGCTCTTAAATGAATTTTTGCAAAGAGGAAGTCATAGTGAGACGGTGTACTAGTGCTATTGAACCTCAATAGGTTGCAAAGTTGATGATCAAACTGTTTTTGGAGACTTCCCATGAAATGCACATTACTGTTGATATGGTTTGGAGATTTATGTCTGCTGCACTTTGTATGATGAGCTACATGGTGAATAGATTCCCATAGATTGCGATCAAATGTCAAGTATCATTAGGTAACATTATCGATTATTCTGATCTTAGAATACTTAATTCTCATATTATGTTCAAATGAGTGCTATAAGCTTGATAGGTACCCATTATGACAATATATTTTGTCATATTTCCAAAGTAACAAGATATCAACAAATTGATTAAAAAAAGGGTTATATGAGGTGCAAGCCCATGATTAACAAATCGGTTTTATAAATATTAATTATATTTTTGCTAAATATGATGCTTACTAAGAGTTGACATGATATATCTTGATATATATATAAAGAATTAGAGGATTAAAAGAATTATCCATTGGCATGTAAACAGAATAATATTACATGCTTCACAGACAACTGAATATAACAAATAAAAAAAACTAACAGCAAATCAATAGAAAAAAAGTTATCCATTATTACAAAAAGTCCATAAACCGAAAAAAATAAACATCAGAGGGCTACATTACACGGTTCAGCGTATTTTACAAGCAAATAAATATGAGTAAGTCCATAGTTATTGACTACTCTTTTGATTAGAACTCTACATTTGGCAAAATTCCAATACTCTGTAGTTGATGAGAACAAACTTCTATATTTTGTATTATTTATACCACTTGACAATTGATAAGACAAAGTAAGTCTATAACGCATGGAAACACAATTGACAAAGCATTATGCCCTCTTTAACAACATGATATTAAAATATTGATTAAACATTACATAAAATGATGGTCCATATTTAACAGATAAATGATGTAAACATGATCTAAGTAAGATGATAACACATATTTTACGTACATAAGAATATTACAAATAATAATTAATTTACTAATTAACACAAATATTTAATTGAATAAAAAAAATATTTTACAAGGACTCTATGACATGATAGTGCATATTTCGTAAATATAAGATGTTGAGGATCGATAAATAAATAAATATATGTGTGTGTAGTATGAATGATACCCTCTGTTCCGACCAAAAAAGAAAAACGATGCCCTCTGTTTGATAAATTAAGGACGTTAAACGATAATAAATAAATAAAAAAGTTCATCGCTAAGGAGTTATAGGTCACCTCTTACAAATAACGAATATTAAAAAATAAATAAAATAATTATAATTAAATAAAAAACACATGATTAAAAAATTATAGCATATTTTTAAAGCGTCTTCATGATTAAATATGACAAAAACATAATGAATGATTCCCTTATGATTCAATGCAAAATCAGAGATCGCTCTTACCATTTTGCGATTTAGATGCTTTTGAAAGAGTTTGATAATACAGAGATACACAATATAAAACAATTTTCACAAATAAATGATGTTAGACGATCCTTAGAAAAACTATATATAACATGATAGTCCATATCCGACGAATAGATGGCTTTAGAGAATAATTATATGTCATTTTTATTTTAAAATAACAAAAATAGATTTTTCAATATGAAAAACTGTAATTAAATAAAAAAAAATTTGGAATTAAAATATATTTTTAACATACAATTTCCCAAATTCATAAATAAATATGACTAACGAATCATTAGTGGTGACTCTTATGATTACATGCATAATTATAGATAGCTTTTAATATTTATATTTGAAAATTGCATGTCACCAAGAATCTAAAACAATATTAAGAGCCCATTACTTTAAATTTTTAAGTTATTCATATATGATTAAATGAATTAACAAATATTATTTATATCACTTTATAGTTCATGAAGATAACTCTTGTCACCTAGCAATCGAAGAGAGTTAGAGTAAGTTTTGAATGAGCTTTCGAACGAGTTTTTGTATTATATGTGTTTCATGAAGATAACTCTTGTCATACTTTACAAATGTATGCTGTAAATGATATAAAAAAAAAATGAATAGAAGATCAACACAAGAGTTGCCTATGATTTCAAAAAAATATATAAAGAAAAATTTATATGCCTAGATATTGCTTCCAAGAAAAATGAGATGGGTAAATATTAGACTGGCATCAAATAAATTTAACTACATTTAGTAATGATAACTAAAACTTCACGTTAATTTCATCAGGGGTGTTACTTCTTTGAAAGAAAGTCAAATAAATGGGTATGTGCTCAAACCCATTAAACGAAAAAAAGAAAGGATAGAGCACTCAAGATAATATCGATCGACATTCAGTGTATCCAATAGAGTTGGTCAATTAAAAGATATTTACAGTCATCTATTGGCGTTGTTTAACCCATTTGGCTAATCTAAAACATTTTTTTAATAGAAGCAAAAAGTTCAAAATATTATCTGCATTATACTTCAAGATATATCTTTTGTAACTTCTAAACAATATCTTATGTTCCTTTTGATATTTTAACATTTCTTTTTCATAGAGATATTATAGTATGTGGCTTTCAATATACCACTTTTGTGACCTGAATGTCTATATAAGGGTGTGTTTGTTTCATGGAAAACTCAATGATAAAGGAAAATGTTTTCCGGAAAAGTATTTTCCAAGAACACGGTTTGTTTTCCTTTGTTTGGTGATGTATAATTGAGAATGTTTTCTACCGTTTAGATCCCATTAAAAATAATTTCACACAGGAAAAAATGAATTTTTAATCTAAAAACTTCAAAAATTTAATAATGTTTTTTATTTACTTTTATTTTCTATTTTTTCTTTTCTTTCTTTTTATTTCCTTTTTCTTTTTCTTGTTCTTTTTCTTTTTCCTTTTCTTTTTCTTTTTCTTTTTCTTTTTCTTTTTCTTTTTCTTGTCCTTCACTCCTTAGCTTCCTCATGCCATCCCTTCGCTTTCTCGGTAGTTTGTTCCCGGCTAGCTTAGAAAGGGTGAGCTCCAACTGTAGCCAAAGGCAGCGAGCTCACTAGGCCGGTCGCTAGAGGTTGCGAGCTCGCCCAATCTGGCAAGGCTTGAGCCTCATCGCTAGAGGCCACGAGCTCACCTGATTTAGCGAGGCTTGAGGCTCACCGGCCTCAGGCAAGCTCAAGCCTTGTTGTTGAAGGCCATGAGATCACTCGATCTAGTGAGACTAGAGCTCACTAGCCGTCCTTGTGACCGGTGACGATGGTGAAGAAGAAGCAAAAAGAAAAAGGAAGAAAAGAAAAAGAAAAAGAAGCAAATTTGAATTTTTATTTTTATTTTAAAAATAATTCTTTTTTTTTTTTTTTTTTTTTATGACCGAGGAACCGCTGGAGATCACCCTTCGGGATCACACTACCCTCCAATGCTCGGTAGTATCGTCAAGTCTCGCCGCAAGCCGTTATTTAGATGTAAAATCTCAAGAGGGTTGGCTCGTAATCCATCCTTAGGACCTCCACTTAAGTCATGGAAATGCAACAAGAGGGTTCAAACTCTCGACCTTGGCGATGAGAGAGAGAACTTACACCAACTGCGCTGCCCATGGATGGGTATGTTTTCCAAATTTTAATTTTTTTAAAAATTTAAAAATTCAAATTCAATTTTTAAAAAAAAATATACTTTTATAAGAATAATTGTTTGTAAACCAAGCATCAAATCTAAGCTTTAGTAGATTCGGAAAACATTTTCCGGTCCTTTCAAATGGGAAATCATTTTCCTGAATTTAAGCTTTACTAGGAAAACATTTTTTATTGACTAGGAAAACGTTTTTCATTAACTCATTTTCCTGAATGACCCAAATGTTGGAAAATAAGAAAAATGTTTTCCCTGAAAATGTATTCCACAAAACAAACGCACCCTAAGATTCTAGATATATAACATAGATAAAAAATATATATATATATTAACCAATAATTATGATACAACCATAGTAAGATTTACACAGTTGCAAAATATAATTAACCGGAAGCATCAATAGATGCCAAATGTATTAACAACCAACTGTTACTGTTAGCAATGAAATTTTCACCAAAAATAATATGGAAGGAATGATGTGCATATTCTTATTTTGAAAATAAATCAAGGGAATTATGCATATGCATTCTTGGGAAAGAAATATTGTGAATTTCTTTAAAATACAAATTGCATATTACAAGTTTTTGCGAGATATACAATAGTTCTCTTGTGATGCATTGTGACAAATGACGAGATATCCATCAATTATTGTCAAAACAAAAAGATAAAATAAAATGGTTACCAACAAGAAAAAGGGAGAATTTCCATAAAAAAAGGTAAACTGTAATATATGGAATTGGAAGTTCATCTCATAGGAAATCAATTATTATTCTCTATAAATTGAGAGGAGCATAAACGATTTAAATCTTAGGAACATTCTAGACAAATTAACTTGCTAGCTTTTTCAACATTAAAACGATCACACAAAATGAAGATATCAATAAATTGAAGAAATTTATTATTTATGCTTTCATGTTTCTAACTTATTCATATTTATTTTACATGCTCAAAATATTTTACGTACTTATACCATGAGTCAATAGATAATGCAATATTATATCTCATTTATTCTTTTAATACGAGGATGAATCTGCTTGACGGGGTTCCTTTTCACTTCAAACATATATTGTGTAAATTTAGGCGCAGATTTGATTGATGTGAATATTATTTCACGTTGGAACTAATATTTAAGAAATATAATCTTAGCATTGCTAGTTTACTTAAAAAGCAAACTAAAAGCAAAAGGCAGCATATATTCCGTTCCGACAGGGAGGAAACAGAGAAGTACGGAGGTTTTTGCTTTCTTTCTTTGTAAGAGGCCTTGTGTGCTTTTTTTAATCTCAAGGGAGACGAAGTGAGCAAATCGAAAGGAAAATTCTTTTCTTGGCAGAGAAAAAAAGTTCTTGCACTCCCTTGCTTTCCTAAAGAGTGTGACTCATGCATAACGTAGATGCAGATTGCAGAGTAAGCATCTTAATATATTTTTTTCTTCTTCTTTTTTCTTTCGGGGTAGTGACGCGAGGATCCCAAACTTTTTTTTTTCTAATATTATGAATATCTTTTTTTTTGTTTATTTTAATTTATGAGCTTTCAAGAATCCGCATATTATAGTCTTTCTGTTAAGTATTACGCCACATGTACTTCTTTATGTGGACTGCTGCCATGTCAGTATTTATTGGCTAAAATGATCATGTCTTTATTGCTATTTTCAGTCAGCAAATTTTCTTTCCTTTCTTTTAGGGCCAAAATAATGAGACATATATTTGTATTGTATAGGTTATATACATATATAAGCAGCGTGCATGCCAGCATGAAAAATCTATTGTTGCCATGCTAGCTGACGGTGTTATAAGTCTTTTCGGAAGGACCACATTGATTGGATTTTTAAAAATTCAAGACCTAGAGTAAAAAAGAAAAAGTTAAGAGATCATGTTGAACATTAAAGATATTCAAAAATCGCCCTTATTGTTATCCTTTTGTTTCTATGGAAGCATAATCCTCATAGACTAGCTAATTGTAATGTTCTCACCTCAGTAAAATTGAATCCTAGAGCAAAGTCGATAACATTACAGGAAACTGTGTCGTATACAATGAGCTCTCACAACCCACTCAATGGGTTCTTCATGTCTCAATGGCAATAATACTTCTACTTTTAGCTATGTAAAGTAATTTGTTTCGACGTAGCACATTATGCATTCAAGTCATAGAATCTTCCAATGTAGTAATCTTGTGAGAGACGCTTGCCATCAAACCTTACTTGATGCACAAGGATTGAGTAGTTTAATTCCTATGATTGTGAAAATTATCGGAGACGAATTCAGATGCCCCGCATTATTAAAAGAAAAAGACGACATTCTCGTTTGAGTCCTTGGCATCCCTACTCTATAAGAACTAATATTAAGTCCCCAAACTTTATCTGAGTTACTTGGCTTGGTTGGCATTGCAATCCGTCGCAATGTTTACATTTCTTTGTGTTTTCCTTCTCTCCTTTCCCTTGAACCTCCCAAAGGCCACCGATTCGCTAGCAGTTCATGTCAATGAAGATGTTTTCAGTACTCTAGCATAATCAAATTCTCTCAGAAATTCTACCATTTGTTTCTCCAATTAGAAACTGAATAACCCGCGAAATAATCAGTATTGACCATGAGGAATTTGATGGAAACGAACCAAACGACGGGGACGGGGTCGGCCCTGCAAACTCCCATGGGGATGCTTTTGCAGATTGAGCTCCTAGCCATCTTCACCGCTTTCTTGCTCTTATTCCTCGTCATCTTTGGCTCGTGGCGACGTCGCTGCAACAACAAGAAGTTCCGGCTCGTCATTTTCACGGCCTACACTCTCTCGACCTACGTACTCACCTACGCTCTAGGCCTCATGCGCGATGCTCCGTTGCGCAACGAATTATTCCCCGTCTGGGCAATGTTCCTGATGGTCGCCCTTGGGAGCGCCGATTCTATCTCCGCATACAGTCTTGAGGACAACGAGCAGTGGAAGAGCTACAATTAGCAGCTCGTGATCAAATCGATTTGGTTGTTCTTGTTGATAGACCTGTACTTCCGCGATAGGTCCAGCGAGATGATCGCGACGGAGTGCCTCTTCCTCGTCTTGGCCGTGAAATATGACGAGAGGGCTCAGGCCTTGTTGGCGGCAAGCCGGCACTCTTTGGAGAGGAATTCAAAAGTGGTTGCTGATTATATGAGCAGGGAGCACGAAAGTGGGGGCGCTTCGAGTGGTGAAGTTGATCCGGTTAAAATGACAGGGTATACGTATTTGGTGATGGGTGAAGAGAAGAGATGGGCGAATACCTTCGTTCGTGCTAAGCGATTTATCAAGAGTTGGTGCCTACGGAAGAATAAGAAGGCCAAGCCGGCAATGGACTACCGGATGACATTCAAGAAAGACAAATTGATCACCATTGAAAAGGTATATCTACAACGGCTGATTATTTTTATTTTTCTGAGCTTTGATTTAGTAAGGATTTTCTCCTCATGCAAAAAATTTACAAAAAATAAAATAAAATCTGCAAAATCATCTTGGTTAGTTGTGAAAAGCATAACAGCGCTTTATATATATATATATTTCTTAGCTTCGATTTAGTAAGGATTAAAAAGAAACAAAATAAACCCACCCATGGGCAGCCGCGTTGGTATTCGTTCTTTACCGATGTGGTCGAGAGTTCGAATCCCCGCGTTGTTATCACGATTCAAGTGGGGGGCCTTGGCAGTAGATTGCTGGACCCCGACTAGCGTAAGCGAAAGAGGGCTCAGGCGGATCCTCAGTTACCAAAAAAAAAAAACATCTTGAGTGGTTATGAAAAGGTACAACAGAAATGATAGACACTATGTTTTATTAGAGACATGATTCCGCAGGGTAGATTAAAATAAGTCATTCATCCTCTATGAGTATCCTTTGTCTTGCAAAGTGTCTCACCGAATCTCAATTGTTAATGCACTGAGGGATATATTTCAAGAGCAACCTCTTTCACATAAATCTATAGTTGGGATTACCGAGGCACTAATGGAGAACATAAACGAGGGTACAATGTGTGCTTGTGTCAACTCTCCATCACTTTGTGACTCATATTACTTCTAAGTTCTTTATCTCAGCATGCTTCATTTATTACACTTAGGTGATTAAATTCCATTTGGCCCGCTGTTAGTCTGACACAAAAGTTTAAATTAGATAGAGGAAGAGTAAATTTATATGGCATGTTGTAATTAAGTACTTAAGCCATGTGGGATTGCAATTACTACTCCCCCTTCCATGTAAGCCAACCCCTTAAACGTGTATGACTCAGCTTGTGAAATGGACACATCTACTATTTTGGTTTAGCCAGTTGTTGTAAATTTTATCAAGAGTAATAAGTTTAAGAAGGAAGTGCTAGGACTTGAACTATTGACCTATGTTTTGATACGATGTTAGTATTGGTTAAACCGTTAGGTGGAGAAAGACTGCATATAATAAAACAAATTATAACCACGTTATGGCCATAAACTTATATGTGAAGTTCAATTCCCCACTCAGGTGTGGAAGTGTGAAGAGGGGTTCTTAAGCTCACAAGGAGGGGACCCCGACAACGAGCTCAAAGACATATGCCTCTCTTTTGCACTCTTCAAGCTCCTCCGTTTGAGATATGCTGGCTATCCATTGCCCCAACAGGCTCATGAGAATGCACGGAAGTTGATTCACGATGGATTGCTCTCACAAATTCACGATGAATTGCTCCCACAAGAAGACGATTACAAGAGAGCGTTTCGAGTCGTTGAGGTCGAGCTCACGTTCCTTTTTGATTATTTCTACACAAAGTATGGTATCATATTCCAGCCTGGCCGGTCGCTAATCAAATTGATGGAGTTTACGAGTGTTGTTATGGGCATATGGGCTACGACATCCCTCTTGAAGAATTATAAGAGACTTAACAATAACTGTCAATTAGTCACATTGCCAAATGGGTTGAGTGTTGACGAACTTGTGACTAGTTTGATGATAATCTCGTTCGTCATCATGGAGCTCATGCAGTTCATCTTCATGGGTTTCTCGGAATGGGCCAAAGTGATATTGATCTGCAAGTATGTGCAGAAGAAGTCATGGCAAGGGAATGTGCAGATTGAGAGGATGATCAGAGCAATATGCGGGGTCCACTTGCTCAAGCCTTGGGAGCGAAAGCTTCATCAATACTCATTCCTCGAGTCGTACTCCTATAAACCTTCCAGGTTATTGAACAACGAGTCTATGGCGGCCTACATTGATCAAACCAGGGATGGCCAGAGACAAAGCAGCCCAATCAAATTGCCTAAAGAAGTGAAGCAAGCGGTGATTCATGCTCTGAAATTTAAAAGCAATACTAAATTGGAGAATGGACAGGCCTCACTGAGGGAGAACAATGTGTTCGAGAAGTTGTCGTGGGCATGTCTTCCTAACAAATGTCTTCCTAACGAATGTCTTCCTAAGACACAAACTCAAGTCATAATGGTCTGGCACATCGCCACTAGCTTCTGCGAGCACCAACCGCTAGTAAGATCAGACTCGTCGATAAGTTCAGACTTGCCACGATCAAGGAATGTTTTAGTGGCGACTAGCTTATCCAAGTATTTGGCTTATTTGCTTGTTTTCGCTCCACAGCTATTGCCCGATCACCCTTACGTTGCAGAGTATGTGTTCGATCAAGCGATCATCGAAGCCAGGTACTTCTTTGAGGGATGCAAGAAATTGAAGGGCCGGGTTACAAAGATGAAGAGGATGGGCTGTGACAATTCTATGGATGATAAAAATATTATTGAACAGGGTGTTGAGCTTGGGAATCAGCTAGTAAATGATATTAAAGACAAGGAAATGATTTGGAGGATTCTAGCCAACTTTTGGGTGGAATTATTGTTGTATGTGGCGCCTTCAGACAATACAAAAGCACATGTGGAGCATTTGGCTAAAGGAGGCGAGTTTGTGACCCACTTGTGGGCTTTGCTCTCTCATGCAGGGATCCAAAGAGATCATTCCAGTGTTTGATAGCATCAGTTCCAAGTTACCGATGATTGCGATAATAAGTGGTTGTTTATGTATGATTCATGTGGATCTTGCGCTAGTTAATTGTGCAATATATTTAGTTACATCACTTGCAACTCTTACTATGCATTATACATAATCCTCGCTTCATATGTATTTCTCAAAAACATCCTGTTTTTGGTTTAGTAATAATAATCGAAGGGATGGATTCTCCTAGAGGTCATTCCAAAGTGATAGCAAAATACACGTGTGGGAATTCCTTGGAATATCCATGAAAGTTCTTTGCCAAAGATGGTTCTTGTAAATAAAATTATGTAATAAAGCTTATTAACACCTAAATTTTGACAACCCGTTTAATTATTCATTAATTGCACTGAAAATTAAGAATTAATTTTAGCACTAGTAAAAATGATTTTCATTAAATTGCACGGCACATAGAAATTTGGAGTATTTGTATTAATAGTAATAGAAGTTTTTTAATAAAAAAATTAAAAGGAAAGAAAAGGAAAAAAATTAATTAAAGAAATTAATCGAGAAAAAAAAAGAGAGAGAGAGGGAAAAGAATAGAAAATGGGAAAAGCGAGACCGGGCTGAGGGCGGGTCGGCCCGGCCTCTTTCTTTTTCCTTTTTCTTTCCCCTCACCTGGGCCAGCCCACCTTTCCTTTATTTTACCCAAGACCGGCCTAGCTTTCTCTTCCTCTCCCTCTCTTTCCCTCACGCATTCCACAGAAAAGAGAACAACGTGCGCGAACATGCCATGTTCCGAGTAAGACGTGGAGACTTGTTGTCTGCGGTTCATGCTTGTGACAAGCCTGAATAAGTTGGTTGCGTTGGTTCGCAACATTGCTTGCCGATTTCCTTTAAATCTGGCCGTAAGTTCGAGTCCCGTGTGGGTTAATACCGTCTTCTCAATCCATGCCAACTACGTGTTCGATGAAATACATAAGCCAGATCCATGATCATCAGGTTGCATTATCCATTGTTAGAGAAAAGCAAACCTATCAAATTTTAGACATTCTTTGTTCAAAACACTGGCCACTTGGCACATTTGTTTCCTTCCACTCGTCGTCCGCTTGATTTTTACCAAACATCCGTTTTCGCCATTGTGGGCGTTCTATGTGGCTCAATGCTAATGGACAGTGATTCTCGACGAGAAATACGGTCTTTAAATCACCGACACAAATGAGGATTTTAGGTAAAAACTCAAGCTAGCCGCATCTCAACTTTCTCATTCACATCCTGTGCATATTTGTTCTGCCTGGTTTTTGTTTTAAAAAAAAAAAATGTTTGATGGCTCATAGCGGTGCTTGGAAGAGATGGTTAATGGCATTGTCTGTGGATGGCGGCGCGTGGTGGCTGCATATAGCTTGTGGTTGTGCACAGGTTACTTTTGACTTGAAGCTTGAATGTGTTAAGTGTGCAAGTTTCTGGAGGTTCTCAGTTCGCTGGGGAAGGAGGCTGCGGGCGTGCACTGGGGTGTGAAAGACCATGTTGAGATAGCTAGAGTGGTGAGTTATGGGCTTAATAAACCGTAGGTTTAATGCGAGTAGGCTTGAGTGTTGAAGTTGAGCTAAGTTTGATTTATTTTAGGTATTTTCCAAGCTGGGGCTAGGAACAGTTTTGAAAGAAAAGAGGTTTTAGTATGGGCTGGGTTTATTTTAGTGAAATGGGCTAAAGAATTTGAGAGGGCTTGATACACCAGGCCCTGATTTAGTTCCCCGGCCAGCTTTCATAAGAAGAGTCGCAGCCCACGTCCCTAATTCCGGAATTAAAAATTTTTAAAAGAGTTTTTAAAAATAAAATAAAATTCGAATATATTTGAAAAATTTATATATATATATATAAATTCTTGGAAATAGGTCTTCATGAATTTTTTTTTTTTTTTTTTTTAGCATTAGATTTAGTTTAGTTTCACTTGATTAGTCTACATGTAGCTTAGTCCTAGTAGAATATCCTTTAGAAAGAAATTGAATATAATTTGGTTTTAACTCATGGGGCATTATATCCTAAGGCTTATAACATGGCCGTGTAAATTATTTGCCTGACTTGTATTGGGCTTTCTTTTTCACATTTACTTTAAAGTCATTTCAATATTTGGATGTTTACTTACTGTACCCTCTTCCAATAAATTGATTGTTTATTGCTTTCCTAGAATAAGTAATGATTAGTTTAGGCTTTGATAAAAATGAACCCTACAAAAAAATTTGCATGATCATTTAGTAACTTTGATGCCTTTAGGATTATAATTGGCAATCAAGACTATATGACCACTTAAGTAAATGACATTCTAAGTTAGAGGTGCTGAAAAAGCGCTAATAGACATTAGCATAATCAAGTCTCAAATTCTAGAATCTCTGGTTGCATAGAAATCGTAGCAACACTCCTGCGTCTCGATTGGTTACTAGCTAACCCTAATAGACTAGTGGCGACTCTTAGAAATATTTAGGTTGTTAAGAACCTAAAAAATGAAAGCCAATGTTGCGGAAGGTATGGATTTTTTTGCGTCTAATCAAGACTGTTGGCCCAAATCAGGCAATATCTCTAAACCTATATTTCTTTTCCTTCCGAATGGAAAAGGTAGGTCGGGACAAAGCTTCACAATGCTAATAGCATTTTGCTGTGAGTAAGATCGAGAATAAATATGTCAAACAATCATTCCCTTCAATCTAGATGGATCTCTATTTAAACTGATTCTTGAGCCACTTGACTTGGTATGGCTTGCATTCTAGGATAAATGGTCATGGATGAGTATATAGAGTTGACATAGCACTAATCAAATTGTTTACAAAAGGAAGGAAAGAAGTCATTCATCTCTAAGGATCATATTGATTCAAATTGAATTAATCATCTTCCACAAGAAAGAAGTGCTATCTTGGACACAAGGGTTCAATTTTACTTAAGGGATAACATCCAAGATAGCAACTATCTTGCTTGCTTTAGAGCTTTTCCGCAAATTTGATAGTTTAGTAGATAAAAACACAGTAGATGTTGTGCATTTGGGTGAATTTTACAACCCCGAGCTTCTTTAGCTGGTGCAAGAATTTAGCCAAAAGGATTCAAAAGCTTAGGAGAACTAGTGAATGATCAACTAAAAACTTGTCAATTAGGGCACGTACTTGAAGAGGCAAACGTGTGTACAAACTAGGCAATATGAATCCAAAAACTATTTTCCCATCACAAATTTATCGACTCAACTTGTGGGATGTGATTCACCATGCATTTGTCATCGTAGGGGGAATTGAAATGAGATAAGAATATCACACATCAAGATTAAATTATGTTCCTAACGGCCCTTATATAAGAAGAGAGTAATAATAACGCAAAGACGTAAAATGGAGAAAACTTGATAACGCCAATATAAAAGGTAAAAGGGATTTTATTTGTTGCTAGACCTACAACCTCTACTCACACTAACCACTTTATTGTCATCATGCCCAAGATCTCCCAGTGAAATCGCTAATTGGATGCGAAAATCAGGTCTCATCATGAAATCATCCCCCTGAAAGCCTCAATAGTATCACCTATCTCAACGTGTGCCATTTGAACAACTAATCTTCATCCATCCCACTCTTGTTATGTATGAAAAAATACCCCTCCGAAGGAAGATTGAACTTCAAGCTCGGTTGCGGCTTCTCGAGCTCTTTTCTCAGAACCTTTACTTTATCCAACTGTTTCACTTCTACGGCAACTTTGAGGTTGGCTTTCCACGGCAACACCACCACCGTGAACTTCAGAGGCTTAAAGTGCACATCAACACTGGAATTGTCTTGAAGTTTGTAGTCCCATATCCGATGATCATCTTCAAGTTCAATTCCATTTGCATATAGCTTCATCCGCTCAAGAGGGACATCCATACAAACTCTCTAAAGTGTTTGATAAGCTCGTTCAATTCAACTTATATGGGAACTGCATTTTGGATCACAGCATCCTGATGCGTAATTCAATTTGAGTGGATGGAGGTGGCTTTGGCGCGATAATGAGCCGAATGTGGGAGCAATTGATGATGTTGCAGCCCTCGACATTGAGCTCGTCGTCCAGGGCTTCATTGTTGAAGATCAAAGTTTGTCTATAGATAGGTATTCCTTGATGTTTTTCGATCTTCTCTTTGATCTCTGGGACAATATCATGGAGACCAATTTGAATGCAGAAAGGACTTCCTTTCTGGGGCTCAAAGAACACATCCTTTTTCAAGAAAATACTGACATGAAAATGTTCTGTGATGAAGCTCAGTCTAAAAGCTTATGGTCACAAGATTGATTCAATAGGATAGAAGTGGAATGAGCACATATATGGAAATAAAATCGGATAACTATAAGTCATGATCTTACTATATCTGAGCCATTTGTGTGAGGCACCACCATTTGTGTAGTTGAAGATGTTTCCATCTCATGAAGGATACCTTCAATGTCTAACGGCCCCATGCGATACATTTTATGAGTTAAACATATAATGCTATTAGATATGTCTCAAGTTTGAGCTTGAAAAGAAAAGTTTCGTAATTCGAGTAGGTTTCGTAATTAAATGGTTTATGTAGTTGGAGAAGATTTACTAAAAAGAGGTTATTTTGGATTTGATTCTTGCCTATATATGAGAAGTTGAAACAAAAAAAGTCTAAACTTTTTGAGAGCCACCTTTTGTAATCCTTGATTTCTATAATGGATTTTGCTTCTTCTCTCCCCATGGTTTTCCCCCAAGGGTTTTCACATAAAATCCGTTGTTCTTTTATTCTTCTAAATTTCAATTTCATTATAGTTTTTGCATCTACCATAACAATCGTGTATTAAAGCCCTAGGGGTTTTCACAATCTTCTAGTTATGGCTTCAAGTTCAACAACAAAATTTGATATTGAGAAGTATGATGGGAACAACAGTTTCAACCTAGTCTGTGTGTTGGCTATTCTTACACAACAGGGTTTAAAGAAAGCTCTGTTTGGAAAAAGGAAGAAACTAGAAAGCATGTGTCGCGACCTAATTTTTTGATGAAGGGTGAATCACCTAAAACTAGGTTAATGGATTACTAAGTCCGAAGACTTGGCGCGGACTCTCCCAAGCCCTACCAATCGCGACCGGATACTAAGAAAAGACCCATTAAAACATGCAATTATACTTCAAATTGGAGCCGCCACTAACCAATTAGGGCGATTAGAAACCCGGGTAAAGTATGGGAGAATACTTTACCTTTTACGAACCAGAGATGTAATGGATTCGGGGACATGATTACGCTAAATTCATTTAACGCCCTTTCGGTACCTTTTATTTTAAAAAGACATTTTTTGGCAGGCAGTCTTGATTTAATTTTAACCTAAGATACTAACATGCAAATGGTGGTCATGCGGGTGCACAATCAATTAAATAACATTCAATAAATCAAAATGCTAAGGAATTAAAAACCACAACTTTATTAAAGTTCAATCTCTAAAAAAAAACATTTACAAAAACTATTAATAAAAATGCATGCCCTAAACATGATTTTTCTAAATGACATGATGCATGATATCTAAATAGATGCAATCTTAATCTAAAATTAGTATGCATGAATTTTACTTTAATGATATGTGAAATGCAATTTATGTGGCCTAATTTGAACTATATGTATGCAATCTAACTTACAATCCTAAACGTGCATATACTATATGACATAGGATACATAACAATTCTATATGCATATTCTTTTTGTGATTTTTTTTTTAACAATTCTTTTATTAATGTATGCAACCTATACTAATAATGATGATATGAAATGAGATTAATTATGAACTAATTTATTAATTAACCAAGTAAACGATTTTTGTGTTTTTCTTTTTTAAAAAAAGTTAATTATATGCAATTAAAAAGCACACGATGGGATTACTAAAACATGATAATATGATGCAATCCTACTTTATTAATATGCAAATTCTAATTAAATGTGCCTATTATGCAAACTAGTTAATATGCACCTATTATTTTTTATTTTTTTTATTTTTCTTATTTTTTTTATATATCATGCAAACTTTTCCTAAATAAAAAAAATGTTTAAATCTAAACCTGACTAAAAAACAACTATCTAAGGGTGAAATTCTAAAAAAACTAAAGGTTAATATGCACCTATTATTTTTAGTTTTTCATTACTCCCTTTTTATAATGTTTTTTTTTTCATTTTTTTTAAACAAGTAATTATAACAACTAAGAGAAGAATTAAAATAACCGAAAAGATAATCCGTCGTCTCACGGATTAAATTAACAATTATTTTAACTCTATAATCACAACAAGGAAATCAAAATAATTACAAATTTGGTCCGAAGTCTTACGGACCAAATTAAATAATTATCGTGATTTAACAATTGAAATTTACAAGAAAACCAAAAATTATTATAGTTAAAAAAAATGATCCGACGTCTCTGACCAAATTAATAACTATAATAATTTTGGTATAATCTACGGATAATGCATATATCAACACCAAATATTTAACTAACTAAACCAAATATGCTATCAAATAAACAGCAAAAATAACATAAAAGATAAAGAAATAACCTAAACTACTAAATAAAGAAAAGTAAGACTAAAAAAAAAACTACCTAAGGAAAAATAGGGGCAGCCCGTTCGTTGATCCGGCGAGGGTGTCACCGGCGTTCGGAATTCCGGCGAGGGTGGTACCGGCGTCGGATCTCAGGAGAGGCGGGTTCGGGCGGTGACCGGAGCTGAGGCGCGGCGGGCTGAAGGCTGTCTCCGGGATCCCTGGGCGTGAGGGGAGCGCGGAGGCGGAGGCGGCAGCGGATGCGTCGGAGGGGGCGGCTCGACGCAGCGGAGCGGGCTGGAGCGAGGCGGGTCGCAGGAGGGAGCGGCGGTGCTGGCGACGGGGCGGCGAGCGGCGCGGTGCTAGCGACGGCGCGGCGCGAGGGCTCCGACGTGATGGCGAGGGCGTCGCGTCGGGGGGGCAGATCGGCGCGGGACTCGGGTGCGGCAGCTCGGGTGGAGGACGCCTCGGGTGTCGTCGCAGCAGGTGACACGGTGGGGCTTCGGCTACCGGGGCGGAGTTGGCGCGGAGGCCGGCGGTGATGAGCGGTGACGCAAGGGCTGGACCGGCGTCGAGTGCCGCTCGGGAGGGCGAGTGTCGCGCGGAGGCGCCGGCTTCGGGCGGCTTCGGCAGCGGCGGTCGGCGTGGTCGCGGCGGGCGGCGTGGTCGCGGCGGGCGGCGTGGGCAACGGCGGGCGGCGTCGGCAAGCGGCGGGCGGCGTGAGCAGCGGTGGGCGGTGGTGCAGGGAGGAAGCCACGAAGAAGATGAACAGTGGTTCACCTTTTGCCTTTTTTTTTTTTTTTTTTTTTTTTTTTAATTCTGCTTTCACTTTTCTCTCCCCATCACTCTCACGTCCCCTTTCTCTCTGCCACTGTCCTTTTCACTTTTGCTTTTTCCTCTTTTTTTTTTTTTGTTTTCTCTCACCTGACACTCTCTCTCACCTCTCACTCTTTGCAGAAGCAAAAGCTTCTGACTTTTCTGCCTTTTCAATTCTGAACGAAGGAAGAAATCCTTTTGTGCCACACTTGTATTCCTTTTGGACACAAAAAAAAAAAAAAAACCCCGTAATGACTTTTCTATTTCTTCCTCCCCATGAAAAAACAAAGAGAAGCCTCCTCACGACACAAATTTTTTTTGCTCTGTCAATTTTTTTGAATTCCCCCGCCACAAACCCAAATGCTTTATTTTATTTATTACCTAAAAGAAAAAAATTGGTCTTAAATTAGGTGTCAACAGCATGTTAGTATTTGCTATTCAATTGTGCCTCACGAATGAAGTTCTACAAGAGGTACTAGATTAGAATACAGCTGCAGGTTTATGGAATAAATTGGAGAGTATTTTTTTGGCAAAATCCTTCACCAATCGGTTGAGGCTCAAGCAATGACTCTTTCACTCTTCATATGACTAAATATGCTTCTTTTAAAACTCATATTTCTGAATTCAATACTATTATCTCTAAATTAAGAAGTATCAATGTTAAGGTTAAAAATGAGGATCAGGCTCTCTTATTGTTAGTTTCACTACCTTTCTCTTATAAGAATTTTGGAGAAACCATGATTGTTGGTGGAGAAACCATAATTGTTAGTAAAGAAACTATCGATGTTGAAGATGTCAAGACTAGTCTCCTAAATAAGCACAAACTAGATAGAGAATTGACTCTTGAAGGCAATAATGATCATGGGACCGGTTTAGTTGCTAGAGGAAGATCTGTTGAGAGAAGTAATAGTGGCAAGTCCAGATCAAAACCAAAGCTTAGGGATCTGATTTGCAACTATTGTTATTCTAAGGAGCATATCCAAGAAACTTATTTGCCATAGATGGCCTTGTAAATAAGACTAGGCTCAACCTACTTCCACTACCTTATTGGCTCTTGACCATCCTTAATACATTAAGTTGAATAAATAATCCCTTGCGGGTCCCACCCCCAATTAAAGATTATTTCTTACATTTTTTTTTTCCTTTTCTTTCTTATGTTTCAATTTTATTAAAACACAAAATTATCCACATCCCTTACAAATAACTTCTTTCATCCTAACCACTTCTTCCACACACATTATATTTCAACTTTTCATTATTTTTTGTTTTCTTCTATACTTATTGCACCAATTATTAACTTTAGCTCCCTGGATAATCCCCCTTCTCCTGAATTTTTCAACTTTGATTTGTAGAACAATTTTATGAGAATTTACTTAAAGATTGAATATTTTGGTTGGTGAATGCACTTTAAACAATTTATTCAATATTCATTGTATTGTTTTTGTAGAGCAGCCACTATGGAAAAAAAATATTGAAGATGACCCCAATCCGCTTAAATGTATCTATTTATGATGAAACTGCAATCAATCATGTCCACAAGTTCATTTCGAGCTTCCCACACTAAATGTTGAAAATTATTCATTCAAATATATTTGTTTCAAGTGAATAGTGACTCTTTTATTGATGTAGTTGAAATATTTTATTGCCTAAGTTAGGTAAGATATTTTTCAAGAAAGAAACTTTTCTTAGGGGAGCCAAGTAGCCGAACAAATAATATCTTTTGTTAAGTTGGCTATGCATTTTATTATTGCATTACATTTGTACGTTGAGGATAATTTTCTTTGCATTAATTATTATATAAAAATTCTGATGCACTTAGAATTGACCCCAAAAAATGTGTTTGCAAATGGTTTGAATGGGTTGTCTTATAATGTCATGTCAATTGCCATAATTTCTTGTCAACAACTAATTATATCATGTAATCAAGGAAAAGAGAGTATTCTACGTAATAATGATTTATGGAACATTTTATTATGTATTTGCATGATAATAGTGGATGTTTAGAAATTATATATATATTTGTGACAGTATCTATCATCATGTAATGATGGCATGAAATATAAATAAAAATTAGACCATTAGATTCACGGAATAAATTGAAAGTCAAGCAATTAAAATATACAAAGTACAACGTAATGTCATGTATTAAAGTTATAATGAAACGAAGTGCGTACTAAAAGTGGTAGATTTTTTTTTTTTTTTTTAACTATTATTTGTGCTTAGTCATTAAAGCAACTATTTTTCAAGAAAAAAAAAAGGACACCAATTTTGTTCCAAATGGAGAAAGAAAAGAAAAAATCCTAAAAAGAAGAAAAGAAGGCAATGAATAATCTTAAATTAAAAGTGGGCCCCACATGTAACCCTAATAAATGTTATCGAGAGGAGCATGGATAACTCCGTCTCTGGCAAAAATTAATCAAAAGAGGAAGAGGAAATAAAAAAGTTAAGAAATCATATTAAATTGCATCCAATTCAATGTGATAAAAGATGTCAGGAATCAATAAAGGGATGGAAATAGTGTGAGCATTAATTTAATATCAATCTTTCATGGAGATATTATAGTACATGGCGTTTAATATTTCACTATTGTGATCTGAATGTCTATATAAGATTCTAAATATAATAACATAAATATAAAAGAACCAAAATTATGAAAAAACCCAATTAAGATTTACAAAGCTGGAAAAAAAATAAGTAAGCGGAAGCATCAATAAATGCCAAATTTATTAACAACCAACTCTTACCCACAAATTTTCACAAAAAATAATATGGAAGGAATGATGTGAATATTCCTTTTTGAATATAAATCAAGGGAATTCTAGATATGCATTCTTGGGAAAGAAATATTGCGATTCTCTTTAAAATACAAATTGAATATTGCAAATTTTTGCAAAGAAATACAACAATTCTCTTTGTGATGCATTGTCACGAACGAGGAGATATCCATCAACTATTGTCAAAACTAAAAAAATAGAAATAAAATGGTCACCTAAAGAAAAGGGGAGAATCTCCATAAAAAAAAAAAAAAAAAAAGTACATGGAAATACATAAAATTGGAAGATGATCTTAAATAAAATCATTTCTAATTCTCTACAGATAGAGAAGAGCAGAAACGATTTTACTCTTAAGTAGATTCTAGACAAATTAACTTGCTACTATTTTCAACACCTAGACAATTGCAGAAAATGAACACTTGTGAGGAAAGTTATTACTTAGGCTTTCATGTTTCTTACTAATTCATATTATTTTACGTGCTGGGAATGTTTCATGTATTTACATCACGATTCAATAGATAATGAATCTCACATGTCATTTATTCTTTAAATCGGAGGACAAGTTTCCATGATAGGGCTCGGATTCACTTCAAATATAAGTTCATGTAGACTCCAGCGCATATATGATTGATGTGAATATTATTTTGTTATAATCTTCTATTTATTTCTCTTACCAAAATTCACATTTATCCCGATATATAGAATCAGCGTTGCCTACTTCAAACGCAAATTAAAGCTGAAGGCCGCATATATTCTGTTCTGACAACGTGCTGTCCAAGGTTGTGTAACGCGTGATCAAAAAGCAAACTAAACTAAAGTAAAAGGTCGCATATTTTTACAAAGTTCTCGCGCTTTTTTTTTTTTTTTTCAATATTCAATGTCATTAATGGATATTTTCCTCATTTATTTTAGTATATGAACTTTCAAAAGTCCAAATAAGGTAATCTTTTCATTAAATATATCGCCGTATCCCATCTATTTTTCTAATTGGACTAATGTTAGTATTTATTGGGCTAAGCTCTAGGGTGTCTTGTCACGTTGTTTTCCCAGGTCAGCAAATATTATCCTCCCTTTCTTTTTGGGCCAAAATTATGATATATAACTAAAGAAGGCTTAAGCAATGACTTTTATTTTCATATCTTTCGCTAAAAAGGAACGATGTTTCATAGGGACGCCGTTTATTCAACTTATTAAGTCTTTTGTGGTCACAAGTGAAGGGATTGATACCCAAGCTTTAAATAAGAAAATGATTTCTATATATATATTATCACCACGTCACTTAACATTGTTATAAGTTTTCATGAAAGGATTACAATCGAATCGATCGTTCGAGACCAAAATTAAAAAAAATAAAAAAATGTGAGGTTACATTTCCCCTCAGCAAATGGAATCCAAGAGCTAAGACAACAACAAAGTCAGAAAACTGTGCGATTCCCCATGAGTTCCCAAAATAAACTTGTTTCTACAGTAATTCTTCGTTAACATTTATTTGGTTCTAACACACCATAACACCTTCAATGATTTCTTCATGTATCGAGGGGGATAATGCTACTTTAAGATATTTAAAGTACTTGGTTTAGATGCAGGACATTATACATTCAAGTCATAGCATCTTCCAATGTAGTAACTTTGCGAGAGGCGTTTACCATCAGACCTTGATGCCGGTGGATTTAATAGTTTAATATCTGCGATTGTGAAAATTATCCGTGACAAATTCGGATGCCCTATAATATTCAAAGGAAAAATCGACATCCTCGTATTAGTCCCGAGCATCCCTACAGTGTAAGAAATAAGATTTAAGTCCCCAAACCATCTCTCTCTCTCTCTCTCTCACTCTCATAGAAATTCTATCATTTCTTCCTGCGATCAGAGGCTGAACAACCAGCAAACTAATCATTTCCAAACGTGAGGAAATTGATGGAAACGAACCAAACAATGGGGATGGCATCAGCGACGAAGACGGCAAACTGCAAAGCCAGGTCACCAAACATAATGCCCCCGCCTAGTCCCGAGTGGATGCTCTTGCAGATCGAGCTCTTAGTCATCTCCTCCGCCTTCTCGCTCCTCTTCCTCGTCATCTTCGGCTCGTGCCGACGCTGTTGCAACAGCGACAAGCTCCGGCTCGTCATCTTCACAGCCTACTCTCTCTCGACCTACCTATTCACCTACTCTCTAGGCCTCATGCACAATGTACCGTTCCACAACCCACTGTTCCCCATCTGGGCAATGCTCCTGATGATCGCCCTCGGGAGCGCCGATTCTCTCTCTGCATACAGTCTCGAGGACAACGAGAAGTGGAAGAGCTATAACTGGCAGCTCGGGATTAAATCGATCTGGTTGGGCTTGTTGATAGGCTTGTCCAACGGCGACCTGTCCCACAAGACGATCCTGTACGGGTGCCTCTTCTTCATCTGGGCCTTGAAGTGCGACGAGAGGGCTCGGGCCTTGATGGCAGCAAGCCCGCATTCTCTGGAGAGGAGCACCAAAGTGATTGCTGATTATATGAGCAGGGAGCACGAAAATGGTGGCGAAGTTGATCCGGTTAGCATGAGAGGGTATAGATACTTGGTGAGGGGCGAAGAGGAGAGATGGGCGAATAACCTTGTTCCTAGGCGATTTATCAAGTGGTGTCTAGGGAAGAAGAAGCCGGCGCCGGCACCGGACTATCGAACGCCATTGGAAAACGAAGATGAATTAATCACTGTCGAGAAGGTATATAATTAATCGTTTGGTTTTTTTAATTAATTTTTCTAAACTTTGATTTAAAAAAAATAAAATACAAAATCATTTCGATTGGTTGTAATAAAGTACAACAGAAATGATAGCACTGTGCATAATTAGTTATGTGATACCTTGAAACAAATCGAGATCAAAAACCTTGCGCTGTTCAAAAGTCGAAAATATTAACATCTGCCATGCATCGTTTCGTGACGAATTTCATTGATGTGCTGAGTGATTGATTTCAAAACCAACTTCTTTTCCATGAATCTACGGTTGAGATTACTACGGCTCTAATCAGAACATGAACAGAGTGCAAAAGATCTTTTTCTGTAAATTCCTGATTACTTTTGACTCGTATTACTTTTGGGTTCTTTATGTTAGCATATGCTTCGTTCAAGTACACTTAGGCGTTTTGATTTCACTCGGCACGTTAGCAAGTCCAAGGCAAAAACTTAGCCCATTAGATGGAGAGAGATCACATGAACATAAGATATATTATAACCACGCATTCAGGGGACGTGGGATCACGATTAATACTCCTCTCATGTAAGCAGACCCCTTACATGTGTACAACTCGACTTATTTGTGTAAGCAAGTTGTTGTGAACCTTCCACGAGCAATGACTTTGAGAGGAAAGTATCAGGATCTAAACTCTTGACAGTGCTCGACCACGTACTTAAACAGTTTAACTTGGCCATAACTTATATGCAAGCTCAAACTCTTCACTCAGGTATGGAAATGTGAAGGGAGGCTCTTAAGCCAAGGAGGAGACCCCCACAACAAGCTCAAAGACATATGCCTCTCTTTTGCACTCTTCAAGCTCCTCCGTTTGAGATATGCTGGCTACTCATTGCCCCAAGAGGCTTACAAGAAGACATGGAATTTGATTCACAATGGATTGCTCTCAGAACAAGACGGTTACAAACGAGCATTTCGAGTCGTTGAGGTTGAGCTCACATTCCTTTTTGATTCCTTGTACACCAAGTATAATATCATATTCCAGCCTGGCCGGTTGTTGCTCAAATTGGTGGAGCTTATGTATGTCGCTGTCGCCATTTGGTATACAACATCAATCTTGAAGAATTACAAGAAACACTGCGATATTGACAAACCAGTCACTGTGCTGCATGGGGTGACTCTCGACATACTCATGACCAACGTGATGATAATCTCATTCATTGTTGTGGAGCTCATGCAGCTCTTCTTCATATGGTTCTCGCAATGGGCTAAAGTTATGTGGATCTGCCAGTATGTGCAAAAGAAGTCATGGCAAGAAAATGTGTGGATTGAGAGAATGATCAGAGTGATATGTTGGGTCCGATTACTGAAGCCTTGGGAGCAAAAGCTTCGTCAGTACTCATTCCTCGAGCAGTACTCTTACAAGCCTTTTAGTTTATTGAACAACAAGCTGATGGCGGTCTACATCGATCAAACTAGGGATGGCCAGAGACAGAGCACGCCGATCAAACTGCCTGAAGAAGTCAAGCAAGCGGTGTTTCATGCTCTGAAGTCACATGATGGTATCAAATTGGAGAATGGACAAGCCTCACTAAGGGGGAGCAATGAGTCTAAGGAGTTGTTGTGGGCGTGTCAACTTGAGACACAGACTCAGGTCATAATGGTGTGGCACATCGCCACTAGCTTCTGTGAGCACCAACGGCCAGAAAGATCAAACTCGCCCGAAACAAGGAGGAATTTACTAGTGGCGACTAGCTTATCCAAATATTTGGCTTACTTGGTTGCTTTTGCTCCACAGCTACTACCAGATCACCCTTGTGTTGCAGAGCACGTGTTCGATCAGGCGATCATCGAAGCCAAGGACTTCTTTGGGAGATGCAATGAAAAGGATTGGACTAGGGAGATGGAGAGGAAGGGCAGAGTTATATCTACACATGAAGAAACTATTGTCAACCGAGGTGCTCGGCTCAGGAATCAGCTTACGAATGATATAAAACATGAGGATGAGATTTGGAGGATTCTAGCTGACTTTTGGGTGGAACTGGTGTTGTATGTGGCACCTTCAGATGATACGAAAGCGCATGCAGAGCATTTGACTAGAGGAGGGGAGTTTGTAACTCACTTGTGGGCTTTGCTCTCTCATGCAGGATATGAGAGGTCATCCTACTAAAGCCGCGTAATGCACCAGAAAGAAGCAAAAGCCTGTGAACTAATCCAGTGTATGCTAGCATCAATTGCAAGTGACAGGTGATTGAGATATAAAAGTTGCTTATGTACAATTCATGTGGATCTCGCAACAGTCAACTGGGCAATGAATTTGGTTACATCACTTACAGCTCTCACTATGCATTAAATGGAATCCTACTGCTAGTGAACAGCAACATCATGTGTATTCCTCAGAGACATCCAATTTTTGGTCTAGTAAGATAATTCTAGGAATGGATTTACCTTGAGTTAATTCCAAAGTGATGACAATATATACATGACTGCAATCCCTTTCAAATATCAAAGACTTCGTTGTGGATGATGATCTTGTCGCCAAGATTATGAAACAAAATTTCATAGTACTTAAACAATATCCCCCTTGATCTAGATCAATCTCTGTTAAACTGATTCCCGGCCATTTGATTTGGTATGGCTCGCTAGAGTTGTCATAGCATTGACCAGATTTTGCAGAAAGAAAGAGCGCAGTCAATCATCTCTAAGGATCATATCGATTCCAATTGAATTGATCATCTTCTGTAAGAAAGAAGTGCCATCTAGGACACGATTGTCCAATTTTATGGAGAAGGTAACATGCGAGATAGCCATGCGAGATAGCAACTATCTTTCTTCCTTCAGAACTTTTTAGCAAGATTGCTCATTTGGTAGATAATCACAGAGCATATGTTGCATTTGGGTGAATTTCACAACTGAAAGTTCTTTGGCTGGTGCAAGAATTTGGCAAGAAGGATTCACAAGTTGAGGAGAACAAGTGAAAGATCCATTGAAAACATATCAATCAGAGAACGTACATAAGGAGGCAATGTGTGTACAAGCAAAGCAATCCATATCCAGAAACTATTCTATTCCACCATTTCTCAACCCAAATTAATTGGCTTGACCGGCTGATGTAATTCACCATTTTGCAGACGGAATTGAAATGAGATAAGAATATAACATGCCAAGATTGAACGATGTTCCTAACGACACTTATATAAGAAGAGAGTAATAATGACGACAAAGATGAAAAAGGGAGAGAGAAAAATGGAATCTAGAAAACCTGATAACGCCAATATAAAAGGTAAAAGGAGATCGCATTTGTCCCTAGACCTGTAACCTGTACTTACGGTAAGCACTTTATTGTCATCTTGCTCTAGATCTCTCAGCAAAACCACTAATTGGATGCGAAAACCAAGTCTCATCGTGAAATCGTTCCTCTAAAAATCTCTATGGTATCGCCCATCTCAATGCCATGCCATTTGAATGACATATCTTCATCCATCCCACTCTGGTTATGTATGAAAAAATACCCCTCTGAAGGAAGATCGAACTTCAGGATCGGCTGCAGTTTCTCAAGCTCTTTCCTCAAAACCTTTACTTTATCCGACTGTTTCACTTCCACTGCAACTTTGAGGTTGGCTTTCCACGGCAACACCATCACTGCGAACTTCAGAGGCTTGATGTGCACATCGACACTGGAATTGTCTTGAAGCTCGTAGTCGCATATCCGGCAATCATCTTCAAGTTCAGTTCCATTTGCATATAGCTTCACCCGCTCAAGAGGGACATCTTCCAGGGACCAAACAACCTCTCTCAGGCATTTCACAGGGTCATGCACTCCAACTTCTATGGGAAGCCGCATTTTGGATGTTGGTGTTCCGATGCATAATTCAACCTTAATGGATGGTGGTGGCTCCGGTGCAACAATGAGCCGAATGTGCGAGCGATTGATGATGTTGCAGCCCTCGACATCAAGCTCGTCATCAAGGGCCTCACCATTGAAGACAAAAGTTTGTCTATAGACGGGTATTCCTTGGTGTTTTTCGATCTTCTCTTTGATCTCTAGGACTGTATCATGGAAGCCAATTTGAATGCAGAAAGGACTTCCTTCTTGGGGCTCAAAGAACACATCCATTTTCGAGAAAAAATGGCGCGAAAATGTCCTGTGATGAAGCTCAGTCTGAATGCTTAGGATCACAAGATTGGATCTATGAGATAGAAGTGGAATGAACACATATATGGAAAGAAAATCCGATAACTATGAGTCATGATCTTACCGTATTTGAGTCATTTGCATGATTTACCACCATTTGTGTAGTTGGATATGTTTCCATCTCATGAAGGAATTCTTCAATGTCCAACGGCCCCTTGTGATACATTTCATGAATTAGACATAGAATGCTAATGACCGTGTGTGTGTATATATATTCATAAATTGTTTCGTTGCGTTTCTTTTTTATTTTCTTTGACTAAAAATAATAACCGAAATTAAATGTAGAGGCTGCATTTGGAGGACCGGATGTATGATCGATGTACATGTTGATCTGTTTGGAACTAAGATACTAATTCTTATTATCATTTACTCAAATGTTATAACATTTTCTTTCGGTTCCTCCTATGCAAGTTTTATAACACAATTGAAATTACCATTTACAAAATTTATGATATGATTGAAATTACCATATCGGGAATCACGTCTCTTCCGTATTATTCATCTTGAACCCAGCCTTAGTCATCTTATATCCAGCCTTATTGAGGCTCAATTTTCTTCAAATTCGATTCGGGTATAAATTTGCAATAATCATTTCCATCCTAAGATTGATCAATTTGAAATCTTATCAATTCAAATTTATGGTAGCCAACTTCTCATCAAATCAAATTTGGATAGGAATAGGTCTGTCGAACGGGATGGAACGTTAGGCAGGTCGAGTAAAGTTTTCAGTCAAATCAACTTATCTCATTTACACTGGACTAACAAAATGAGACATACAAAAGTGGAGCATTTAACCACATAATTATGCATTTTGTGATATCTGTTTCTAAATGGAATAATAAGCAATGAACATGTTGCCATACTCTTCTCTTGCACATTTGAAGGCAAACAATTCTCCTTAAGGCTACTGAAGCAGTTCAACTTGAGACCAACTTGAATAAATCTGAACTGTTTACATCAAGAGCAGTTCCAAAGTGAAATCATCCAATTTACAGCTCGATTTCTTAAGATGGCCAGCTCCACCCAAGTTCATAACCACAGGTTAGTCCCTAGACAGTGAAACCAACCACTGCGCTTGTCCAACCGACACTTACAAATTGTTAGAATCAAAACGCAGCACAGTGGAATCATACAGGACATATAAAATAGATATAGCATCTTGAAAGTTTGAGAGAAATGTCCATGAAAGTCAGGACTCTTGAAAAGCATACAACTGAACTTGCCGCGGCCACACTTGACCATACACATCTTTTTTTGTGTACCTCCGATCCCATGACCAGGGCACATCTGCATCCAATGTTCAAAGAACTCAGATAATGGCAACCTTGGCAGGGAAAAAACAAAAAGACTATTTAAGTTCAGTGTGCCACCTTCTTGAGAATATGATTGAGGAGGAAGCTCGTAAGGCACAGGCAAAGGAATTATATCGAGTGAGGAATCTTTATCCTGGGATCTTTGCCATGCCAGGCTCACCAGCTTGGCGCTACTGACTTCAGAATTTCCAGATGATGCAGATACATCCTTAAACTGGGATAAAAAAGAATATATGAGAGAGCTGTTGCAGTTTCCCTTCAGTAAAAGTCAGAAATACAAAGAACTCCATTCTGCTGCATCCTCCCTTACGATAATACAACCCCTGAAAAAAGGGGGATAAAGAAAAAGAGACTATGCAAACAAGAGAAGGATTTAGCTGTTACCTCTGAAGAAACCCCATTCTTTGTGCAAGAAAATATTCTACCTCGTCTTCTGATGGAACGTGGTAAAAATAGCACACCCAACTGAAAGTAAGACGCGAAACTTTTTCTCTATTAGGATGCTCAAGAAAAACTTATGGCTAACTGAACTCCAACAACCTAGATATTATTTGAATGAAATGAAGCGACATGCTGCCAAAGCATTGGATATTCTGAGATGGGCTTTTTACTGACTTGTGGTCATTAGCTTCAAAACAGAACCGTCATGACACTGTTGGAATTACTTATCTTCAAATGAATTCAATCATCACATACCTCATACGACCGAATCATCAACTGAGAGTTGTTCTTTTGAAGTGCTCCCCAGGCAGCTTTGCTGAGATTTGCTGAAGTTAGCAGAAACCAACTGCTCAAGTCAAGAATGTTCAGAAATTCAGTTTGCAAGAATTGGCAACATCTTTGTAAATAAGTATTGAGAATGTACAGTATACGCCATGGAAACAATCCTTACGCAAGTTTCTGACCCTTATAGCGTGTATATGTCTTTATGTGTGGCATAGCACGACTGCAACAATGAGATTATGTATTAGCAGGTAATCAATAGTCCTTTCTAAGAATAAACAGAAAAATGAGACTTCCATTTTGCTGTTAAGTACATAGTAGCATTTAGGGGCAATTTTCAACCCAAGCTTAAATAAATTTCCAATTATTCCGTATAACAAAGGCTAAAGATATCAAATTAGATCGACTTATGTGAGGAATCTCACAAGGGTGATGTTGTCAAATTAAGAAAGCTAAGTAATAATCAACGGAATCAACGAAATGAGTCTTATTCTTACCAGCGACCAGTATGGCTCGCCTTCCATTTTGCCCAATACTTCTTCAAAAATTCCTTCTCCACATTCTTTAGTGGACTTGGTATGGCATTTCCAGCTGCATAACCCTAGGTAAATACAAATAAGGTAATCCAAATAAGATAGTATGTCAGAGTGAGTCAGTAATAGGTAGAGAAATATAATGAAAAGAAAAAGTTCCAATTGCCTTTGGCATGCTCGATCAGAAGAAGGCAAGTTCCAACCCCATCCGCACTCAACAGAAAGAAAAACAATCACAACACCCAAACTATGAACTGGATTAAATGTCCAGTACTAATTCATGGTGATGAAACATCTCTGATGTTGATCAAATTACATACTGTCCCCAGCATGTGATGGTTTTAATCAAAAAAGCTCATCCCAGCAGTAAATATAGACAACTCAAGTTAAATTTTGAGTGACCTCAAGGAAAAATAGAACTTTATCCAAACGCATTCAGCAGGTCATGTAACTTCTACAACAATAGCAAAGATAATATGGGTCTATCTGAAAAATCATTTAAAACACCATTCTAGTAACTTATAAGAGATCAGTGAAACGCATTCCGACCAAGAAATTATACTAGTCAATGGTACCTCTAAAGAGCATCGAACATCTTCCACTGTGGGCCATATGATCAAGGGATCACCTAAGCCAAGAGGTACTTTATCTTCTGAGAAGCCTGAAGACATTGAAGATGCCAGCTCAGCCATCCACTTTTCGTCTAAAGACCCAAGGGAGGAAAACTGAATAAGCCAAAAGGAAAAATAGCGGGACAATATTTTGGTTAAGATCAATAATCACACCATGTGATGATGCAGAATACAAAAACAAAGGGACCCAATAGTAGTATTCAGTTAATCCACAGTTATGCATTTACATTTTCCTTGTATGTATGAGTGCGTGTTTGCTTGCATGTGCGTACATGCATGTGTAGCAGAATGCAAATAATTTTTTGAAACCTTCACAAGTCAAGAACAACAGGTTACATCAAATCTTACCTGATAAACAAGAGGAGACTTCTGAAAATCTTTGTCAAAAGTACACCCTTGCAGGACACTTCGCAGCTTCATGTGACCCCATTTTTTCAGGTTGGAACCCGTGTGGTATCCAGGTACTGATGCAATTAGTCTAACCTGGAACTCATAATTCATTTTACTCGTTCATCATTAAATGAATGACAAGGGTGACAAGGAAACAAGAAAAAGAAAAATCAAATAGGGCATAAAGTTGGGCCGAATGCAATAAACAGAGAACATACCGCTGAGTCTCTATAGTCGAACTTCTTGAAGAAAGAAGGATTAATGGTGAATTTGCCAACAGCAGGTACATTTATGTTGAATTCGGGCCACTGTGATCAGTCCCACCAAGCGATAAGATAAAGGCAAGGGTTAGTCAATATTATTTGCAGTAACAGCAGTGCACCAATCAATAGTGGATATCTGCAGCATTCTTTAATGCAGAGTATCGGTGATCGAGGGAAACAAGTATTATATGGGTCTGGAGAGAAATCAGAATAGTATTGATTAACCCTGAACTATAAAACGGCAGAATCGAGATCTAGAACTTTGAATACAATAGACAAGAAATCAGTTGCGTCATTGAAATAAAAAGGTGAGTGCAAGAGTTCCTATATTCTCCACAAGAAACATGCCCAAATTGATTTATAATGAATATAAGGCCAAATAAAGTCAAAGGAACTGGAGGATAAGCAAGGGAATATTGCAAGACAGAAAGTAACATTTAAAGTTCTTCAGCAATTGTAGATTTCCTTATTAGAATACAATATCACCCTACCGAAAAAAGATTTCATTTTGTACAGTAGACTAGAAATTTTCTCCATCCTTACATGTTTGAAAAGATGATCCTAAGAACTTTTCACATTGCAAGGTCATAGAAACTTTAAGGTTTCTTTCGATGCAAGTTGAAATTACAAAACTTTAGGTTGTTACTTAACCTTCCCTGAAGTCGATCCAATTCACTATTTCCAGATTAAAGTTAACTTTTAGGCCAACGACAGCACACCATCAAAAGATAATAAGTCCGATGGATTGTCATTGTGATTGGGTCATACCTTTAGCGCACTAAGATAATCCACCAAATCATCTTCGAATCCACACCTTTTGCTAGCATTACTTGGGTCCTTCCAAGGAAAGTCTTGCATCCACAATCCTTGGCTCTTATTGTTCCAGTCAACGTTTATCAAATTGGCAGTATGTACAATGATCCGCACTCCCGTAGGATAGACAAGAAGCATGGCCTTGGAATGGTGCGTGCCATAAGAGATGGGAAGTGGAGGTTTGTGCAAAACCCAATTTGCTGGTTTCTTTCTCTAGAAAAACGATGAGATCAAGAGAGTTGAAGTGTGCCTAGTTTGGAAGAACAGAAGCACAAGATAAAGCAATGATATCTACAGCTGACGCACCTTCATATGATCCAATGTACCATCACCCTCCCCATGGATAACCAACACATGAGGAACTTTTGCCAGTATTGGACAGGCTACATCCAGAAAAGAACAATGAGAGAAAACTTAGAGATGCCATCATTTCAAGCTAGCACAAATATCAAAGTTCTTTGGTGTCTGAATGCCTAAATGCAATTTACAACTCATAATGCATTAGAAACACCTTCCCCATGCATTGCAAGTGTTTAAAGCTTGAATAATAGATAATTGATGACTATAACATAGAAATATCGACTGCAGATGGATCTTTTTTCATAATTAAATATAACTGACCAGGGATCAACCAATCAATGTCCACCATGTAATTTGAAAGGATAGCAACAATAATGTCGCCCTGTGTACAAAAAGGGTAATCAAGCAAGGTATCAGGACATGTCCCATAGCTAAGACTGCTATGTAAAACAATACATAACAGCAGCACGTAGGAATTGACAAGCCCATAGACAAGACGTCCAGCTTCATCACTAAAGCAGCAATTTTGCTCTTAATCGATGATCAAATGGTCCTTGTCACATAAGAAAACTTGATCCACACTTATTAGCAGATAGATGAACATAATCCCTGAATTTATGTTTATCTATAAGCAAATAGAAACTGGGGCTCTTTATCTGACCATGAGAACCGAGAAGAATAAGAGTCTTATGCATAATGAGAGTTTAAAGTCAGGATATTTACCTCTATTACATCTTCTATGGAAACACAGGATGTATTTGCCCATGCTGGGAAACCTTGCACACGTAGAAGCCTAAAGGTGTACGGCAACAATTCTTCTGGAACATGAAAGTTACGAATCACCTCCACATCACTTTCTCCCCTGTTTGCCTGCCAACATATAGGACACTTCAAGCTTGTAAAACCAGTAATGTCTCCTTCACGAACCAAAAAGAATTATGTCTATGACATTTTGATAATGAACAAAACCAATTCTTGTGGAAAGACCCGCAAGACACTGCAGCACTCAGGAGAGACAATATCAAAGAGACCACACCTAGCTAGAAAGTTTCAATTTTTAAGCCTTCACAAACACAAATGAACATCACCTCACCCGAGATTGAGAGTCCCGCACAAAAGACTGGTCTTGAACATCTTCTCGCGTCCTCTTCCGACCACGATCCTCGAATGCGCGCGCATCATTCTTCTTTCCACCACCTGAAGACCCACTGGGGTCACCACTCAACACTTCATACTTGAAAAAGTGATGCCCAGGAATCAACTCTATCACGCAGCCAGGACCAATGTCCACCTTCTCTCCACTTCCCACCCTCATCCTCTCCTTCCCAGCATTAACAACGACGGGATTCCTCCCCTCCTGCAACACATTCATTCACTTCAAATTTCAGCCGCACTCCACCCCCAAAAAAACCAAAATTTTCCCCGATTCACCAGTCACCCTTTTTCGCTCGGGACTTTCCAAAAGCACCCCCGTTTTCGTTTCGGCCGCAGCGAGAAGGGAGCTAAAAAAGAGAGAGAGGGTGAAATTACCACGAGCAGAGAAGCGGAGCCGTCGGCGGAGGCGGTCAGGGTAATGTGCTTGTGGCTGAGCCGCTTGTCCGGAACAGAGGCAGCGCTGCGACCGATGACGTTGGGGCCTTCGGACAGCGGTATTCTGGGGCCCGAGGCGTTTTCTTCGAGGGTCTTGGAGAGCGGGACCAAGTGACCAACCTGTCGCCGGAGAACGACGACGACGACGACGACGACATCGGAGAGAACAGAGTGTCAACGGAGATTTCGAAGAAGACGAAGACCAACAAGAAGAAGGAGGAGGAGGAGCAGCTTACGAGAGAATGCGCCATGTTCGAGCTTCAGGCGTCGCATCGGAGAGCAGACGGCGGCGGAGTTGAGAAAGGCTCGCCGTCCTGGTGCGGCGACGCTTTTCTGGAGATCGGTGGCGCCAGGAGAAATTACGCCTTTAGCCTTTAGCCTTTAGAGGTGAGCAACCGGGCCGGTCTGACCCGGTAACGGGATTGCCACAACCCAACCGGTTTTTAGACCGGTTCGATCCCGAGTAAAAAATTCGGAAACCGATCTTGACTGGTCCGGTTCTTCGGTTCTATACCATGAACCGTTCGGATTTACTCGACATTTGACCTTATAAGGCCTTATTCTCGGCTATGAACGGCTTTCGACCTGTTTCAAGATCAGCTTTCACGCATAATTGGCTTTGAACCGGTTTAAAACAGAATCCTAAGATAAATCCCTGAAGGCTTTCTCATATCTCAATTAGGTCTCTAGGATAGGTGAAAATCATCAGCGTTCCATGTTTTTGCACATGAAAAATAGAGTAAAAACAAGTAGATTGATTTCCAAGTCGACCCTACAATCAAACTGGAAGAAGCCAGATTGGTTTCAAGATCAGTAGTTTTGGTTCCTAATTTCAAAAACTAGGTACCAGCTCTGCTAATTTAAAGATAGGATCAAAATTTTTGGCTCAAAACTTACTCACTCCAAAACTACTCGCCACAAAGCTATTCACCCCTAGTAATCCCAAAAGATTTTCCCTTTGTCCCCATACTTTGTTTTGTCATAAATCTTAAATCTTCTACTGTCCCTAGCGATAATTTAAATTCGGGTTAATACCTTGGAAAACCCCAAACTGGTACACTTGTGACAAATATACCTCAAACTATTTTTTTGACCACCAAAAACCCCAAACTGGTATATCTTTGACAAATTTACCCTAAACCGGTACACTTGTGACAAATTTACCCTCTGTTAGTTTTAGTTAAATTTTCTTGTTAAATTATAAAGTTAAATGACACGTGACAATTGACCAGTATACCAATTTGAGATTTTACACTCTATTTGTCATAGTTTACAATTTTTGTGATTTTTTGTGGTATTAATCTAATTTAGCGAAGGGTATATTAGTCACAAATTTACCAATTTGGGGTTTTTTGTGGTCGAATAAATTAGTTTGGGGTAAATTTATCATAAATGTACCAGTTTATGGTTTTTTATAGTTAGTCGGGGTAAATTTGTCACAAGTATACCAGTTTGGGGTTTTTCATGGTCAAAAAAATAGTTTGGGGTAAATTTGTCACAAGTGTACCAGTTTGGGATTTTTCAAGGTATTAACCCTTTAAATTCTAACAAATCTTCATCCAAATTTTGCTAGACATATTGAATCGCTATCAGCTATTGACGTAGGATGCCTTTCTATCAAAATTACATTTTTTTTATCCCCACACTTTTACGAGTGTCCGAATTTAGTCATCATTCTTCTTTGGGATGATAGCACAAATGTCGTTATTAAATTTTTAAGTTGTGCAACGTGGTTCCCGAAATTTGGCATAATATGCAGTACCGTCCCTAAATTTTTATATTGATATTTGTTCAATATAATCTCTAAACTATATAAAAATATTTGAAATTCATGGACTACATTGAAGAAATTAAAAATCCGGAAACAACGTTACACTTTAAATCAAAGTTCAGAAATCATTTGTATCATTTTCTTTTTTTGGTTTCTTAACAAATACCAGTTTTCATATTGTTCATCAACAAGATTATAAATACAAATTTTAGCATTTTCCATTTTGGAAAATGAAAAATAGTGATGGCTATTTCTAGTACACAATACAAATTTGTGTAAGCCTTTTATAGCTAATATAACTAGCTTTATTAGTAACAATTGAAGAATTTTTTTTTTAAGCCACCTAATGGAAGGGACGTAGTTAGAACATTTTATCGGTGGGAGCGTGAGATGAAGAGTTGCAACAAGCATATGAAAGGTTCAATGGGAGTTTTCAAAGTTAAAAGGCAAAAAAATAACTGATAACTTTAAAAAAAAAAATGGGATTATTGGATCTTTTTATAAAGTTGGTACTATTTCCACTCCCTATATAACTAAATCCACCACAGTTTCACAAAAAAGATAATATTGTCTTCAATTTCAATTGCAATCTAAAGTGACGGCTTCAAATTTATTGACTTTCTTTCTTTTTTTAGATTTTCTATTTCTATGTTGAATCTAATTATCGTAATTAGGAAGGCCACATACTTGTCTTTTTATGTGGTTTTTCATCAAATTTGAACTCATTTCTATTTAGAAAATAAAACGAGTCTCTTCTATGTCATTACTCTTATAACAACTTATCTATTTTGCATACCCCATTCATCAAAAACTTACTTTCTTGGTGAATTTTCTTCTTCTTTTTTTTTTATTTTATTTCGTTAGTCTAAAATATACATCAAATCTCTAAATTTACTATACTGAAGAATTTATCTTTTTTCATTACTTTTAGTGAGGTGCTTTAATATGAAGCACATAAGGGGTCATAAGAGTGTTTAGAAAGACATTGAAAATATTGACATGAAAAAGTTATGCACAATGATGCATTTTGATACTGTTTGCAAACACTCTGAAAATGATATTAATTTTTGTCAATCCAAAATAATGAAATGTCAATGGCATTTTACGAAAAATCCTTATTTTATGCCAAGTTTTGATATAATTAGATTCCATGTACTGAAGTTTCGTGAATGGGAATGTTAACTGTCATTTTGTCTTCGAAAAACTTTAAAGATTTTTTTTTTTTTTTTTTTTTTTTTTTTTGTGATTTCATCTAACCATCCCATAATTTGTATTTGTATTTGTATCTATATATAGATAAAAGATTAAAAAAAAATTGATGGTGATATGCACAATAAAAATGTAAAAAAATTTACAAACTCGTGACTATTTTAAAAAAGTTATCTATGTTAAAAAAAATTATAGATTTTATTGGACAATTAATCCATAAATTTGCTTAACAATGTAGGAAAAAAAAAACTAGGTTTCTTGAAAATTTCTCTTTTCAAGAAAACTAACTTTTATAGAAGAAAAATCTAAAAGCAAAGAGAAAATATAATGCATTTAATATACATTTGATATTCTTAGTTATGGCAACAAAATCCTACATAGGAATAGAAAAAGTATTAAAAGGAAAGTAAATAAATTGGGGGCACCGCTAAAAATGTTAATTGAATAATTAAGGGTAACTTTGTCTTTTTATTGAAAATATGGTGGATTTAGTCATATAAGGGGTGGAAATAGTGCCACCCTTTTATAAATGTTGTAATCATGTTTTCATTTCTTGAAATTGTCACATAATTATTTTTGAATGCAAGTAAACAAACAAATCTTTCATCAATTCGTCTCTCATTTTAATTGTATGGACAACTCTTTCACCATTTTAGAAGTATTAATAGGCAAATCAATGGTAATTTGCAGAAGTAAATAATTGAAGGAAACACCATTCTATGTATCTCTCGACTAATTATTAAAAAAGCATACGAAAATTCTTCAATTGATTAAGGTGATCGCCTGGCTTTTTTCTTTCTTTCTTTTTTATAGGTAGTTCCACTTGACATTTTTTGTTTCAGGAGGACCGTGGGCAGGTTATGAGTACTTTTAGATTCGATTTGTGGACCGCTTTTTGAAATATGGGCTTCCAAATTCTCATGGAGTCAAATTTGGGTCCTTCAAATTTAGTGAGGTCAAGACTTGAAAAATCATTGGATTGAGGTTATAATCGATTCAAATCAGGCAATTGCAGCCATCAAAGGCCGCGATGGCTACATGAGTGATGGCCTCGGACAAACTACATACGGGACCACCTAAGGTTGACAACTTCGGATTTGAGGTGGCGACGCTACGGTGCCACCTTCCGAGTTAGGGCGAAGGAAGGGTGATGGAAGGGTGATGGATGACCACAATGCGAGGGAGGGCTAGTGAAGTGTGTGTGGTGGCTCGTGTGGTTCACACTAGACTCGATGATGATTTGAGGCGATGAGGATGCAATGATGACAAGCGAAAGAACTTCTTTCTTTTTCTTTTTTTAAATTTTAAACATACTTGAAGGACGCATAATCTCACATATAGGATTAAGATTCTTCTAAAGATGAAGATGTGATTACGAATTTTTGAGCCAACCTTAGCTTTTTTTGAATTTTAAACATACTTGAAGGACACTTAATCTCACATATAGGATTAAGATTCTTCTAAAAATGAAGACGTGATTATGAATTTCTGAGCCAACCTCAGCTTTTCCAAATTTCTTTCACTTTATCATCCAATGCAGAATTGCCAGATCGGCCTCACACCAATCACAATTTCTTCACCTCGCCCAGTGACTCCTTCGGCCTCGCACCAATCATGACCCTATCTGAGGTTGTGTAGATCGGAGCATAGCGGTCTTCGCAATCATGGCTACTTCAGCTTCAAAGCTTCAAGCTTACGGCCATGGCCACTTAAGTTTTGTTGAGCTGGGATATGACCGCTCGAGCTTCCGAACATCAAAATTAGAGAATGAAAGAAGATGAACGGTAAGTTTTCATAAGTTATGATTTTATTTTTCTTCTTTTGTTTTGTAGCGTTTTTTTTTAATTTTAAATTTCCCTGTTTATTTTTATGATGAGGAGCTTAGCGGATGACGCATATCCTCAAAAAGTAATAAAAAAAAAGTCTCGTTCGCATTTTTATTATCCAAATTGAACAGAGTTAACGAAATGACTTAATTATACCAAGCTAACAAATTTTAGGGTTCGATTGTACTTTTTGAATGTATTACGATTCGATTACACTTTCACAATAAATTTTAAGATTTCTGAATTATTTAATATTTGTCGTAGCAGAAAAATTCGTGAATGGTACCATTGTAACCGGAAAGGACATATCTTTGTATATGTTACTAATTTTGGATAGTGAATTTTTACTAATTTGGTCAGTAATCATGACAAGTGATAGAAAAAACCCATCTTGTCTATCATATGCTTTGACACTTCAACAGGGAGCATGAGTAATGGGATCTTACTTTTCAATTGAGCGTGATACCCACAACACGTAGAATCCACAAAATTGAAATTGAAATGGTCGGATCTTAGGGTCATCGATAATGATTGCTTCCCCACACAGAAGGTCCCAAAATTCAATTAGAAAGGGTCAACAACGACATGACCCGCAAACCCCATCCCACCACTCAACTTTGACCAATCGAGTTCGTCAGACAGCACACCAACTTGAACCAAAAAACAATATTTTAGTAATCAATCGAAATTACAGCTCTTGCTAATCTTGAAAGGGATATATTAATGTGACTACACTAATGAATGTTCCAACATACATCTTTGTTGCCCGTGTTCATTGCCCATTTACAGGCCCAGGTTCAAAAAAATCTAATGCCATCTCTCTCTCTCTCTCTCTCTCTCTCTTATAATTCAACATGCACAGTTGTTTACATTCTGTGTTTCAGATTGACGAAAGCATTTCAATCTACATTCGGTTGGACTTTTTTAGTACCATTAACAATATTTCGTCATCGTTGCTGTTGTAGGGTTTACAATAATGTTCCCAATAAAAGTTTTGGATCGTTGAAGTTTCTGCTTCGAAATACATACGCAAGTCAAGATTGAAAATGAATAACTAACACTTGCTAGGATTTTTGAAAGGTTGGATCTAGCACAACATGAATCGATTTTGTACACCGGTCTTAATATTTCTAACATAAGTCCATACAAAATTCATAACACACTCAAACTCTACTACATTCATGAAATATAGGTTTTTGGCAAGTTATGCAACATCTAAGTTTTCTAAATGTACAGTACAAATGGACAGGTAACCAGTAAGTTAATTGACCTATCATATCATATTGTAAACATAAAAATTGTTTGAACCATTTATTTGGAGCGAAAAAATAAAAACATAGGGGAGACACAAGATATATTGTGATGCTAGCTCTTATGGATTAGGCAATAAAGAAGAAGAAACCGTGAATCTATAAATGATCTTAGGAGTCATGTTTGCTTGATAATAATATAGAAAGTTCAAGGGACCGCTATTTCCGGACCCCATATAACTAAAATTCGCTTAGTTAATATCTATCTATCTAACCACTAGGGTTTGCCTCAGTGGTCACCCTTCCAACTTGGAAGGGAGAGGTAGGGAGTTCGAATCTCCACCTTCTCAAAAGGGGTGGGGTGGGGATGATTTAGTTTCAGGAGTGGGTTTCGACTCCCACACCCTGCAAGGAGGCAGGACAAAAGTCTGAGAGTGAGTATTAGAATAGGAATAAAGTAGGACCGACAAAAAAAAAAAATATCTATCTATCTAAATGACAAATCTATCCCTCACATATATTTTTGTTTCACTCTCTTCTATCCCTCTAGGGTAGTCCGGCATATTATAGACTAGGGGCCTCGATGTATCTAATGCTATAATTCAGGGTAGAAGTATAGCCCAAGTGCCAAAACTTGGCACGGAATGACACTTAAGTGTCAAAACTTTAGAAATGTATACTTAAGTGCCAAAATCGAAGTACAATGGATCACTTAAGTGCCACTTCGGCCAAAATCCGGCCAAATTGCTGATGTGGCAATTTTTTCGACGAGGTGAGTGCAAAACGGCATCATTTTGCACGCCGACGTGGTTAGAAAATGCAAAAATTAATTAAATTAAAATAAAACTTAAATTTATTAAAAATATTCTAAAAAAACTTAAAATTTAAAAAAATTGGGGGGGAAAGGAGGTGGTTGAGGGCTAAGCCCTCTCTACCGCCGCCTTCCCGTCGCCATCGGGAAGGGCCGACGATGGAGGGGGAGGGTCGACCGGGTGGCCGGCCCCGGCGACGATGGGGGGAGCATCGGCCGAGGTCGCCAAGCCTTGGCCGAGGGGGCCGGCAACGCCGACCAACCGACAGCGAGGGCCCGTGAGCCCTCGCTACCCGCCCGCCCGGGGGCGGCGAGGGCTCGCGGGCCCTCACCGCCGGTTGGCCGACGACCTCGGCCGATGCTCCCCCACCGTCGCTAGCCCTTCCCGGCGATGGCGGGGGAGGCGGCGAGGGCCCACGAGCCCTCACCCAAATCCGGCGAGGGCTCGCGGCCCTCGCCGCCAATTGGCCCGGGGCGGCCACCCCGCCAACCCTCCCCCTCTCGTAACCGGCCCTTCCCTAGCGGCGGTGAGGGCTCGCCTTTAGCTACCTCCCTTCGAGACGCTCCCCTCCCCTTTTTTTTTTTTTTTTTTTTTTAATTTTAAGTTTTTTTATTTTTTAGAATATTTTAAATAAATTTAGTTTCAAATTTAATTTAATTAATTTTATATTAATTATTTACATATTAGAGACAAAACGACACCGTTTTTGCATTTTCTCGCCACGTCAACGTGAAAAACGACGTCATTTTGCACTCACCTCGCCGGAAAATTGCCATGTCAGCAATTTGGCTGGAGTGGCACTTAAGTGATACATTTTACTCCGATTTTGGCACTTAAGTGTACATTTTCAAAGTTTGGCACTTAAGTGTTCCTCCGTGTCAAATTTTGGCACTCCAGGTGTCCGTACCTCTATAATTCAGAAGATAAGAATTATTTATACTCATTAGATCTTTCAAATTATCCCTGCATTGGCTATTAAAATGCTAAAAAACTAAGGCCATAATTATAATTTAATACAAATGCCCATTTTCATTTGGTAACAACAACGAAGTTTCTTCTGATGCATTGACATCGAATTTCACGGATGCGCATGGCGCGTTGCCAAAACTATGAAATAAACAACATTCTTTAACACCTTCAAACAATAATATCACTTTTTCTGTGACTTATTAGAAGCACAATAAATTATAAGAGTTTAACAAGATGCGCTGTCATATACACTTCATGAGGGATGGATATTCATTATTCAAATTATTGTGTGAAATAATACATGTCCATGACATATATAAAAATATTTTTCAAGTAGGGTTTTGGTCGAGAAATCACAATATATATACACACATATGTATTTTCATTTTATAATTGCATATAGGTCCTGTAGAGAAGGGTACGATGTTAGGTGGTAGGACAAGAGGTACAATGTGGGACAGCCCAAGCTTTGCCACATTACAACCAAAAGGTGCTACTCCTTGCGGACAAATACATCACATGCTTTTGTATGGATCTTGGGGACGCATATCCCATGTGAACAAAATTAATTGAACTCTCTCTCATTGTTCCCTCAGGAAAAGTGCTTAAAAAGTCATAAACCTTTTATATTTGTGTCAATCTAGTCCTAAACATTTTTTTGGTGCCAATTTAGTCCTAAACATTTTTACTTAGTGCCGATTTAGTCCTTTCCGACCAATTTTGGCCGGATTTTGCTAACTGGATATTGATCGGCTGACGTGACATAATTAGTGCTGACATGGACAAATTTTAAAATATTTATTTATTTTATTTATTTTTCTTTTTTTCCTCCCCTCCTCCAGTCGATCGCCAAACCTCGGCAACCGGCCAGAGGCGACGGCCAGTGAGGTTGACCTTGCCAGACCTCGCCAGCCACCTCAACCTCGACAACCCGGCGCTAGGTCGCCCTCGCGGCCTGAGTGGTGCTGACGAGGTCGAGCCTCGCCAACCATGGGCAAGGCTTGACCCTCGCTAGATTCGGCAAGGGCGAGGTGGCCGGCAAGGTCCAGCGAGGTCGACCTCGCCGACCGTTGCCTCTGGCCGATCGCCGAGGTTCGGCGGTCGACTAGAGGAGGGGAGGGAAAAAAGAAAAAAGAAAAAGAAAAGAAAAAAATATTAAAATATTATTAAAATTTGTCCACATCAGCACCGATCAAGCCACATCAGCCGACCGGCATCCAGTTAGCAAAATTCAGCCAAAATTGGCCGAAAAATGAATGAATTGGCATTAAGTAAAAATGTTTAGGACTAAATTGGCACCAAAAAAAGGTTTAGAACTAGATTGTCACAAATATAAAAGGTTTAAGACTTTTTAAGCACTTTTCCCTCGTTCCCTCTTATATCATTTGAAAACGTAGCCTTTGGTAACTCTATAATTGTATCATGGAAAAAGGGCATATTTTATTATTCAAAATTGTGTAATTGTAGAACCACCACCAACTTTTCTAATAGTTTTAAATATTTAATTGAAGGCTTGTGATATAATATTTAAGTAGTTTAATATAAACTATGCATTAATAAAATTTGTTTTTGGGTATATAATATAGAAGTTTTTTAAGTTGAAGGGTTGGATTTTACCATTATGTTGATATAAGGATATGAGAGAAGCAATTCTGAAAATAGTTACTATTATTTGCCATCAACTAAATGAAATTCGGAGGTAGCGAATAATTTAAAGCAATTTTTTACCAATGAAAGGATGAGAAAAAGATACCATTGCTTAGCCCGTCACTTGTGCCCCACGATGGTGCCATTAGGAGTGGAATCCGAGTTATCCTGCGTTGGTGTGATGATTGAATTGATATCCCAAACAAACCAAGGCTTCTTAAAGTCAGGAATTAACATAGAGGTAACCAACCCATGACCTGGGGGATTTCAAATCACTTGGAAGTAAGCCCTGCACCACTAAGCTAAATACCTGGCGATGTTATGAAACTCTATTTAATGTTCTTGCCATAGTAACTTAATCAAACGAAACAACCTCTTTCTACTTTATTTAGTCATTTTCGTATCTTTTCAAACTATTTTGTTCCTGTTTCACTAGTCCATTTTCTATGATCAATGCGATCATCCCTTACCTCCCTTTTTTCTCTCTCTAGAGAGAGAGAGAGAGAGTATACGCAATAGTTTTTGCCGTAGAATCGATCCAAAATAGTACATGTGTTTACCCCAGCATTATCACTTTAAATATGCTGTCTCATTCATCGAATCGTGACATCTATCCTTCATATTTTACACTTCATCATGCCAGATTCATTATCCCAAGACCTTAATGTCCATCTCTCTCTCTCTCTCTCTCTAGAGAGAGAGAGGTGGATTAGTGAGAAGATATAATCATATGGGTCATATCTAAGTTTTGCCTATCTCTAGCTAATCTTTTTACAACACTAGAATTAGATCAAGTTTCATGTCTTTGAGGAAGAGGAGAGCAATCCAAGCTTAGAGTTTAATAAATCTTACTAGTGGTTGGAGAGTTGACTTAGCACCGGCTTAGTATTAGGCTATCAATTCTGGTTAAACTGTACTCATATATGTGTCTTGTTGTGATGAAACTTTAGCATGCGGTGTCTTGTGTATGTTTGGTAATACATATTTTAAACCTGCAACACTTTTACGGGTTGGTGTGTTGGCTTTCTGAAAGTTGCTATTGCATAAAGGTAATTATCAGACATCTTATAAAAGTTGCGATGTGTTTTTCACAATTGAAATTATTACCAAAAAATTGTACCAGATAGATACTTTGAGGCTTGAGCAACTAGACGAATAACCTTGAAATTAAGGAGAAAGACGTGGATTATATAACACGACGGCGTCACGTGAGGAAACGAGCCAATTGGAGTGAGAGATTTTAAAATGAGTCATGCTAGGAGGATGGTGCAATGAGTCGGGCGATTAATGTGACAAGCACATAGATGTCACATCAACTATATATATTATATTCTTTTTCCATCTTTTTTATTGCAGGTAAGTGAATGTAAGGTGTAATTATAAAAGGAGGGGGCAAATGTAAATTTCTAAAATGACTTACAAGTCAATTAGGAAAACTAACTGTTTCACACCGCATCAATTCTTCAATTTGTGACTTTTTTCATAATACAATTGACACATACATCTCAACATCATTAACGAACCACTTCTGAATATCCTTAAGCCAGTCTACAATGCATATAAAAGTCATTAACAGCATGCTCTAGGGGTACCCATTCGATGCATCGGTTCAAAATTGTGTGGTGGTCAGATTTCTGCAATGTTCTATTTCATTTGCAAACGTGTGGTAAGTCAAGATTTGAAATGCAGCACCGCCCAAAGAGATTCGTGTGGTGGGCATCAATTCATTAGAGATTGAAATGATATATCATACAATCAGCTTTCACAGACGAAAATCATAACAGGCAAAACAGTGACAATACTGTGAACCCAGGTCACATAATTTTCATTCAAAAGTCAGGTCACATTGTATGGTGACCTAGAATAAGCCGATGACACTGAAGTGATGTGTTCGTTCTCTTCCATGACAATCCACGTCTTAATAGGAAAATTACCTATTGAGTTCTGAATTTGAATGTCAATTTCGTTATGGATTTTTCAATTTTACTAAGATAGTCTTACACTTTTGCGCGAAATTCCAATATAATCATTCCAATCAATTTTTTCTGGAAATTACTGATGTGGCAACGGTCCAGTCATCGTTGGCCGTTCTATGTGGTACACCACAACACAGCAATTTTAGGGAAAAATTGACCAAAAGGATTATAGTAGAATTTCGAATAAAGGCTTATGACTAAATTGGTAAAATTGAAAATTTTAGGATTAAATTGGTATTCGTACCATAGATTTAGGATTAATTAGACAATTTGATCGCGTTTTAATAGTAAAGATATTAATGCCGCATAATGTAGAATTTTAGTAAGAGATTCATTTTAAAAAATATTCCGTTAAAGTATTTTACACATCGCTTGTCTACAAGTTTATATGTTTTTCATATGCATGTGATTTCTTTTCATTTATTAATTTAATATTTTGGTTTGGACATTGTCACGATATCAAAGCCTACAGGCAAGATGCGTCTAGTGATTGAGCATCCCCGTTGTCATAGTGAAAATAACATCACAAAGGAAAGAAGGAGTAGAAATTACAAATTAGACAAGTTGAAGTAAGGGAGCCTCCAAAGCTGTTAGCTTCACTGATTTTGCTAGTGCTATCTTGTCAATATGGATGTAGAAAAAGGGACGTGTGTGCCATTATTTTACATTCCACCAATTAAAATGGAATTAAGCCTGTATATATTCCATTTCACCGCAAAGATCCCTCAATAATTGATTTTCTACTAATCACATGTATAATAAAACTCCCTGGCTGCGCAATTAACTGTGCGATCAATCATCGATTCGTTGATTGCGACTTGCATATTTGTAATGACTTGATTGAAAATTTTTCATGATGGTATGTGATGGAAGTGGTGGGATTGGATTTAGTATGAATATCGGTTTGTGATATTAAAGTGTGTAAGAGAGGTAAGATATATTTCGGGGGCTAGGGTAGAGAGCTTTCTATCCTTTTTCATTGTACTTCGAATTTGACTATTGTAGTTCTTCTCCTCCTTCGCCCATGGAAATGGAAAAGTAGCCGAATCACATAAATTCCTCAGGTCGTTCTATTAATCTTGATATTCCTTTTGTTTGGAGGTATGGCAGAAATGCAACAGCTTCGCTTGGAGAAATTATCAAGAAGAATCCTAATCCAAGCTCGTGGATATATTTACTTGGATTCATATTCAGTAAATAACTTAACACGATGACTTGTGGACCAATTGGGATATATCAATTCACTAGGATTTCACCATATCCCGAATGTGGGACTTCTTTCACCTAACACCACACATGTCTACCTCAAAAAATCTCCATCTCACGTATGAGGCACTTATGTTAGGCACCCTGCTCCTCAATTTAGTTATCTTTTAGCTCCAACATTATCTCAAACTCGAATCTCTATCTTGACCTAGCTAAGTTTTTGGCAAATGGTTGGTGAGAGAACCAACATCGGCCTTCAGACTCTACTTAAATCTCCTTAGCCCAACTAAGTTTAGCAGTAAGTTGGGGGATGTCATTTGACAACCGGATTAGGAAGTCACATCCAAAAATTTTCCTTGAGATATTCACCACACGTTGATCCATAGCCCAACCTATCCAAACTATCAGTTCTAATACAACTTATTGGGACGTGCAGCAGAAATGTAATACCTTTAATAGGGAAATCACCAAGAATAAGCCTAAATCTAAACATGTTAACGTACCTAATTAGATCTACTTTCGCTAAAAGAAACTTAAGCTAATGAGTGATAGACAAACTAGGATACATTTATTCGCTCGCATTACATGATATCCTCGATATTAGACTTCTTTTACCTAATATCCTCACACATGCACCCTAACACTTTTAAGCTTACATTTATTGCTCTTTCCTCAGTTAACAGATATTGTCGTTTCGGGAAAAGTAATTATAGATATTTTGGGACTTCAGCTTGGCAACCTATAGTTGCTTTCATCGACAGTACAAGTGAAGCTTTTTTGGCACAGAAGGTACATGTACCTCCACGCCTTTCATCATTTAAAGCCCTGCACTGCATTTGCATGCATTTCCCACCGTAATCTAATGGTTTTTTTTTCCCCTTCACACGTAAATTTTCATTAATATCATTTCGACGTGCATGTGACATTCGACGCTGCCGCGTACGGACATGGACTCAGAGGCGCTACGGCTCCACGGTCGGGTCGGGTCCAGCACCAATCATGTGCCCTGTTTCGGACAACCACACTTGCCCAGGGAGAGAGAGAGAGAGAGAGAGAGATACTCTCTTCATGGATGAGTTGACATCCTTTCAATTGGTGCTCATTCATCCAAGTCTCTCTCGAACCAACACTACATCTGATACGTTCGTACTGGCCAGATTTCATGATATGTTGATGGCGAGTGTGCAACCGTCTATTTAATGAGTTTGACTGATTAGAGAAATGATGATGAAAGATAGAATGGTTTGATATTTAAGTGATAGAAAAGAAGAGAAGTTATGAAGTAGTGAAGATGAAATGTGAGGGATCAAACACTAATGACATGTTTCGTAGGTCGAACTACAATTCGTCATTGTATCCCGTCCATTGAGATTTAGCTGATACTTTCGTGGTCATGCCAAACACCTTGAGTCATAATATGATTATGAGCATGTGCTGGCGTGACATAAAACAATCTCATATAGGATGATTCACTGGAGATGAAGCAGCCCTGGTAATGTATCTAGTTGACTTATAATTAGATGGTTGAGAGGGAGTAGATCCTATCAAACATCTTGATGGGCTTAGGTTGTAGGCTCCGTTAAGGTAATCTCTTCAAGATTAGGCATTGAATTTTTTATCTTGATTCCCACCATATTCCATGGGATGATAAGAATTTAAATGAGACCAAACGTAATGTAAATATCTATACATATACATGTGTGAATTTATTTCTCTTTGTCAAATCTAATATAACTCCATTAGTTTTTAAAATTTGGTGATAGATGAAGTAGTTATTTTATCGAGATGGCTCATAATAGAGTGATTTAAATACTTTGATAGAAGGCGGATCCAACTAAATTTATTGATGGATCATAAAAGGGCTCCCTTAGAGTCATCTACCTAAAATGAGGTGTCTGGCATTTATTTTGACATCATCATATTTTTCGAATGATGATAAGCTGGTTGGAAACAATCTATCCTAATGTTTAAAAAAAAAAAAAAAAAAAAAAAAAACTAAAACCAAAACTAAAAGAGAGATAGTTTTTCTTTGTCAAGTCCAGCATATAATCCCATTGGCTGTTAAAATATGATTGGCTTGTTCTAATGGACTAAATCCATATATTCTCCATACTCTTAGCACTACACCTAACATTGAATTGATGGGCCCTATCAACTTCCAACTTCACTTGGTTCTCATTCCTCCAAGTTGTTCACTTCTCTGTCATCCTCTCTTTGTCAGTATCCCAATCTCTATCCATAAATGGAAAACAAAGATCTAGTCTCCCTTTTCTTCACGCAAACTTGAATAAATATGAAAATGCCAAAACCTTGGGGAAACATTTTCTCTGATGGTTTTTGAAGACACGTGTTCTTCTCATGAGTTAGAAAGTATGGATGTATCCATCCCATTTCAGTCATTAATTAGTGTGAATCCTATATAAAACTCACATGATCTGATAATTGAGATGAAGCGGACTCACATGTTCCAAATATATATAAGAATTTTCCCTTAAAACATAGTCTCTCACTCCATGATAAATATCTCTCTCGCTTCCAAACTTAGAGGACTACATACATACACATCTCGCTTCCAAACTTAGACTCTCTCTCTCTCTCTCTCTCTCTCTCTCTCTCTCTCTCTCTCTCTCTCTCTCTCTCTCCTCAACTTGCAAGTCACTCCTATATAAGCACTCATTCTTTTATTCCCAGTGTGCGAGTGTCCCTTCTCTTCATTTTCTTTACTTGAGCGAGCAAGCAAACTACAAGCAGCGAGAGAAGTTGACGTCTCCGTGCATCGGTATGCAGGTTACTATCTTCATCTTTTCTCATATATTCTTGGCATTATCAATAGGCACAAAATAATGCTCAACTGAAAATACCTTTTTGTTTCTTTATTTGTTTCTGGGTTATCGCAGAGCTCAAGGTAAAAGGACGCAAGCCACGGTGCAGGTCGTCAGCTTGGTCGAGAGTCTGAGCCATGTAAGAGAAACCAACACCAAATATTTCTTCATCGTTTAATTTGTTGGGCATACTGTATAGTCCTTGCTAACATAATACTAGCTTATTATTTTATTCATCACAAACATGTGTGCTGTTGGGATTCCACCTTTTAATGCTTTTCCAGAACTTATGGGTCAGCCTGAAATGCACGACATTCTAATTTCAAGATGTGGACGAACGAAATATTTAATATGTAAGTTATGGACAATATTTTGCATATTATAATTTTTATATATGTCTCTTTCTTTTATATACTCTTGGTATACGATGATATGTTACCTCAGAGGACTTTCGACAAATATATTAAGACACAAGAATTGATTTAATTAATTTGACTGGGATTGCATGACCAATGAGGTCAGACATTTGGAAGTTCCGTGGAAATTACTCTAGATAATTACACATTTGGGGGTATGCATGAGTCACCATATTAACCTTTCATTTTAAAGGAATATCTGTTTCCTCTACTTCTTTCATATTTTGAGTTTTTTTTTTAAATAATTAGGAGGTCTGCATTTTGATTTTTCTACCCTTTTCAATCTGCATCATGGATGGACACAAATAAAATTGGGGGAGTTGGAAAAGATATGGCGAGGGGAGTGGAAGAGAGTTGGGTGTAATGAGTTGGACAAAGGCAAGATTAGAAGAAAGATACAGAACATATATTTAATCAATGAACTCTAATAGGACATTGTGATATTCCATACATGATATGACCACAAGTCTCTTCATATGACTTCTGAGGCGAAAAAAAAAAAAAAAAAAAAAAAAAGTCCATTGATAAGACGAGCTTGACAAGCTCTATCAATTCGATCCATTTAAATTTATGTTCATTCTTAACTACATAAAAAGGAAAAATACAATAATAAATGAGTATTTCCCTTGATAAACCCTTGTTGATGGTAAATCCTAGCCCAACAAATTTGGAGTAGATCTATAAATCTAAGCGAGAGGATTAATATATTTGAACTACTTTTGATGTGATATTTACATCCGATTGCATGTTAATAAGGAATTAGCATATATTTGAAAAGTCTCTTCATTCTCACAATTTTTCTTATAATGTTATTAGGAATGCGAATAGTTAATTAATATATGATAAAATTATTTTTTTTAGTGCATAACTTACACAAAATTTTTTAGATACTGAGGGCCCAAAAGTGTACAAGTAGGCTGGACAAACACCATAAGATCGGCATCACCTTTCCACCAATTTTCTTTTCAGCTTTTCAATTTCATTGAGCAAGCGAAATCAGCACCAACTTGAGTGGGGTGGTCATTATCAATGAAAGGCTGTCCGAGGACCTTCTAATCATGCTCAATAATTGAAAGGTCTCTTGGCCCCTTTTGACCCCCTGCGAAAAAGTGATATGCAGCGTTTCTGAATTTAATGTTTGGAAAGTGACAGAAATCGAAAGAGGAGTTAATGAGGCTGTCTCGTGGTGTACGTTCAGCCGGTGGGGGACGAATAAAGTAATAGCCACCCAAAAGACAATGGTGAATTCGAGAATTCGAGATAAATGTGATGGGCCAGCGTGCCATCATCTGTGCTGAAGCTTCTGTCATGGTGCTGAAATTTAAAATATATCGAATAGGCTCGCTCTATGTCGGCCTTCGTCGTTGTGAAAAAGACAATTATATTGGTAACAATGATATGTGATAGTGTGTTCAAGTGAAATATCCGGTGCCTAGTTCCGATGCTTTGTTGAATTGGGAGGGTGCGATCTAGTCCATCCATTTAAGTTTAGTGAGGAAACATGTTCCCCTTACTTTAGTGTCATTCTTCATTTGAAAGTTGAAAATGGCATGAGAAGCATGACATATAAGACAGCCTTTAAGATGAGAATATACCGTTCATGTTATGCCTTTCTATGGTCTATGTTCCTCTCCCCTGTGCAAAAAGTTAAATGGCACTAAATGGTCAAAACCTTCGATTTAATTAGAAGTGTGTCGTTTATATAGATGAGATTGCCAATTTGAGATTAGAGTTTTTACAGATTTTTCTTATTTAGTCATACACGTGTCACATTCTGAATGGAGGGACTTCTTATGATTGAATTATTTCGAGACTTTTTGACTTTTTTATCCAATCGCTCCATGTCAATTTTTAAGAGGTGGACCAAAAAATTGGTAACCCAAGAATTATCTAGCTCTCTACTGCATCTCATTCTTTAATATAAGTTCACATACTATTGACTTTTCAATTATGTTAACCGCACTTGACATGAAATGGATTTACCCCCAATGTACGATTGATAATAACGACTGAAACTAGAACTTTCGACAAGCAGACGCTTCGAAGATAACTGATGCCAGGGTGTAAATGGCTTCATCCCTAGCCTAACCTAATGCTGATAATTTCATATGGTCCAAAGTTTGTGACGGCATTTAAGAAGTGCCATGAATCTTCTTATTCTGGTCTAAAATAGTTATCTCACTGTCTCTTCCATGACAGAAATCTGCCTCCCCATAAGATAAATTTACATTTAAATCATGAGCTGCCTGCAAGTACAAAGATGTAGCTTAGAGAAACTAGAAAAACAAGGGGATTCTAGATATCTTCAATATATCAACCGAAAGAAGACACAATCGATTAACTTTGTCTTAAGAGTCCAAATAAAACTTGAGGAGAGCTAGGATGATGTTTTCATCGACGACGACATGTACGCGGTGTTCCGATCTGTTTCTCTTTGTCTCAATCCCACAAGCTAAAGTCCCAAAACCAAAAGGGAAAAGCAGAAACCACCCTCTTCATGTCCCTTGTATATATAACCCAAGACATCCACCTGTCTGTCTTGCAGCCTCTAACCATGGACTCATCGGACCCGCCATTCCAAGAAACCTACAAGGCCCTCTTCAAGAAGGCATCCAACAAAGGCCCGACCGCGCCCGTTGTCATCGAAGAGGCCGACCTCCCAGTGATCGACCTTGGTCGGCTGAGCCTAAGCAAGGAGGAGAGACGGGAGTGCGAGGCGGAGATCGCAAGGGCCTCGCGGGAGTGGGGGTTCTTCCAGGTGTTGAACCATGGGATTTCACGAGAGATCCTCGAGAAAATGAGGGAGGAACAGATCAAGGTGTTCCGAGAGCCGTTCGAGAAGAAGAGCAGAGAGGACAAGTACTTGGATTTCTCGGCGGGGAGTTATCGATGGGGGACTCCTTCCGCGACATGCTTGCAGCAGTTGTCGTGGTCCGAGGCTTTCCATGTCCCTTTGAGTGATATCATCTCCGGCACAAGAGGTTGCAACAGCACCCTCAGGTACTAATCACAACCAATTAATCACCATGCTGTTTAAAAGGAGTTTCTCACGCAAAGTTCTTTATTGTTAAGGTTTTTTTTCTTAAAATTCTTTCATTTCTAGGGCGTTCGCATTTTCATGTATCTTTTATATGTCTAACGTTTGTATGGATAGTAAGATAAGATCTAGGAAGCTTAACATTAGTTTAGTAAGCCCACTAGGGCTAGGACTACAAAGCGGCTAATTTCTAGAGCATGGGTGATTACTTCTACATCAATAGAATCGTCCAACTAGAAATTGGTTAATCCTAGTCTAAATGAGTTGTCCTGCTCTTATTGAGTCAGGTTCAAGGACTTTGCAACCTCAGACAAGGAAAGTAAGAGAGAAAAACAACTTGGAGACTAAATAACATGCCTCCATTTTCAACATGGTATTTAGTTGTTAAAAAGGCTAAGGACTTAATTGAATCAACTAAAAGATCTCGGACTTAATTGCATCCCATACACAACGTTTAACACTCTCGGTACACTATTTTCTATGGTAGTTTGTTAGCACCACCTATGGATGGCGGTTTGTATTTCCATTAGTCGGACAGAGTAAACACTCTTAACCATCAAGTCTTCCTTTATGTTTTGTATATTTTCTTAGGAAAATGGTGAATTCCTGGAATGATCAAGCAAGCTCCAATTTCTTTTCTCTATAAAATATTTTTTTTAATGCTACTTATCCTACTTTATTTACGGGATTTATTCGAAGCCTTAAGTACACCATCGGACGGTTTGCATTTAACATCCCGCGTTGTACGTTGTACGACCACCGCTCGTCTTTTGTACTTACATGTTACATTTGCCTGCGGGGCTATGATTCTTTGTCACCAGCTCGACAATGGAACAATTTGCCGGGACTGTATCAAACCTAGCACAGAAATTAGCCGAGATCTTAGCAGAGGAACTGGGCCACAAATCGACCTTCTTCATGGAGAATTGCCTGCCGAGCACTTGCTATCTGAGAATGAACAGATACCCACCATGTCCAATTTCACCGGACATGCTCGGGCTGATGCCGCACACAGACAGCGACTTCCTCACGATCCTGCATCAGGACGAGGTGGGGGGTCTGCAATTGGTCAAAGATGGGGAGTGGATCGCTGTTAAACCTAATCCCGATGCTCTCATCATTAACATTGGCGACTTATTTCAGGTATGTATGTGTTTCTTTCCTTTCTTCTCGCTTTCAATCATTAGCACTTTTGACAGCTGAAAACACCGCGAACTTAGTCATTTGAAACAGTCTCTCTTCACCAAGAACCTCTTCATGCCGGAAGAACCCTGCGAGTTGGGCTGTAGTGCTGTTGATTAGGATATGCTCGTCGGATGTCTTGTGTGGGTTAACCCTTCTTTAGATGAATATGGCGTTGTTTATTAATTTCTTGGGGGATTGCCATGGTTGCATTCTTTCTGATGAATGAGCATCTACACACGCTTGTTTCAGGCATGGAGCAACGATGTGTACAAGAGCGTTCAGCACCGGGTGATGACCAACTCGAAACGGGAGCGGTATTCGACCGCGTACTTCTTCTGCCCATCGTACGACACTGTGGTCGAGAGCTGCAACTGGCCTCCTGTCTACAGGAGCTTCAGCTTTCGAGAATTCAGACGACAGGTCCAAGAAGATGTACAAAAGCTGGGTCACAAGATCGGGCTTCCCAGATTTCTCGTGTAAAAGCTGATAAGAATTTTGCGTCCGGATGATGTCCTTATGAATTGACAAGCTAGTTAAGCTAGATCTTGGTGATCATCAAGAAAGTACAGAAAAGAATGGTACTGGAAGAAAAAAGGAAGGAAAAAAAAAAGAGAAAGAAAATACATGGACAGGTTTGTATATGTAGATTTGGAAGTTTAAGAAAATTTAGGGAGCTAGAAGATTATTAGCTTAAGGTTTTTAGCATAAGTTTGATATCGGTTTGAGAATTCAAATTCTGTCTACGTACAAGGAACTAGGGTTTTGCAATTTAACATGTAGCTTGTTTTACAACTTTTTATTTGGATGGTATAATGCAAACTTTTGTTTTTTAATTTTAGGGTTAATACCACGAAAACTCAAAATTAGTATACATATGATAAATTTGTCACAAACTAAATTTTTTTACCACTAAAAATCCAAAACTAGTACTTATGTGACAAATTTATACCAAACTACTTTTTTGACCACATAAAAAGCCGAACTTAATAAAGTAATCCCCTTAAAACCACTAATTTAGATACACACGTAAACTAGTACATTCGTTAATTGCCATGTGTCATCCAATTCACTAATTTGACGTAAAATTTAACAAAAACTAACGAAGGTTAAATTTGTCATAAGTGTACTAATTTTGGGTTTTTGATAATAAAAAAATTAGTTTGAGATAAATTTATTACGGACATATCAATTTGAGATTTATCATTATATTAACCATTTATTTTACTTAAGAAGACTATATTCAAAACCATCGTGAAGAAGTTCACATGCCAAAAATTTCCAAGAAGAAAAGGGTCCGTATTAAATTTAGAAAATTGAAAATGCCTTATAACAAAAATTCGTTTTTTCAAAACAGTACCTTAAAAAAAAAAAAAAAAAAAAAAAAAAAAAACCCTATCTAGCTTGTGAGACAATAACTTTACATTGGAATGAATGTTCTGGATTAGTCTCTCTTTTTTTTTTTTTTTTTTTTGGGGGGAGAGGAGGGGGCTTTTCCACATTAGTTTATTTAAAACTTTAAGATATCTTTCACTTGAGTTTGGAACACAAAAGAAAAATCAATTACCATATGTGCAATTAATGATACGAATGATAACCATTCTGTACTAAAAATAATTTTTGACCATAAATAGATTTTTCAATTTCTATCACTTGGACGAACTTTTGAGCATCTAACTGCTTTTGATAACAACACAAAATTTATGTTTCTAAAACAAAAGTTCTTTCAATAACAATATAAAATTTATGCTCTTCCCTAATTGTGCTGCCACCCTCCGCCGGACTCACCCGCTCCTGGAACACGTCATTCTCATTTGCCTTGCCGCACCACTGGGTGGTTCTGAAGTGGCAAATCTTTGCTTTGAACAATGGCTCTCTCATCACAATGCTACTGCTCTTGATATGATTGTGGACAAGGATCATATTGAGGCCAGTGTTGTTGTGGATGTAATTGAGGTCATGCACGACATCGGTGGCGATTTGCATCCTCGATATCTAGGTCCCAAGGATCATGAAATCAAGCATTTTAGGATTCCACAAGCAATCAAAGAGGCTAGCGCCATCGACAAACTCATAGACCAAGAAGATGTTGTCAACAAAGACAAAGGCGCCGAGTAGTCTCGCGATGCTAATCACGTGGCTTTGACAGATCATCCCAAGGAGGTCCTTGAGGTAGCCCATGTTAATCTCGTGCCTAAACTTGCACTAGAAGATGACAATGTCATTATCACGGAGGGAGTAGCACCAGGAGGATGATGAGGATGAGGAGTAGCAAGTCTTGGTGAGGAAGTTGTTGGTGGCAGAGTGAAACTCTAAGAAGTTGTAGATGACGAGATTATTTGGGATGGAGTGGTGAAAGCCAGAGAGGGAGGTGCTGTTGGAGAGGAAGGAGGTGGAGGTGTAATAGCCACCGCTGGAAGAGGTGGAGGTGGAGGTGGAGGGGTCGAAGGGGCCAAAGGAGGCGAGGGCCAATCTGGGGGTCTAGGACGAGAAGAGTCTTGGGGAGGAGGAGGGTGATCTTCTCGTGGGAGAACGTATGCAAGAGAGAGAGAGAGAGTAAGCAATAAGAAGAGTTTTTGTTTCTATTTCTAGAAAAGAAATAGAAAACTAGAAAATTTGTACTTCTCATTTCTATTCAAAATTTATTTCTAGGCCAAAAATTTGTCCTGAAAATAAATAAATAAAAAATTACGTTACCAAACAAATTTCAATTCCAAACATATTCTCAATAACTCAAAAATAGAGAAATAGAGAAATAGAGAAATAAAATGATTATCATGCATGCCCAAAGTAATTGATCGATTAACATATGATCACTTAATTGATTGTGAAATAATAATAATAAATTTTAGTAATGTGCAAATTTCACTCAATTAATTAGTAACTTGTGTTAGTGTCGATTTTTGCTCGGGCGGTGTGATGAAGCAACAAAGCCTTATCCAACAATTAATGCAAAATGGCTTAAATATTAAGTTTTGTTATGAAATACATGAATGGATGAAATACATGAATGAATATTCATTATATTCATCTTATCTAATGTATTTATTATGGTACATTTGTATCATATATTCTAAGTACATCTCCCTATACAATGAACGTTCATATCTCATATCCAGTACATGTATCATTCGATACATTGATATTAATGATAAGTACATTCTTGTTCTCCTATAAATAGGAGTTTAATTTTGATGTACAATTATAACTATCGAAACAACTGTGAGATACTGGAAATAATACTCTCTCCTCTGGCTTTCTCTACTATCTCTGGTGTCCCATTTTCTCTACTCAATATCTCTATTCTCTCTATTATATATTCGCAACACAATATTTTACAACACGTTATCAGCACGAAGATCTACCGACTGAGTAAGTAATTCTTGCAATCATGAAGATCTAGCGATTAAGTAAGTAATTTTTGCAAAATGGGTATTCTTCTTATTAATCAACTTATACTTCATCTTCTTCTATCAATTCTTCATTTTTATTTTTCTTGGCCCGAAACCAAATTTCAAATCTAAAAGTATCCTTCTGCTCCTGAAGTAGCGGTGGATATTTGGAAATCCTTTTAATTAATAAGGATTTGATTCTGTAAGGATTATATACAAATTTTATGATACGTGACAACTAAAATTGTCAACATAAAATGCAAATGGAAAATACCAAGAAAAAGAAAGATGTTTGTTTGCTTGATAGTGCAACAACACATACTATATTTCGTTGTAGATACATTTTCTCGAGTATGACATTGCGTAAGGCACAAATTCATACAATATCCGGTCCCGTTCCGATTATTGATGGTTTTGGGAATGCCACAATTATTTTGCCAAATGGCATAGTTCTGCATATTGAGAATGCGTTTCTAAGCATTAGATCAAAAATGAATCTGCTCAGTTTCAAATATGTACGTCGTAATGGGTACCATATTGAGACTATTTATGAGCAAGATAAGGAATACATTGGCATTTCCTCTTATAAGATGGGCCTGAAGACCATCCATGAGAAGCTATAAGCTTCTTCTATGGGTTTGTATTATGTCATGATTAAGGCTATTGAAACATACGCCACAACATCCTGAAGATTGGTAAGCCCTGATCAGTTTAGACTGTGGCATGATCGCCTTGGTTATCCTGACGCTTCAATGATGCGTAGGATAATTCAAAATACAAAAGGGCACCCTTTAAAGGATATAAAGATATTGTTGTCCAAGGATTATAATTGTGAAACTTGCTTATAAAGAAAGCTCATTATCAAACCTTCTATAACAAATGTTAATCTTGAATCCCTTTTATTCTTACAAAGAATTCAAGGTGATATTTGTGGACCAATACAACTACTAAGTGGACCATTTCGATATTTTATGGTATTAGTGGACACATCCTGTTGAATGGTCCCATGTTTGCCTATTATCTACGTGCAATGATGCACTATTATCATATTCCAGCTGCAAATGCTTCAGCTAGGGTAGCTGTTCCCAAAGGACAGGCTAAAATGGATCAAAATCCCCCGCACTTGAAGTGTGGTAGACCGATAGGATCAAAAGATACTGCTCCTAAAAAACGAAGGGGAAAGAATTAGGAATCCGCTCCAGAAGAGCTTATTGCTCCTGAAAAGGCACAAGCTCCAGAAGAGCCTGGCATTTGCTTGCTCCTGAAGAGCTTATTGCCCCTGAAGAGGCGCAAACTCATGAAAGGAACACCAATCCCGGGAATACTGAGAATTCCATTACATATTATAATGAAATTTGGGATCGAAATGCAATCATCATTGATGATGCTTTTGCATTCTCAGTTGCTCATAAAATTATGGATGATGATTGTGAGCCGCAATCTATTATTGAATATCGTCAAAGGCAAGATTGGCCTAAGTGGGAGGAAGCAATTAAGGCTAAATTAGCTTTCCTAACTAAACGAGAGGTTTTTGGACCTGTAACTCGTATCCCCGATAATGTAAAGCCCGTTGGATATAATGGGTATTTATCCGAAAACGAAATGAGAAAAACGAGGTTGTCAGATATAAAGCCCAACTCATTGCCCAAGGATTCTCCCAGAGACTTATGATTGATTATAATGAGACATATTCACCTGTGATTGATATGATTACATTTCGTTTTCTCATTAGCCTAGCAATCTTTAAAATATTGGAAATGCGTCTTATGGACGTTGTAATGGCATATCTATATGGCTCATTCGACTATGATATTTATATGAAAATTCTTTAGGGATTCAAAATACCTGAAGCATGCACTCTCCGCAATTTATTCTCAATAAAATTGCAAAGATCCTTGTACGGGTTAAAGCAATCCGGTCGTATGTGGTATCAACGCCTAAGTGAGTACCTAATTAAGGAAAGGTACAAGAATGATCTTATCTACCCATGCGTGTTTATTAAGAAATCAGAAACCGAATTTGCTATTGTAGCAATTTATGTTGACAATATAAATTTGATTGGAACTCCAGAAGAGTTAGCTAAAATTGCCGAGCAAACTAATGAATTGCTGCTAAAAAATCATGATCTTAAACCTGCTGGCTCAAAAGTATTGCCTGAAACACATGCTAACTTTGAGAAAAATACTGGCCATTTTAAGGGCTATAAGCGCAGGCAAGATCATAATATCCTAGAAGGGATGGCATGAAATTTAACCGCCTTATGAAATCAAACTTTGTCCTGAATCATGGCAAAGAGAAGAATCCAAATAACGTGATTAATGAAAGTATTTGTCATCGCTATGGCATGACTGGGCATTGGTCACGTACCTGTCGTACACCAAGGCACTTTGTTGACCTATACTAGGCATCTTTAAATAATACGAGCAAGCGTGGTGAATATCATGCCATTGAAATCAATCTTACTGCCATAACCACTGTTGAGACCAACAATATTTTTGTTGGTGGGACTCCTCTTACTCCTGAAGTAGCAAATGTGAGGACCTCTGATTACTTTGATGAGGCATCAGATTGGTGGATGATGATTTTACTTATTATTATTATTTCATATGGTTATGAAATGCTTATGAATCTTATATAATATTTATTTGACTCTATAACTAAGATGCAAGATTGATTAACCCCAGAAGTGGCTATAGTGCTCAATTGAGGGGGAGATATTATGAACTATGCATTACAGCATTGATATGCGGCGAATTCATAAGATGCAAGATTGATTAGCCCTAGTAGTGGCTATATGGTTTAATTGAGGATGAGATATTATGAACTATGCATTGCAGCATTGATATGCGGCAAGTTCACAAGATGCAAGATTGATTAGCCCCTGCAGTGGCTATATATGCATTGCACTCTTTTTTCTTTTTGTCCGATTTTTTCCCACGGGGTTTTTCCGACTTAAAGTTTTTAACGAGGCAATTAATGCATCTATAAAGGGGAGAGATCATAAAGTTTGTGCTCTGCACTCTTTTTCCCTTTTGTCCGGTTTTTGTCTCACTAGATTTTTCCGGCTTAAGGTTTTTAATGAGGCAGTATCATTTGATACACAATCATAATGAATACAATGAATATTCAAGGGAGAGTGTTATGAAATACATGAATGGATGAAATACATGAATGAATATTCATTATATTCATCTTATCTAATGTACTTATTATGATACATTTGAATCATACATTCTAAGTACATCTCCCTATACAATGAACGTTCATATCCCCTATCCAGTACATGTATCATTCGATACATTGATATTAATGATAAGTACATTCTTGTTCTCCTATAAATAGGAGTTTAGTTTTGATGTACAATTACAACTATCGGAACAACTGTGAGATACTGGAAATAATACTCTCTCCTCTGGCTTTCTCTACTATCTCTGGTGTCCCATTTTCTCTACTCAATCTTTCTATTCCCTCTTTTATATATTCGCAACGCAATATTTTACAACAAGTTTATCTTTTCCAATAGGATTTCAAAGGTCTTTTTCTTATGAGATTTGATGATGATTTCATGCTCCAATATCCTCTCATAATATATAAATGGAAAGCCCAATGTGTCTAGTTTCTAATACATCGGGTTTTATGCTATTTGGAGTCTTTTAAAAAGAAGTTATGCTCAGTTCGTTTAAGAAGTCAAAGTATTCAAATCAATAAATTTCATAATTGAACTCTTAAAATCTTATGTTAACTCAGTACCTCATTGTTGGATATGGTTGTCTTCTGAACGATAGGGATTGTATCATCTGATGAATTTCACATGCGGTTAGGATCTACCACATTATATGCTCAGTACCTGGAAATCGATCGATTCCTCAAATGATGAGTATCCATTTTGTTGCACTTGTATTATCTACTAAATCTTCTACCACTTTGGTATGGTGGTGCGTATAAGAACTACAGAATTTGTATTTCTTTTATTTTTAACAAAATCCAAATATATCATCATCAGTGATAGATATGGATTGTGTCCCAGAAACATTACCCATACTACTTTAAATTTTCCCAAAAATAAAACCATCATCAATTTTCTTTTGGGCATGGGCTTCTACTAGGCCTGCTAGTCCACCCAAATGTGGCCTTCAAATTGAATTTTTCAGATCATGTACAGAAGGAGGATCCTGAAATTACTACAATTTGTGCAAATGTCCCCTCTATCACTTGAAGCGCGTCTTTTTATGATTGCTCCTGTGAATAGTTTACCATTTTAGCGGCCTAATTCCTTAAAATAGCGGCCTAACTCTTCTTCTTCTATTTTTTTTTATTAATTTAAAAGTAGCCTCCAACTTTAGATATGGTTTCAGATCTATCCTAAACTTCAACTCTAATTTCAAATCTATCGTCGTTCCAAAAATCACTTTGATTGTTCCTAATTTCCCAAATTTTCGTATCAAATAACAATTTCGTTGTAGAGATAATTGAATTGGGAGGTAAAAAGTGGTGGATTGATTTTAAATATGAAAGATTGCCTCATTTTTGCTATTTGTGCGGTTGCATTGGACATTATGCCAGCTTTTGTCCAAAATTTCCTTATAAGGAGACGAGTCTAGCTCAAGACAAACCTAGTAGGTATGGCTCATGGTTGAAGGCTGAAGTGAAAGAGTGTAGCATGTGATGGAAGACCTTTTGTGGGAAAATAGATCACAATCTTGAGGAAGAGGAAAATGCACCAGAAACGCCCATCCTCCCGGAAGATATGGACCTGCAACATGATCAGACAAGGCTAAATAAGGCTCTGGTGGTGTACAACTCAGCAGAAAAATGTTATAATACATGATGGAAAAATGGAGGAAGATGCAGCCATGTATAAAGGGAAAAGAACACAACAACTGCAGGTACTGCATCTACCTTCCACAGAAAGTTACAAAAGTGCAAGTTCGTCAAAGAAGGAGAAGACAGGACTTAAAAAAACTAGCTGCGAAAAAATAGAAGCGCTTTACTCCATATGAAAAGAGAGGGATACCGGGGCACTTGCTAGATGAAAAGAACTTACTAGATACCCTAGTTCAGGTCTGGGAAGGGGTTAATGATCAAGCTTTGGTGGCTAGCCCTAATAAGCCACTAGGGGAGACATGAAGTTGTTGAGTTGGAATTGTCAAGGGTTGGGCAATCCCTTGACAGTTCAACATCTTCATGCCTTAGTGGCTCGAGAGAGGCCTAACTTGGTCTTCCTTATGGAAACCAAAAATAAGGAAAATGTTGTCAAAAGGGTTGGAAAATGTCTTCAATTTAAATATGCCGTTATAATTAATCTAGTTGGGATTGGGGGTGGATTAGCTCTTATATGGGATGAGGAAGTTAAGGTGGATTTGGAAACAAATACTGATGAACTCATTAATATTATATGCAAAGATCAAAACAGTGGAGTCATCATGAAAATTTATTTACTTCATGCTTCTACTAACTACCAAGAAAGGTTGAAACTATGGCAAACATTACAGTCTATTCATATCTCAAATTGTCTCCCATGGCTATGTATTGGAGATTTTAATGAAGTGCTGTATCAGTGGGAAAAAGGTTAGAAGACGTGACGTGGATAATTATAGAATGGCAGCGTTTCGAGACTTCTTGAACTCTTGTTCATTGATAGATATAGAGAGTAAATGGTGTACTTACACATGGTCTAATAACCAAGAAGTTGCTAAACTCGTCAAAAAAAGACTTGATAGGGCTTTTTGCAACCTTGATTGGAGAGTCTCATTCCCTAATGCGGAGGCATATGCATTTCCAACAATTGATTCAGATCATTGTCCGATTTTTCTACAAATAGATACAATTTTGGTGAGGAAAAGAAGAAATTCATATTTGAAGCTTTTTGGATAGAAAATTTAGAATGCAAAAAAGTGATCCAAAGAGCCTGGAGAGTTGAGGAAGGCTACCAGCTAGATATTGTGGGCAAAACTAGGAAGGTAGCTAATGCATTAAGGCGATGGGGTAGCAAAAAATTCATAAACGCATCCCGTGAAATTCCTTATCTACAGGGTAGACTCACCGAGTTAATGAATAGGGCTAAAGGGAGCCAAAACTAGGAAGAATATCGTCACCAGCATATTGAAAGCCTGTGGAGACAAGAAGAAATGTACTAGGGTATGAGATCCATAATTAATTGGATTAAATGGGGGGATAAAAATGCAAAATATTTTCACGCTACCGCAATACATAGGAGACAATGGAATAAAATTTCTATGCTACAAATCAATGATCATAATTGGAGTTGGGACCCTTTGATCCTTAAACAACACATATCAAGCTTCTTCCAAGCTCTATATACGACAGTGGGGTATAGAGAACATCAATCAGTGTTAGATCAATGTAAAGAAGTGATCACTATGGAGATGAATGAAGCTTTAATGGGGCTTGTTACAAAGGAAGAAGTAAAACTCACAGTTTATCAAATGGGCACGACAAAGGCACTGGGACTGAACAGACTCAATGGATTATTCTATCAATGTAACTGGTCAAAAATTCATGAGAATATTTTCAGCATGGTGGACAATTTTTTCAACCAAGGTATGATTGATCCTGAACTTAATAGGACCCATCTTACTCTCATTCCAAAAGTCTCAAATCTAGAAAGCATTACTCAGTATAGGCCCATTAGTATTTGCAATTTCAATTATAAAATCATCGCAAAGGTAATGGCTAATAGATTAAAACCCTGGCTCCCAAAGATTATTTCCCAAGAACAAAGTGCCTTCGTCGGGGGCCGACAAATTCAGGATAATATATTCATTGTTCAAGAAGTACTACATCAACTTAGAGTGAGGAAAAGAAAACGGAAATTTCAAGCAATCCTAAAATTGGATATGCAAAAGGCCTATGATAGGGTCAAATGAGACTTTCTTTGTGATTGTTTGTTGAAAATAAGATTTTGTGACAAATGGGTAACTTTGGTTAAGTCATGTATTTCCTCGGTGTCCTTTAGTATCCAAGTAAATGGAGAGCCGTGTGACTATTTCAAACCAACGAGAGGAATTAGACAAGGTAATTCACTATCTCCTTATCTATTCATTTTGATGGCAAATGTCCTATCTTCCTTATTATTGAAAGCTATCAGAGATGGAAGCCTAAAGGGTATTCAGCTGAACACACACTGTCCAATACTATCGCACCTTCTTTTTGCAGATGATGCTATATTTTTTCTAGATGGTACAATTATTGAGGCTCAGAACTTAGCAAATATTCTGAACCAATATTGCTTTGCATCGAGACAGTCCATTAATCTCAACAAGTCAGGAATTTTCTTTGAAAGGAACTGCCCTCAAGTACTAAAACAGAATATAGCAGCTGAATTAAGGGTGCCGATCATTGAAAAGACAGGTAAGTATCTAGGAATATCTTTAGATTGGGGGCAAACAAGGAAACAGATGTTTTCTTGGGTTCTAACAAGAGTTGAGAGGAAATTAGAAGGGTGGATAGAGAAGCTAATTCTAAGGCCGGGAAAGAAATACTAATCAAGACAGTAGTCCAAGCATTACCCTAATTTGCCATGTTGATCTTTAAAATTCCTATATCAATTTGCAAGGCGATTGAAAAGAGAATTTCATCTTTATGGTGGAAACAAAATGCTGCAGGAAAGGGCATCTATTGGAACATATGGGACATTTTAAAAATAAGAAAAGATTATGGGGGGTTAGGCTTCAAAGACTTAGTTAATTTTAACAAAGCGATATTGGGGAAACAAGCTTGGAGGTTTATACAAGACCAAACTTCCATATGGAGTAGGATGTTGAGAGGTATCTACTTCCCTAGAGGTGATTTCTAGACAGCTAAAAAAGGTCCCTGACCCTCGTGGGGATGGCAAAGCTTACTAGTGGGAAGAGATGCAATTGCGCTTGAAATAAAATGGGAGGTTGGGGATGGTAGTAAGATCAGAATTAGAGAGGATAGATGGCTCATATCAGGCAAGATAGGCGGTCCAGCAAATAAAAATGATCCTCTTCTTGTAGCAGAATTAATTAATCAAATTGAAAGGAAATGGAACTCTCAACTACTACAGGAGATGTTCGATGACAAACTTGTGAAAGAAATTGCAGCTATGCCTTTGAGCCTAACACTTGGGCCAGCCAAGATGATATGGACAACGAATCATTCAGGCGACTATACGGTAAAGATCGGGTACAACAAGCTTCGAGACTCAGAAAGATTCCAAATGGCAAATCAACCATCCTCATCATACCAGCCTCCTAAAAAGCTATGGATAGAAATATGGAAACTCAAAATTGCCCCGAAGGTCAAATTTTTTATATAGAGTACATGCAACAATGGTTTGCCTACAAAAGAAAATCTATACAAGAGGAAGATTTTACTTGAACAAGACTGTCCTTTTTGTGACCAAGTTCTTGAATCCACTGAGCATGTATTTATTCACTGTCCTTAGACAAAGGCAATATGGTCAGATCAGTGAATGGCAGCCAAGACTTCTCCAGAAATCAGTAATCAAATGGATAAATGGGTATGGGAGAATCTCACCGTGAGGAAGAGCCTACAAGCCAAAGCCGAGTTCGCTGAAGCTATTTGGAGGATATGGGAGGCGTGGAACAATCGAATCTTCAAAGGAAAAGACCCCAATCCGAGTTTAATAGTTGAAGAATCTATATTTTCGAAACAACTACAATTGAAACGGGGAATGAATGATACTAACCGAACAGAGAACGAACCTCCGATAGCTGCACAATCTAGTGGACCCATCAACCGACTTCTTCTTCAAGATCTCAGTGGATAGCTCATGGATCAGCTTTGAACTTAAGGGATCAGCAGCAGGAGTGAGGAGAAACAGAGAGGGCATCCTCCTCGATGGATTTGAGAAAAAACCCATTTTCGCCCCTTCCGTGTTCGTGGTCAAACCCTAGCCGTCCGTGAGGTGTTGAACTGGTGGAAAGAGAAAGAAGTCGCGCGAAGTTAACGAACTGGAGCAACACTTCCAGCTAAACAGAACACGTGCACTTCAAGGAATGGAGTCTTGGTGTCCGACAACTTGCAAGTGGTGGAGTCCATCTTGGGTTGGGCTGAATCTCCATGGGCTACACACTCTATTATCCAAGATCACAAGGAATTGTTGGGCCAACCTAAGGAGATTAAACTATGTTTTGAGCCCAGAGAGTTTAATCAGGCTGCCAATTGGGTTGCTAAGGTTCATCGAACCAACTCACTTCCAACGAACTGGAATTTAAATCCCCCTAATCCTCTTTGGCTTATTTTATGTTCAGACATCGAATTGTTTTGTAACCCATCAGTCTCGGGTTAGTAATGAAATATCTTTAATTTTCGACCAAAAAAAAAAAAAAAAAACTTACTAACATGGACTTCTCACACGTAAAAATGCCATGATATTTAGATGGAGGGTAAAAGAGGTGTGATGATCTAGAAAAATTGAAATTGAACCTAAAGTTGGGGGCTTTTTAAGATTGTGTTTATTTTGCAAAAGACTAATTTATATTTTAAGAAGGGCAACACTATTTCCACTCTTAAATAATTATATATACTCTCATTTACACTGAAAAGACAAAACTACTACCAATCTTTCAATTGTGGTTTAAAATAATGGCCTTACTCCTTTTTATTCTTTCTATTTCTCCTTTTTATTCAAGATAATAACCATTATTAAATATATCATACATTTTTTTTTAGCATATTAAAGAAAAGTGCATTCTCGATATTCCTATAATGTTTTATATGTTTTGTGTAAAATTATCTCATTAATAGTATATAATATAAAAATGAAAAGTCTCCTTTTCATCATTGATCTTATAGTAACTTATCTTTATCTTTATCTTTTTTGTTTCTCTCATCTCAAAGGGTCACTTTCTTGGTGAAACTTTTATTAATTTCATTAGTCTAAAATATATATCAAGTCCCTCTATTTACTATATCAAATCATCTATCTATTTTCCTTATTATATTGAAGAAATACTTTTATACATGTAAGATGTTGGATGAATATCTATGAATACACTAAAAATAATGTGTACAATGACGTATTTTCATGTTTTCTTCATAGATAATATTAATTTCTATCAATCCAAAATAATGATATTTCACTTAAATTTTCAAAAAAAAAAAAAAATCTTTATCTTATGTAATGTTTTGATTTAATTAAATTTCATCTACTTAACAATTTATCCATAAATTTAATCAACAACGTAGAAAAGAACTAGATTTCTTAGAAATTTCTCTTTTGGACAAAGCAAATTCTTATGGAAGTAATATCAGACAATAAAAAAAAAATAGTGCCTCTAATATACATGGAAAATCTATAATAAACAAAAACTAAACATATGAAATTATTAATTGTGGTGAGTAAATATTACATAAATAAAGAAATACTAAAATAAATAAATTTGGTACCTCCAATATAAATTGCAATTGAATGAAAAATGACATTTTTAAAAAAAAAAATTTAGTGAAAACTAGGTGGATTTAGTCATATAGCAATAGAAATAGCGCCATCCTATAAAAATCGATTTTTTTTTTCATCATCATGGTAATTTATATTTGATCATTTTTGTTAAAAATAATAAAAAAATATTTTTTTTTTCTTGGGATTGTGTATCTCTCTTTTTTCATTTTTTGCGGAGCTGTCTACCTAGGAATGTAACTGCGCCACCCGTGCAGAGAAATCCCCTCATTTCTCGGCAGATCGAAAGTATCTTCATCGATCGATCAACCGCTGAAACGAACAAACACGAAAGAAAATCCGACATGTCCGCCGCCGCCTCCGCCGTGAACCTCCCGGGCCACCGCTCGGCGCCGCCGCCCGCGCCCGCTACTCCGCCCGCCTCGGCCACCCAGCCCGGGGCCCGGACGGGGCCGGACTCCGACCCATCCGCGGCCCGCAAGCTCAAGGGCAGCGCCCAGCTGAACCGGTGGTCCAGGGCCCGCGCGATCCGGTCCGGCCGGAAGCTGGACCGGCCGGTCCGGAAGTCCCCGGCGCCGGAGCGTCCGGGTCCTCGGGCGGCGTTGCTCGACGGGCTGTTGTCGGGGACGTCGGGGGACGCGGAGGGCTCGGCTGGGAGCGACGGCGACGATGACGCGGAGATGACGGCGACGGCTACGGCGGGGAAGCAGATATACATGGTCTCGGACGGGACGGGGTGGACGGCGGAGCACTCCGTCAACGCCGCGCTGGGCCAGTTCGAGTTCTGCTTGGTGGATCGTGGGTGTTCTGTGAATACCCATTTGTTTTCTGGGGTAATTCGTCTTCACTTTTTCCTTGCATAAAGTTTGCTTCTTTATCGGTCATATGCTTTGAATCGCTTATCGTTAGATGATGGGGCGACGTGCATTGTTGTGTTTCATTGACGAAATGGTGAGGATTCCATGCCTACGTAAAAACCATTTCAATGCATAGTTTTATTTGGTGCTGCAGCTCCGCTTGTTTGCTCGATAGTTGTTGCAAACTTGCAGTCACTAGAAAGCATTAACGTTTTTCTCTAATCCGACCGGAGAGCTTTTAGTGGAGTTTCGCATCTCTGAGGAAATCATGTAAATGGCAGCCTGATGAATTGGTATTCTGATGGTGAGTGGTGATACCCATTACAATTAGTTGGCGGCTTAGGGGTTTTGGGTCGCGGTGAGCAAAGAGGAGATGCACAAATTTAGATCGGGATTGGTTAAATCTTTGTAAATGAGACATAGCTGTGATTTTGTTTCTTTTCCTTTCTTCTTCTGCTCTCCCCGGAACTGCCTAAATGAGTTTCCCTTTGCCAACTGAGTTGGTGGCATAGTGGCGGTACCACTTGTACTCAAGAAGGGACAAAGGACCCTCGCTTGAATCGCCACAGTGTCCTGTCGCTGCTTGCCCTGCTGATTCCAACGATGAGAATCCCTGGAAATGCATTGTTTCTAAGGTTGATTGGTGATGGGAAGCAGCCTCTTCCCTTGTTTGAAATCTTGTAGCGTTGATGATAAGTCCATCATGCAGTTGGTTGTCAATTTATCAACATCTGCTGATACGTATTTCAGCAAGTTAGGTATCGTATCTCTTGATTTTTATTCTTTGACATCCATATTTAGATAGATGATGTGGAGAAGCTGCTGGAGATTGTAAGGCAAGCTGCGAGAGAAGGTGCAATACTTGTTTACACCCTTGCTGACCCTGAGATGGCCGAATCAGCAAGACAAGCCTGCAAGCTTTGGGGCGTACCATCCACCGATGTCCTTGGCCCAATCACTGAGGCCGTTGCTACCCATTTAGGTGTCTCTCCTTCTGGCCTTCCCCGTGGTGCACCTGGGAGGAGCTTCCCTCTTACAGATGAGTATTTTCAAAGAATTGAAGCGATCGAGTTTACAATAAAGCAAGATGACGGTGCATTGCCGCAAAACTTGCGTAAGGCAGATATCGTCCTTGCTGGCGTTTCTCGAACTGGAAAGACTCCGTTATCGATTTATTTGGCTCAAAAAGGTTACAAAGTGGCAAACGTGCCTATTGTCATGGGTGTAGAGCTGCCAAAGACTCTGTTTGAAGTAGACCCAGAGAAGGTATTTGGTCTCACGATCAATCCTGTTGTCTTGCAAACGATAAGAAAATCCAGAGCTAAGAGCATGGGCTTCAGTGAGGAGGCTCGGAGTAATTATTCAGAGATGGACCATGTCAGAGAAGAACTGGATTTTGCTGGGAAGATTTTTTCTCAAAATCCAGTTTGGCCTGTCATTGGTGAGGACATCTTTCATCCGCTTGTTTGTTTTTCATTCTCTGTTGCTACTATTAAGTCTCACTGTTTCGGGGCAAAAAATGTGAGAATTTCATCTACATACATTGTAAGAAGATCGATAAATGAAGTCTCAATGAAGTCTTTGAAGTTTCTGAAAACCTTACACCTCTGTAACAATCTTAAGTGTTTTGTTGTTCTTTCTTAAAGAGGTGACAGGAAAAGCAATTGAAGAAACCGCAGCTGTTGTTTTGAGGCTTTACCATGACAGGAAGCAAAGATGTTCGATGCCAAGAATCTCAAAGCGATATTAAGAGAAGAGGAAGTCAACTTCCAAGTCCTCATGTACCAAGATGAGATGCTGAAGCTATATACTGCACCAAAAGGAGTCCTTTGCTGCTTGAGCTTTCGTTCCCGCATCTGAGCAAGGTTTGGTTACAAAGCATAGAGTGATCTGACTGTATTCAATCAATTTATGTGAATTTCACCAAAAATTATGCTGAAGCATCATGGATGTTTCCATGTGTTTTTCTTCCAATATGACCACATAGTAGCTAGGGCGGAAAAAGCATTGCCAATGCTCCTGCTGAGGTCGTTATTTTGTTGCTTTAGCACAATATCTAATAATACCTACCTACAGAGTATGTAAGCATCCTCGTACACTCTGTGATGCAAGTTGTATTTTTGTACATAGCACTTATAATGTCTTTCACCTTTTGAAGAAATGACGTAATATATTAAAATCATATGGCAATCCTCGTTAGATGAATTAAATGCATGGTTGGTATTGTTTCTTATTCCTAATGTTATAGGAGCTGGCCTTTCGGTTGTTGGGAAGACAATTCTTCCGACTTCTGGTCCTAATGCTGGTCCTAGAATTTAACGGACAGATGATGCAACTTGCAATCATTTCCCATCATATTTCCAGTTAAGGTTTCGCCTATATGTACTTAGCTTTCCTTTTCTCTGTCTACTCTACTCTCTACTCTCTACTATTTCATTCTATCTAGTATGTTGCTATCTGCTATCGCCAGCTCTTAATGCGCATGACTGACTGATTCTTGGCACGATGGTGCCGTTGGCAATTATTGCTACTTGCCAAAGCAGTTGTGAAATTTCCTTTTGGAGATGGGTCCTTTGCACGAACTTAGTCGCATGACCGGTTTTGTCATTAATCACATAAAGTGGAAAGCTCGCCATACAAACAAGCAATAATTGTTTGCAGGGTTATGCCTGCTGGACAGATAGGGAGGGCGTGAGGATGGTAGAATCCGAACCAACTCTGATAAATCATCAATATCTCGGCAACTTTTTGCTGTCACAGACACAGTATGATACCAAAAAATGAAGAAGAGCCAGTTGTGAGCGAACTGTCTCTTGTTCTTTTCACCTTCCGTCTTGACCCAACGGCGCAAGTTATGTTGGCTGCATAGGGTTTTAAGAGTTTTCGATTTAAGAATTGGTGGGTTGACGAAATGTTATAGAAATGATCCTCTCTATTGTATGCACCAATATCCTATCCATTGTAATTCTTAAGCAAGGTCATCATAATCCACCAGCTTTTCGTGCAAAAATTGATTTTGGTTTCTCCCTTTTCCTGTTCAGTCCTGGGCAGTGAGATCATAACAGGGCCCTCCAACATTCCTCTTCCCTACTGTACTTTCCCCAACATGCCCTGTTTATACTAATGTTCTCTGGAAAAAAGGCAGAGACATTTGTTCCTACACATGCTTGAATGTGCATGCACGCGCAAAAAGGTTCAATCTCAAGCCAGATACTTCAAAAGGGGAACAAAATCTATATAAGAGAAATATTCACAGAAAAAAAGTGACATTCTGAAACATCCCATTGCTTGTAAAGAGACACCAGATGCTAACAAAAACAGAGCACCCAACCATGTGCCTTTGATCTCTCCCTCCCCTTACTTAGAAAATAGAAGATTCCTCCTCTTTGTCACTTCGCAGTGTCTTCACCTATAAAAATAATCCTCTGAAAGCCCGGCATGAAGATTTCTCTGGTCCCGCTGCATCAATGACAATGGAATGGATTCAGCTTTTTCCTCTCCTTTTCTTCTTCATTTTTCCTAAACCAATCATTTCTCATCTACCCAAAATCCTTTTTCACCTTCCTTTCTCTTGACGTTTCTTCACCGATTTTGGTTGGTTTTTGCTGGTTGAACTTCCACATCAAAAAGAGGGTGCCCAATTATCTCTAAAAATGACCTCACCATACGCTAGCTCTGTGCTGCGAATTTAAAGTCCAGACTCCAAACGGTAAAAGCTGAATCTAGTCTCTGTTGTAAAGATGGATTACTGCGGCAAGTCAAAATCACCACCACCCGTGCTTGACTTGCTGATGGAAAGGGTGAAATAAATTAATAAAATCGTTCCCATGCTCGACCTGTCACAAGAATATTCAGATCAATATACAGCATTGCAATTGAAACTTTTTAGGAGTGCCGCTTGTGTGGTCTACAATAATTGACAATAGACAACACTTCGAAGATGATGATGGATCGTAAACTTACAGAGTAGCAAAAATGAAAAGGATTCTCTTCGGATCGAGAATCCATGATGAAGAAGATCGTCGAAAACTATTTCTTCGAATAGTGAACCGGCTCTCATTAGCAGTCCCGATGCTTCCTGTGGTGACAGTGATCTGATGATGGTTCTGCAGTTTATTGGTGTGATCCATTGTCCCGACAGCAGCCATGGTGGCTGCGTCCATCGAGTTGGACCCTAGAAGTGAAGCTGCAAATCAACAACCATAGATGCCAGTGAGACATTTTCATGAACTCTTCATAATTTTGCCAACCAAATTCACCACTTGCTGTTCCTTGGAGTTGACCTGCAGTTAGTTGCTTCTGCCAATACAGAGCCTCATTTTTACTTTCCCACCAACTATGCTTGATTATTAAACCAAAGCCATGACAACAATAGGCTCCATATTCTACCAAATCCCCAGAAAATTTGATGAAAAACCCTAAACTTTCTCTAGAAAAAAGAAAAAAATTTCGCGGTTTTGATCAGACCTAACTTGATTAACCCAGCAGAGGCAGCATATTTTCTCAATCTAACTAACCAGCAGCTGGAGAAGATCAGGTTTCAATGATCAGTCCATAATCTAGTCGACAATTAACTGTTTGAGTTAATATAAAATTTCAAAGCAGAGCGAGTCATCCCCATCAAGCTGGAGACAGCTAGTTGGTCAAATATACAAAACCTGGAGATTTAGCACTCTGTTGGGTACCATTATTATTCATCTGCATCATTCTGTCCCTATCAAATTATGGACCAAATGGCCCTGATGGGCCAACTAACCTAAATCACTCACTCTTCAAACTTCCACTAAGTTCCAAGCTTTGTGTGTAAGACAATTACAATAATTTCCCGCAGAAAAGAGAAAGCAACTTTGTTCCTTCATTTCTTTGGAGCATTCGATGACAAGAAGGGGCGCAATGGACAGCTTGCCCGCTTCCAAGAAATTCCAATTTGTCGCTGACATAAATGCAATGATGACAACGGAATCACTGATAGCAAATCACGCAAGGACGCGCACATTGCATATATGGAGAAGGAACGATACCTCTGGGCGTACCCCTGGGCGAGGATGTGGCCAGAACGATCCCTGGTTGGCTATCGTTTTTATCTGCGGCACTGGGATTGGAGATGACCTTGTCCTCGCCCACACGCTGAGACCCTTTTCGAGAAAGGCTTCTCTGCAACTTCCCCAGATAAACATTGAACCCAGAAAAGGCAATTAGTAATCAGTAGAGTGCGGAAAAATTCCTTCTTGAAACAGAGAATAAAGGGTTTATCAGGAAAATTGCAGAAAACAGTCAACTAATTTCGATCAAAACGCTATCTCAAAGAAAAAATATCTCGAAATTCACCACCCACATTTCAAATTTTCCCAAAAGTAGCAGACATTTTCTGCTTTTTTCACCACAAACGAATTCGCTGCCCTGGGTAATTCTAAGAACTTGCTCTGGGTGCGGTTTCATAATTCTTGGACTAGCCCGATTTAATGATTCGTCATATCAGAACACTCGAATTCTCGCAGTGCATGTGTTTTCATGTTGCTGCTTTGTACAATGTACATGCCGGACAACATCGGACAAGCTCAAGCAACATCAAGGAAGGCGTCGAAAGCTAATTCTGCTCATTTTCACTTATAACACCCCCACACAAACATTCACAAGAACCAAGAATCAAACTTTGAAACATTACCAGGTCAAATTATTCTTTTTTCCTCTCCAAAAAAGCGTTAGCTCCAAGAAATAAAAACACTGTGAGCAGAGAAGACCCTGTTCACTCGCGAGAGAGAGACTTACGGTGATTCTGGAATTGATGTCCTTGCAAGGAGGAGGAACGAGATGCGAGAAGCTTTCCATGTCGATGACCAAGTCATCGGACTTATCGGCTGGCAATCCGTTCATGTGATCCGACACCGTGATTTTCTGGGTTCCCATCTTATCCTCCCACCCACTCCCCTCGAATTCCTAGAGAGAGAAAGCGATCGAGCGACAGAGAGAATTCTCAGAAGAATCAGACGAAACCGAAACAATCTGGACGAGGAAATGAAGGTTTGAGCTCAATACAACAGTCGGGCAACCAAGCGAAAGGCGTGATTTTTTCACCTCAAAACGCAAGAATTCGACAACACCCAGAGACCCAAGAAATTCTCACCAACTTCGGATTTTCCGCCATCTCCGTCACTTTACAGGAAAAAGTCTAAAAACCCAAGCAAGAGAGAGAAGAGAGAGAGAGAGAGAGAGAGAGAGTGCAACGCATCGAGAGGCAGAAAAAGAAAATGTCAAAGAAAGAAATTAAAAGAAAAAAAAAAACGAAATGACGCACCGAACGGGGCACGCGACCGAACAGCTATCGACCACCTGATTGGAAGAAGAGACGCTCCGATTATATAAAAAGCGAAAAAAATGAAATTTTATGTTCAAGATTTTCCCGAGAAAAACAACAAGCTGCATGAGTAAACAAAGTAGACAAGGAAACAAAGTCTCGTGAGCGATGAAGGACGCGCCCAAACCCAAAAGCGCGAAAAACAGAGAGAAAAAGTAAACAAAAAGAAAAGAAAAATTGGGAAGGAAGCTCTCCCTTCCACCAAAGACTTGCTTTTTCCACGTCAACCATCGAAGCCGATCCGAATCGAAAAGGAGAAGAACGACAAAGGAGAGGAGGAAGAGCGTGCTGACCTGAACGATCACGAACGAGAAATCGCCCCCCTCTATGTCTTCTCGCGATTTCCCCTGCTTTTTCTGTCCATGCAATCCTCCTAGCTCTTCGGCAGAACCCCTGCGACGACGCAGAACGGAGCGGTGCTCACTGACCCGATGCGCACCCACTTCTCATGACCCCTTAAAGAATGAATATGGAAATCCCTTCTTTGCCTCTCGAGTCGCACAGACAACGAGGTTAATGTCTGTCGAAGAGAGAGAGAGAGAGAGAGAGAGAGGGGGGAGAAAACAGGAGGCAGGGGGCGTAAGATGAAGCGACTTCTTTTTTCTTACGTTTCAGAGATTCTGGAGGAAAAGCGAGAACGTGGCGTCAGGGATCTTGTCGACAGAAGAAGTGGACACATGATTTGCCAATGTAATGTTTTGAGAAGAAACATCAGAGAGAGAGAGAGAGGGGAGGGGGGGAGAGGGAGAGGGCAACGTCAGAGGATGTTCCGAGTTTCATTTCACAACCAGCGATGATTATAAGATCTCTTTTTGAGTGCCGTGTTGGCAAGCTAATCCGCTCAGCGTGGCACTTTAAATGAGGTTTTTTTTTTTTGTCATTTGGAGATGGTATATCAGATATCTTGCTTTTGGGATCTGACCATTCCATAAAGTCCTTATTTTTCCCTACTTTACTTTGATAAATTGGATTCGATTGCCTTCTTCAGCCCATAAAAGATTTGAACTTCTCTTTAAATGGCTCCAAGTTGCAGCCAAAATCTGCTCATCGGATTTCATTAATTATATTTGTTTATCGGGTCTTCTTTTGATTTTTTTTCAACTAGACAACACTCGGATTCTTGTTGAGAATTTGAAAACGGCGACAAATGCCGATAGAGAATGGGTATATGGATTCTCATAATGCCCATCACTTAAAAGTGAATCTTGATACCAACGGAGGGGCCAGCTCGATTGATTAGAATTGGGCACTTTGCATTGACAAGGTTCGGCTCTCGCTTCAACAGTCCCCCGTTGATAGGTGATCTGTTAGTCCATCTGTAAGTCGTTGTGCCATGGCCTGACCTTGGAGTAAATCTCAACTGCTGATAGGCTTTTCCATCTTGTTTGTTGACATGATGTATTTTTTTGTATGGTAGTTATAGTATAATCTAGAGAAACGAAATAAGTCAATTAGGGTCTTAATCCCATGAGACTAATAATTTTGAAAGTTTGATCCTATAGACAGGTGAATGTCCATTTCTCAATTATTCAATCATTTGACTTTTTCAAGTATGTTTTGCTTCTCTCTCTAGAAATGATTCGGCAACTGCTCTTGAATCGCATAAAAGCAGTCCATTTGGCAGCACCTTATAATAAAGGTGGTAGCACCAACACCTTGAGCATCATCGTATCATATATATATATATTCAAATTAAAATTCGTCTTTTACATTATTTACAAAAGTATATTCCCTTGGAAATGTAAATTTGAACTTATTGATTTGTTACTCCACAAGTTTAATCTCTCATGGAATTTAAATTAAAAATACAGATAAAAAGATTTGAAGTACAACTAAACTATATAGCCTATGTTGAATATGATGACAAAAGTGATTAGAGGGGAATTTATATTAATCCATTTTATTTCTAGGTAGATGATAATTTAAAGATTAGATTAATTATGAAGCTGTTTTCATTAAACAAAAGTTGATATTCAAGATATATAAAAAAGGATAATTATGGTAAGAACCAAAATTTATACCGTGTTATGATTGATACACCTGGGAGCGGAAAGGTGATGCGCAATCCTATTGATGGATAGGTATATGTTTTAACATTCGGAATTTAATCTAATATATTAGAAAATAAATAGATTTCTCTGTAATTTATTTTTGTCAGTATTTTCTGTTCACCATATAGTATATATAAAAAATTAATATTAAATAATTTTTATAATAATATAAAATCTATATTAAATTTGGGTTGTAATACTTGTGTGTCTTTATATATATAGCATATTCACCAGATGTTGTATATGTTTAAAATTCATATTGAAATGTTTTTGTCAATATTTGTCATATAAACTTCATGCGGGATTAAATTTGTACAATACAAATCTATAAATGAAAACTTATTTGTTGACTGCATGCAACTTATGTTTAAAAACTTTAATTATTTGTGATAAATGATCCTAAAACAGTAAAGATTGTGCAAAATAATGGGAATAATTTTTACAATTTTAGGAGATAAGGAAAAGTGGTTAAGATGAAGAGGGTGACTAGGCAATTTTAAGGATGATTAGTCAGTAAGAAACCCAGCCTTAAAAATAGTTTTAGGGGAAATTTATCTTGAAAGTTTTTTTTGAGGAGAGATTTATTTTGCATAAAAAGCCTGTTCTATCCAGGCGAGGTAATTGATGACCGCAACTGTGATTCTACTGTATTATACATTAATTAATAATTATCATGCTCCATTGCCCACGGTCTCTGCAGAAGTACCAACTTCAAGTCTCCACCATTTGACGGACGAACGATTCGATGACTTTCTCCCTATAAATTGAAATTGAGACCCATAATGACCTACTTACAAGGAAAAATTATTCAAAATTCAATTGTATGGCGTCTAATTTAATCATCAAATTTTTAATTTTATTAATTTAATCCTAAATCTTTTGAGATTTGAGAATGTAGTTCTTTCAATCAATTTTTTTTCAGAAGACGTGGAATCCAACCGAGGGAAATAGGGAAAAATGAAAAAAAGGAAAGAGAAGGAAATGAAAAAATAAAAAGATAAAAAGAAAAAATTCAAAAGATTGAAACAAAATTAAACAAATTGTCCACGTTAACATTGTTCATGTCAAGTAGAATGGTTGGCTGGCGTCCACGTTAATAATTTCTAGTAAACCGTCAAAAAATTTACAATTAAATTGATCAAATAAAAATGTTTAAAATTGAATTAGTTGTCATTTGAGACTTTTCGAACTACTATCTCTATATTTGCATAGTTTGGATAAGAAGATTCTATCCTCCAGATAAATGCATTATTCTAAACTTGACTTTTAGAAAAAGCAGATCTTTCTAAAGCTATCCAGATGCTCTTTACAAAAAAAAAAGAAGCAAGCTAGATAAACAAAATGTTTAAAATTTTATTCTTAGGTGTGCGAAAGGAAGATAATTTACAAACTTTAGTACAAAGCTACTTAACATTTCAATGAGCGTAAATTGGCCAGAGGTCCCATCGCCGCTAAGAACATCGATCTAACACTTCGTCTTCCCTTTAAAAAAAAAAAAAAAAAAAGACACCGGCACTCGCACAAACCTTACACCTTTAAATTTGTTATAAGCTACCATCGACAATGAGTATTAAGCACAAATTAGCAGAAAACATATCCTTCATTTGATTACACAACTTCATTAATTCCACACAGTGTGTTGGGAAGAATTATAAAGATTAATGCTCTGCTTATTCGTGAAAGAAAAATAATGATGTGAAAAATATTTTCCCTAAAATGATCACTTATATCGTTTAAAATAATTAATAATCAATTGATGAAAATATTTTTACTATCAACAACAATTTGTCTTTAAATGTTTTCATGGATAATGCCAAAAAAAAAAAAAAATCTTTCATTCATTTTTGTAAATAATATGAGTGATCATTTTTAGAAAAATATTTTTTCAAATCATTCATTTTTTTACGAATCAAACGTCCCTCTCCCCCCCAAAAAAAAAAAGATCAAGGTGTTGCTTTCTTAATGAGAGTTGAAGGGGGAGACTAAGGATATGTATATCAACGTTTCTATTTCTCTATTCTTTTGTTTCTTGAAATAAAATAAAAAATAGAAATCTATTAAGTAACATCAATTAATTTTTCTATTTCTCAGAATAAAAAATGGTCAATGAATAGATTTGAAATAGAAACAAGAAGTTGAAAAAAGTAACTTCTTATTTCCTAGAACAATTTTTAGAAATAAGTCATTGTTGTTTTTTTTTGCTTTTTTTTCTTTTCTTATTCTTCCTCACCGCGCGCAGCTTGCCACCACCCTATTGCCACCCATCGCTGCCGCCCGGTGACCGACTAGAGGAGGAAGAAGAAGAGAGGAAAAAAAGAAAAGAAGAAAAGAAATAATCTAAAAAATTATTAAAAAATTAAAAGAAATTCTATGTCACAAAAAAAAATTATGGATCGTATTAAACTTATTTCAATTCTTTTTTTATTCCGTGAATAGAAATTTTTGCAATTCTCAAATACGTTATTTTACTCAAAAACTATCATATGGAATAGAAATAAAAAAGAACTAATTTTTAAAGTAAATTGTTCTCGAGAGCGTAAATATTACCAAACATATCCCAAGATGCGGATCACTTTTGACTTTTTGAGTCGTTAGTCCAATATATCCGTCATGTATACCTACCTGGCAAGTCCCACTATGAATTGACATGAGGTGTATAAATTTGTCCAAATGATCATACAGGGAAATTTTTGCGTTAATGTGCGGATAATTTTTATGAATCCATGCACACTTTAAAAGATGGTTGGCCTAATGGTTTAGGGATTAGGCTCGTACTCTCGAGATGTTAGCTAGGGTAAGCGCACAACGGGAGCACGTACCATCCAGACTCATTTCATCAAATCATACCAATCGTGTAAAAGAGAATAACGAACCTTTCAATGGACCTTTTTACAAATGTGTGCAAAATTTCATTCGATTTTTACAATGTAATTAGGTCCATCTAGCGCATCAACATATGTATAATATCGTCAAAATGGGTCATTGACCCATTTCTTAACCCATATTTGATGTGCTGAGTTGTTATATGGATTAATTATGTTTAGTAAATTAATCATATATAGATTTAGAGAGAAAAACCTAAAATGATATGGGTATTAAATTAGTTCACACTTATTTAGACCCAAGGCATCTTTATTTTTTATTCACTTTCTCACATCTTTAGTCAACCTTGCACTCGCTCACTCTATACTCTCACTTCGGTTTGGGTAATGATTTTCCTAGATTGAGTTAAACATGGAAATGTTTTAGTAATATGGATCGAGTTGGGTATAAGTTACTAGTTTAGTTTTGTATAGAGTTGAATCAATTTGAGGCGGATCATTTTTGACTGAACCCAAATTCTATCCGACCAACCCGTTTGACTAGTCTAAAATTAACTCAATCTTGTTTACATAATAATGCTTATATAGAAGCAAAACTTCAATTCATGGGCAATTTATAGAAGAAAAATCTCACAATTGGCATGCCATGCCCTACCATGTGCAAGAGTACATGAAGATTATATTCCCGTATTATTAATGTTGTTGTCGCGAGAGTGGAGGGAGGTTTTGGCAATAATGGCATAAAGAAAATGGAATTGACAAAAGATAACAAGCTAGCTAACCCTACATAAACCCAAGTAGATCATATACAATAAGCATAAAGCATTGCGTGCATCAAACTTTTGGTTATTAACTTATTAGAGATCGGGCACGTTAGCATATGAAAGTCTAACCACATGTCGCCTCGATCTCAAATAACCTATAAGATCATTTATTAGCCTCGAGAAAAAATATATTATGAGTGATACATGTGCATGTGTAATAGAATGACAGATTGTGAGTGATATATCGTACAATGACAAAGAGAATGACAGGTAATATGCATATGTAGTGGAGAAACTTGGTGCATGGCACATGATGGGAGAATGAAGACGGAGCAAGTACAAATTATTAGGTAAGAAAGCAAATGTTTTTTTTAAAATTTTTTTTTTAATAATTTGATAGTGAAGTATAGACAAAATTTTTTGGAACATTCATCCAAAAAGATCAAACATAATGCAAGGTTGCAAAGAACAAAGGGAACTCAACTTGTTTTAAATTTGTTTAACTTTATGGTGGAAAAGGCGGGTTCCCCAACTTTTTATCAAGAAACCTACCCAAACTTTGTGCGAACTGGCTTTGGTCCGATAAGGCCGGATCGGTTTGGGTCCCGGGTTAGACCGGCCCGGTTGCTCACCTCAAGAATCCACATTAGCAAGTCAATTGTTGAAACTAATTGGTGGAATTTCTGGTACTTGTATGCATCATCGATTGATTTGAACTGCCACCAGATTCTATAGATCGATTTTCATTCTATCTAATGCCAGTGAAAAGAATCTATGCAGCAAGTACTGCTATAAATTCAGGGCGCTGTGAACATATCTTTGTAGAGATTAGATGTCAGATGCATGCACGGTGAGATTTTAACATTACATGTGAAATACAGTTGGTTTCTTCTGGCTAGAATCTCAAGGGCTTGGACATGTTCTCCACGATAGGTCTATTACAATCCACATGCTCGTTCCCAAGATAAGTGCGAACCAAGGTAAGACAAAAGGACAATCATCGAGAGCTCCAGCAGATTTTTATGGCTAATCTCAAGGAGTCAACGTCAAGGTTTGGACCACTGTCATCGGGGCAATCACTGCCTTCCTTTGTATCTTCTCTCTTCCCTTTTGTTTTTATTTGTGGGGGCAATTTGAACCAAGCAACTTCGATTGTCTCTATTGCCCGATTTTCTGCCGTAGCTTATTTCTCTATTTTTCGTGGCTATATCCGATTATATTTCTTATTTTTGGTGTTAGACTAAGCTGTTTTCTTGATTTTCTAGGTCATTTTCTAGGTCATCCAATGTGATTGTGGAAGCTAATGATTTGAAGGATTGTTCTGACTCAAGGCTCAGATATTCGCAAGTAACTTTCCCTATTTTATTTGATTTGATACTTGGTATTGTCATGATAGCTCCTTGGCCGTCGGATTCGACTAATGAATTTTTAAGTGGTTTTATCCGATCGTGTTTGTGCGAATATTGCTGGTATTTGCTGTTGGGGTTGACATATTGTTGTATTAATAAAATAAAATTGTATTTTTAAAGAAGAATGATCATTGATCTAGCAAATCCCACCACCGGAGCATATTCATTTGGAGGGCTTATTCTAAGTTACTAGAATAAACAGATTTCGCCACGTACCATGAAGATGCGGCCACGTGGGTGTAACTCAAATTCATTTCTCTGTTGTGTAGTAGTCTTCTCATCCAATAGTAGTCAACACGTGCATACACTTAGACTCCGATTATTTTACAAAAAAATGAATAATTTAAGAAATATTTTTCTAAAAATAATCACCTTTATCTCTTACTAAAATGAAAAAGCAAAAAATATTTTCATTATCCTTAAAAATGTTTAAACATAAATTGTTGTCAATAATAATTTTTTTTCATTAATTAACTATTTCAAGTAATATGAAGATTGATTTTAGGGAAAAAAAATTCTAATTTATTATTTTTTCGCGAAACAAATAAATCATTTGTTAATGTTCATTCTTCTTATCTTTTAAAGGATTTTTTCTGATGAATTTAGTCTAGTAAATTCATTTAGTTATGATATGGGTTCATGTATCTACATCTTTGGGCATCCATGTTGTTCATGTTCGACTTATCAGCGTCGCTCAAGCCACATAAGATAGTCGATGTTGATCGGATTCTTGTGTTAGTGATTTCTAAATAGAATTAGTCGGAAGGATTAAACTAGTACGTCGTCAAAAGGTTTATGACTAAATTGGTCAAATTAAAAATTTATAATTAAATTTGTTATTGTGTGATAAATTTATAACTTTTTAGATATTTTTCTCTTTATTTTCGATGCTTAGTATTATTAATATTGATATTATTGGGCAATCATATTACGAAAGGTACATCCGGAACGTGAAAGCATCCCACCAAATGGATTTACAAGTGTATGGATGAAATGTGGTTATGTGTACATATCATGGTCAACTAATAATTTAAATGAAGAAGATGGGTTTTCTAGGGAAGCTAATGTTCTTGGAGCTATCACTAGAGACTCCATTAAATTATTAAATTATTCAACAAGTGCCACGTGGAGGGCTCCGGAGAGGAATGATCTGTTCTTGTCAAGATTAGGTTGATTGAGAGTGACTGGGAATGAGGACATCAATAACTTGCAAAATCGGTGATTAAAGTAATCATGCTCACGTGGACATGAAGCACTCAATGAGAACTTTCTTGATTGCCATTTTAGTCGATCAAGTCCATATGAAGAAGAAAATTATCTAATTAATTTTAAACATATTGTAAGGATTTCAATCCAATTCTAAATCTTTCAATTTTGTCTTTCCATCCTAAAAATTTGCGTAAAATTCCAATATAATTCTTCTGATCAATTTTGATTGGAAATCTGTTCTACATGACACACCGCTATGTCAACGACTTTTGTTTCTAATTGGTTGGAATGCTTACATAAAAAAAAATTGTGTAGATGTTTAGGATTAAAATGACGAAGTTGAAAAATATAGGATTGAATTGACATTCGTATAATATATTTAAGACTCATTGTGTAGTTGTTCTCCAAATCAATCAACAAACTCAAATTAGTTGGGCATATGGATTTGGAGAAATTTGTGAGACTAACTCATCAATGTCAAAAAGAAATTATGTTCTAACGCTAGCTTAAATCTCAATATAAATATCAAGAACGAGAAAATAAAAGTGGCTCACGCACCAACCTCGTAAAATGTTTTTATTCTCTCATTTTGATATTTTGAAGATGCTAAGATAGAAATAAATACGTATAATTACTATGAAAGAACATCCATAAGATATCCACTTTCACAAGGCCCTTTTAATTATTCATACGTACTGGTACATATGTTTTCCAGAGTGTCTTATTTAGAAGTTGTATTTCCCTTAATAAATAGCTAAAAATATCTTCTAGACTTGGGAATCTAGACATGTGTTCGTATGTGTTTGGTTTGATTTTTCAGAATCAATCAGGACAGTTGTTGCTTCTTTATCATAGCTTTTGGCTTTAACTAAGAGTGTTTATGCTCAACTTAGAAATCAACCAATTGGTGAAAGCTCCACTTCAAGTGCCAATCTACACCACATAATTCGGGTTAAGACGTTCGGATTTGCACCCAGATTGAGTATCTGTTGCTTAATCAATACTTGTGAGAGGGAAATTGAGAAACTTAATCGCTAAGGAAGAGTGAGAGTTGTCGGCACCTCTCAATAGAATTGGATTGGCAATGTTCATTGAGAAATGTCCATAACAAAGGACACCTATACCTAGACTTCAATCATATGTAGCGCTCTACAATGATCAAACCAATTTGAGGACCATTGTAGACATTGTCTTTTATTTAGTGGAGGCACTGATGTATTTACCAATTTGACGAAATTTAAGTGATGTCTCATCTAAGATTTAATACCATCGAGCACGTTTGTTTTTCCGACGGCTGGTCCAGTCGTGTTGGTCCCATATTTCCACGAGTCCTCCACAGTTCCTTCGTCGAAGGGGAACCTACAAGATGCTTTTTGCCAAAGCATGACAGACAAATCCTTTATATCTACTCAAAGACTTTTTTCAAATGCTAAGCCGAATGCATAAAAAAAAGGAGTTTCTTTTGGGGAGGTAGGCTTTGCCCATGGGTATGTAGGCCCAAATTCCAATCCAACTCATTATCTTCGCTCGTTTTTCATTGCAATTTGGCATGGGGAATTAATTCCAGGTCGAGGCAAAGAATATTATAAACTCGTCGATCGTTACTTCAGGAGCTACTAAAGTAAATTATCATTAACCCCTTTGAATAGTTTTTTTTTTTTAATTACACAAAACTCCAATGAAATTTCCAACTTTTTACAGCCTTTAACTATCCGTTATTTTCTATTAGTATGTGCAATGCCCGTGAGTTTTAAAGTGTAAAAGTGTATTTTCAATTTTATATAAGAAAAATGCCTCTTATCCCTTAATTACCGTAAATATGAAAAACAAATGTAGAAAATGAGCTCGAACTAGAAAACTAAATAACGTGAGGAGGCACCTTGCAATCGATTTATGACTTTATGGCGGTAAATTGCAAGAATCAAGGCGTCAAAAAGATGGAAACTACCCAAAAAAAGTAGGATTAATACCAAAAACCCAAACCTGCACATTTGTGATAAATTTACTCCGACCGACCATAAAAATCATAAACTTGTACATTTATGATAAATTTACTCCAAACTAATTTATTCGACTCCCAAAAAATCCCAAAACTGGTAAATTTGTGATAAATATACCCTCCGCTAAATTGAATTAATACCACAAAAAAATAACAAAAATTGTTAAACAAAGCGTAAAATCTCAAATCGGTATACCAGTTAATTGTCATATGTCATTTAACTTAATAATTTGACAGTAAAATTTAACGAAAACTAATAGAGGGTAAATTTGTCACAAGTATACCAGTCTGGGGTAAATTTGTCAAATGTATACCAGTTTGAGATTTTTGATGGTCAAAAAAGTAAATTTATTATAAATTTTTAAAGTTTTTCGAATATTAACACAAAACTATCTTTTCTAGCGAAGAAAAAAGAAACCCCAAAAAACCATCCTAGTTTTGGAAACCAATGAGTCCGATCGCATGCATGTGTAATCGTGAACTTTTCAGATCTGACAACTTTGGAACTTGTGCAACTTTCCTAGTTTTCTAGAGAGTTCACGTGGAGACAACTGCTTCCCTGACAAATCCATGCGAAATGGAACGGCATTTTTTTTTTTAAATTTTTTTATTAGGGGTCCTTTCATTATATTATGAAGTAAATATACCTATGATAATATGTGGTTTTAACAAATCTTGGTACGTGAAGGAAAAAAATCTTCTATATATAGTTATAATGTATTTGATCATGTCATCTTTATAATAAAAAGAAGGACAGCAATTTTTCTCATATATAACCAATCTAACAGAGAAATTCATTTGTCGTTTATGAAATGATTATTGGGTTTTATTTTCCATTGTTTTTGTCTTGACCTTTCGAGTAAAAATATCAATTCTTCACCTAAAAGTGCTAAAAGCAATATCGGCAACTCGTTCTTGGTTTCCCAATGAAGCATTTTCATTTCAAAATTGCTATTTCCAAAGTGTTGACAAACATACACGATCCTAACTCAAAGCACCACATGGCACATGCCGAATTCTAGAACTGTGCCACGCTCACGGCGCTTTCTGATTTGTCATCTCCATTTTCCATAAACATGTCAAATCGTTTGTTCTCACGAACATTCCTGACCCCTATGTATACAGAAATGGATATCGTCAAACCCGAAGCCCCAGTGAATTCACTAGAACCGAAATTACATCTTCATTTTGGCATGTTCAGTGAAAATACAACGTTTGGGACTCGGCTTGACATGACCTCATAAAACAAATTCCAGAAGTCCTACGAAGCGAACCTCATTACGAAAAATAATTGACGATGTTGGGTTATATCGAAACCAGACTTTCTTCTTATGCCCCTAATTGAATTGATTTCCCACTTCCATTATTCCTAATAAAATAGTTTTCTTTCTTTTTTCTTTGAGGAGAAACGAAAAATTAGGCCAGAATAATAGGCATGGACTAATTTCGTTATGTAGTCACCCATTTCTCATGTAGGCGTGAGTGTCAATTTAATTTGCCTATGTAGTAAGGAGATTGGTGAAGAGAATAATGATTGAAAAAGTACACAACGTAGAGGGAAAATTTGATGTCACGCCAGCACACTATATAACCAAAAATGAGTAACGATCCGTCATTTCGCGTCTTTGGACAGAAAGCATTCACAAACACTATCATTTTCCAAATAATAGAACAATTTAATCAATGACTTGGTTGATTGAATCTCCTACAGTTTGCTCTAATCTCTCCCTGCTGTCCAGTCAAAACATTCACATTCCCCAGCTTGATCATCGCCTTGGCAAATTTCCGCCGGAACGCGTTGGGTCGGCTGATGTAGTCTGCCGCGATCCGGCGCGTGAGGTCGGTGAACGCCAGCTCTTGATCCAACTGAAGAGCTGCCTGTTCATTGAGGACCCCTCGATAGAACGAAGTGTCGAACTTGAAAGGTGTGCTGGACGATGGCGTCATGAAGATCTTGGGGTCGGTACTGAGATTGAACGGGACACTGTTGTCGGGTCGCGGACATTTTTGCCTCAGGACGCCCAGGAATTGCGGGTCAATATTCGGGTCGGCTTGACCCGAACCTAAGAAGTTGTAGAGCCGGTCCACGAAGAAACCGCAGTGGCAAAATCCCATCGCATGTGCCCCTGGCCATAGATATCATCTTCTTATCAATAAGCATGCCTTGTCCTATTTATAGATTGAAGATTCGAGCAAGTGAACGTTGCTTTACCTAATAAAGTGACAAGATCTTCTAGGGAGAGATTGATAGTTTGCATGGCACTAGCCGCCGCAGCAACGGAGAAGGACGGTCCAGGAATATGAACGTCGCTGATGTTCGAGATCATCCCGTCCCTTCGTCCGGTGGGAAGAGAATAGGCCGACCCTCCGGTTAGGGCAACACCGTCTCGGGTGGCTAGGGCCAGTATATCCGCACAAGAAACGATCCCCTTGCACTGCTTCTCTAGCTCGGCTTTTATCTCGTCGATGACCTCAAACCCCCTTAAGGTCAAATTTGGAGGTGCATCTTTTTCGGCCACCCTGTTGCCATTACTGTCTATGAGGACCGAGCCATCGCAACCCTAATCGCGGTAAACAGAAAAGGGACGAAATATTAGTTTATTAGAAAAATGTTAAAAGTGTCTGGAGATGTATAGTACCGTAGTTCAAGCATTGGATGCTTACTACATGATGAGTTGGATGATAAAGCCCATGTGCTAAGATATGATATGTATGTGCATAATTTAATGAGAGAATTGTACCTAGTCAATTGCTTAATTTAGGAAGCATTCCCAAGAGGTTAGGGTAATAAAAAAGAGGACAAATTTGCTAGTATATTTTATTGTGTGAAATATAAATTGGGGTCTTCTATTATTTTTTAACTTTCTTGATATATGTGTAGATGGACCTGAGCAGGTCCTTAAAAGGCTTAATGAAGGAAACACGCGGGAGAACCACCCTGAGGTGGGAGACCCCGTGCTGTTTTCCATATTCCCTGACAAAAATGGACAGAGAATTTGGGGACCTCATGATGGGGAAGGTAGATTTCACATCGGAGTATACTTGCATGCGCCGGCTACCGTCGGATAGGTTGGTATAGTAGTCACCCGTGCCTGGGGTGAATGAGGGTGGGTGAAAGGCCCACAACAGGGCTAGCATGGAACCACATGCTAGCTCTATTCCCCCGATATTTCAAAAGGGAGCTAACAAGTTTATAATATAATCAATAGAAGAAAAAACATTATAAGATGGAATAATAATTAGAAATTTGTGCTAACTGTAGGAAAGGACGATGAATGAGAAGAGAGCGAGAATATTCAAATTATCGGATTAGAGATTAAATTTTAGGAAAGGTGATTCAACATTACTATGAGAAAATACATTCCATTTATAGTCCCAACGAAATTAACTGTACACGAAGTGACAAAAGAAATCATCCAAAGAAAGTAAGAGAGAAAACATAAGGAAAATTATTTGTTGATATCATTAAAAAAAAAAAAATGTATGTTTGAGAGAGAGAGAGGAGTTACATGGATGAAGCAGTCGTGAAAATGCAGACGAAGCAAACCCGCGGGAATAGACGGGTCGGCGCTGAAGCGCTGCTGCATTATCCCCTTCACCACCAGCTCGGCTTGAGGACACGAGTCCTTATAGAAATGCACCTGCAGCTGCGCTGCCGCCGCCACCACCACCATGCTCATCAAGGTCGCCGTCGCCACGATCCGAAGAGCCAAGATTGCCATAGCTCGATTTAACTATTATACGAAGTATTCTGCGTTCTCTCTAACTCGTAGGATCTTCTTATGTCTTCTCCCTCCCTCCCTCCCCCCCTCTCTCTCTGTATATATATAGAGAGAGATTGTGTGCACTTTATTTGAGGCAGATGTGGGTGATCTCTAGACCATGATATACTGAGGGTTCTTGAGAGACCTGTGCGATGTGAACGATTAACATCGGGATTCGCGGTCTTTTACTTAATTGATTTCTTCAAAATCATCAATGTGAACCTCCTCGAGTCCATGCGAGCGGAAAGTAAGCAAGCTACGTGCACATGGCCTACCTGCATGTGCATGCACGAAAAAGAGTTTTCTGTCAAAGACATGATGCCATAATGACCAGGTGACTTCAATTTATGAGATCAAGGGGGCACATTTTCAATATTTGATGGATGGAAATTTCCTAGTAATTTACATGTAGGTGAGGGAAACGGGGCTCAGTCAACGAGCGTCCGGGCTGCGGGTGGCAGCGTTGCTACTGCTGCCACCTCGCCCTCAGAATGATGCGAAATTCTTCTCCGACGTGATAAATGTTTCATGTAGGTTCGGAAGAGAGCCAATGCAAATCATGTAAGATATTGCCTGACTGTGCTATTTGAACATGGTGCATACGTTTAATATAAATTTCATACCAGAGTGAGGATTATTACAATGCAGGAAAAGAAAGATAAGCGTGGTTGATGAGTCAATACTCAGTGCGATTTGCTCGAAACAGAAGTTACCGTGTTGCGAGTATTGAGTCCATGTTTGGTGGAGAGCAGCCTTGCTCAAGGAAGAAAGTTATAGCTGCGAATTATTCATTTTTATAGCTTGAAATTTGTTTGTTAACTAGAGAAGGAATACATTCAACGTCCAGAGACCGGTTTAGTGGTCAAACGCTTCATATGATAGGTTTCGTGCTCGAATCAGTGTTTAGGAGCATCTTTTGAGAGACAAAAAAGGCCAGGAATATTTATGCCCTCAGGAAAAAAAAAAAAAGAACTACACATGGTTCCTTAAAGGGATAACGTCGTATTTAATTGCTCAAATTTGCCTATGTGATTCATATTGCTCTACCTGTATTTAGTAATACCTAGTGAGACTTCATTTTAAGTGTTGTGAACTGAAGTACGTTTGAAAAATGGTGAGATAATTGGCAATATTGAACCTTGGGTAGAAAAATGGAAAATAATTTATTTTTTTATTAGAATGGACAAGAGGGAAATTTAAAAGTTAGGTATTTTTCGCAAAGGTGATTGATTCCATTCCTAGTTTTTGAAATCAGAGGCCGAATTAGGATTCTTTGAAAATCCTCCTTATGCGAGGGATGATGTATAAATATGGACATGGAAGGATGTGCCGTTTGACCATATTGATGAAGAGTTTTCTGGTATTACTTTAAGAGAGTTAACACTTGAAGCGCCGCACTAAGGTTTGTATGGTCTTAGAACTTCACATTTGGCTTAAAATAAGTTCTTACCTGTTAGAACTTAAAGAGTAATAAACAAGAAAACAAGTAGAAAATGAAAGCTGGCTCAATCTCACAGATCTGTCTATTGCGTACGCAAAATATTATTCTATTTTTCCATTAATTATAGCTTGACAAGGTTGCGAACTTCGAGTTTGCATTGATTTGTAGATCCTAAATTGACACACGACTGGCTTTTTTGTCTAGTTTGTGCAGGCTAGAAGCTAGGGTTTTGCTTAGCTTTACAAGTTTTCCCTCGCAAATGCAGCTGGTCTTCGAGTTTGGAGCCCAGAGCACGCTGAATTACGTGTACTATGGATGTTAGTACATCGGTATGAGTTAATGTCGACGATGACGTAGAATGAAGTGCTAAGTAACTTTTATTAATGCATTTCTTTGGCTAACTAGTGCAGTTCACAAGCAGTCCGCCTGCTATGGCCACAATCGAAGTTTGAGGAACATGTTTATACAATACTTTAGAAAGTCACTTGTATTAGGGTAAACGACACAAATAATTTTTAAATTTGGGTCTAATGTGCGACGGAGACTGAATTTTTAAATTTTTTTCAGTGTGATTCTTGAACTTTAGTTTAGTATGCAATATCATTATTGAATTTTTGATTTGTTCAATGTGATCCTTAAACTTTTGATACATTTTCAATTTAGTCATTAGATTATTTAAATAATTTTAAATGTTCAGTGTTGTCCTTGAACTTAAATTAATGAAAAGACAACCATGGACATCTTAGGGATTATATTTAAAAAATTAAAAATTTAAGAACGACATTTCATATTGAGCTAAAATTTAAAAATATTGAACAAATTTAAAGTTTAAGGACTATAATTTACCTTGGGCCAAAGTTCATGACCCATTTGTGTTATTATCCCTTATTAGTTTAAGAAAATATATCCTATTGTATTTGTATCTAAGGGATTGTAATCGGTTTTTTTTTGTCAGATTAAAGTGACTAATCAATAGGCGTAGTTTCACAAAGTTGAGTGATAACCATGATAAGAATCTCTAGTTTAATACCATAGTGGATTATGACCGTTTTCTCTTTCTAGATAGGTAGGAGTGTCATTCTTCCATCCCATCTTGGTTTACTATCATCATGATGATTAACGCATTCTCTTTCTATATAGACAGGAAAATTATTCAAAAATTTTAAATCTAACTTATAGCGGCTAATTTAGTCATATAGTTTAAATTTGGGTAATTTAGTCCTAAATAACACGTCATTGTAATTCTATTTTTTTAATGATTTGTCAATTTTTAGGCTAATTTTGATCGGAAATTACTGACATGGCGGTCTAGTTAGCGTTAGCCGGTCCTATGTGGCGCAACCTACACTAACGTGGAAAATTATTGCAATTTTTCTGATTTTTCTGATTTTTTTTTCTTTTTTTCCTATTTCCCTTCGCTGGTTTCTAGGCATCACAATGCTCGGCGGAGGTTGCCGGCCACCGGCGGTGAGCGCAACATGTATCTCTCTTTGACAAAAGAAGTTGGATGGGCCCTATGTTGGCTCAACCACTCAAAAAACATAGTGTGTAACAATTGGACTCGAAAATCTTTAACATAAGAGAAGGGTAACCCCCTCCTTCAGTCACTACCTCGCTGGACCACTTATGTTCTTTTTGAGAAGCCGCAGTGCCGCCATCAATGCGGGAGCTGCGGTGTGCAAGACCAGCGACTGTTGGGAAAATATGGCTTCAAATAGGGTAGAACAATGAAGACAGTTCTTTTGAGTACTCCAGTTGGACTTTGAGGCGTGATATCACTTTCTTTAAGGATTTATTTGCCCCCACAAAGTTGCTAATGGTCACCGGCAAATATTCTCCAGGATACAACAAAGTCTCAAATTGAGAATACAATTCTAGTATTTCTCTAGGATCTCTCTAGGAAACAATTGAAAAGATGGCTGTCGTTTTTTCAGAAAGAAGACTCGAAAAGATGAAAAATGATCACACAGATTATTTCTCAATTTGACAAGTATATATAAAATAGTCTTAAAAAACGAAGACAACTCTTCGTGAAAAGTTGCGAAATGAACAAACACATTTTTTCGAAAATTTGCTCAAATGAACAAAGGTATCTATTCGTAAGAAGTTAAAACCAAACAAATGCAACTCTTCGGAAAGGTTGCAAATTGAACGGGTATTCTCTTTCAAAGGTTGTCTTGAAAAGACACAAACAAAAATTCGGAATAAAAATAATAATAATTATTTAATAAATAAAATTTCGAAATGATTATTTATTAATTAATTAATTTCCGAAAATTCTCAATAGTCAAAACAACCTTTGAATTGATTAAACTTAATAAGACAACCGTACGAAATAAAATAAAATAAAAGGACAAAAGGATTAGTACTAATTAAATCGCGGGCACGGAAGCGTGCTAAGTGCTAAGTGCGCCAAATAATTGTGCACTTGCACGTGGGTATGGTGAGGTCTATCTCACCCCAACCATTTCTTTAGATTCACAAAGGAAACTTCACACTTATAAATTAGCCAATTTCCTTCCATTTCTCCTATGTGGGACAAAGAGAAAAGCACTTTAATTTGTTTTACAAACAAACTTCCAACAAGTGACACCATTGCCAACCACTGACTCCCGGCGTGTCACTGGTCTCATCTTCGCTCCTCCTCTCTCGGATCCGTCGCTCTCTCTCCATCCCACCAGAGGTTCGTGTCACGGGCCGATCGATTGGGATCGTGACCGCGCGGCGACTCGAGCACTTTAGGATCAGTTTGGATCACCGAAGCACCTAAGCCAAGCCTTGCTCGATCGAGCGCTCACTCGCTCGCTTACCCGGATTGTAGAGAGAGAAAGAATCTAGAGAGAGGAGCTTTGGAAAGAAGACTGCTTTATATTGCGGAAGTAGTGGATGATTACAAATGAAGGAGGACACCCCTTCTTATAGTCGAGGGCCTCGGATTACAACCATTGATCTAGAATTTAACCGGTGGACGAGATTGCACCGCCTCATCTACCGACACTAATGGCGGCTACTAACCACCGACATAAATAGAGATAGAGTCTAATTACGGTTTCGCCCGCACTTGGATACTTTGGGGAGAAGACTTGGCGAGAGCCCAAGTGAAAGCAGGAGATCCTCCAAGGCTGCGTCACGGTCGTCTTCTGGGAACCTCTTGGGTTGGCCTTCATTCGGCCCGTGACATTCTCCCCCACTCAATCGAGTGACGTCCTTGTCGCTCACAGCTTGACGGTCGGCCTTCTTGGCACGAGCACGGGCTTTGGCACGAGCTCTTTTGTTTCGACCTCGTTTGGTGCGGACGCTCACGTACGATGGACCACAACCTTCAATGATGAACTCGAACTTGTCACGCGGCTCCATCTTCGGCTTGGACGGAGCATGCGGCGCGCACTCAACCTTGGGGAAGAGTACTTGGATGGGCATGGCGTATGTTGGAGTAGGATCCCCTTTGGCTTCACCTCGGCCAACTTGTTTAGTCGTTTTACGGACTTCAAGTTCTTGTTGAGGCGTCGGATCGACGCGATGGTCTTGTTGTCGACCACCCCTTTGATCATGGGGATCATCGACGGGCATTTTGGATCGGGAACTATGATGCACTTGGTCCTCATGTCGATCATGGCTCCCGCACTATCGAAGAACTGCATACCCAAAATGAGATCATAGTCGTCAAGTGGGATTACCTCGAAAGTCATCTTGCCTTTCCATCCGCCAATCCTGACATCCACATTGGGAGATGCTCCTACGCCACAAAAGTCGCCCGAATTGATGGGCTTGTATGACCTCCCGGATGGCTCCACGCGAAGACCCAAGGCTTTTGCCGCCTCAGTCGACATGAACATGTTCGATGCTCCCGTGTCAACCAAAGCGTAAAGCGTTCGGCCGCACACTTCGACCTCCACGAAGAACATGTCCGTGTTCGGTGCAATTCCTCCTTCTTTGGTTGGCAACCGGGCTTGAACGGAGTTGATCATCTTCACCGCTCCAAGCCAGACTTGCCTTTTCTCTTCTTTGGGCTCCTCCTCTTCGATGGCAAGGAGGGCGTTGATTCGACCCTTCTTTGGGCACTTTTGGGTCCAGTGCGGACCTTTGCAAATAAAGCAAGGAGAGGGCGGAGGTTGATCGAACTTACTCGCGTAGTCCGTCGGTGGTCGACCCCTTTGGAAGGACGGCTTAGAAGTTCCTTCTCCCCATGTTTTGGCTCGGCCACCTTGATCATGCATGCCTCGGGGAGTGCTTCTTGCTTTGTCTTCGCAAGGTCGATCCGACCTCCAATCCCTTGGTCTACTCCTTGGTTCGGTTCTGGTGAGGTCGACGAGCGACTCGGCCATGCTTAGTGCACGCGCAAGGCTACTCACGTCCCGCCGCTTCAGCTCAAGTTGTGCCCATGGCTTGAGCCCATCCATGAACGCTCCGAAGGCCTCCTCTTCGCTTAGGTTGCGAATTTGGAGGTTGAGCTCCGTGAACTCCTTCACGTACTCTCGGATCGCGCCTCTTTGCTCGAGGCGATGGAGCAAGCTACGAGCTTCTTGTTGAGCGAATTCGGGGAAAAAGTAGTCGCGGAACTCCCTCACGAAGTCGTCCCACGTGCTCACGGGATTGGCACCGTGTCTAATCTCATCGCACCTATTTCGCCACCAGAGCATTGCCGTATCAGTAAGGAACATGGAAGCGGTTCGTACCTTGATCGACTCGTCTCGGATGTTGACAGCGCCAAAGTATTGCTCCATGCTCCACACGAAATTGTCCACCTCTTGGGCGGATCGGTTGCCTTTGAACTCCTTTGGTTTCGGCACCTCAATTTTGGGTATCGCTTGAGTAGACACTGCACCGTTGGTGATGCTAAGCTTGCATAGGGCGAGCTCGGTCTTGAGCTCTTGGATCTCGCCTTCATGACTTCGACCTCTTCCCTACACGGGCTTACCTCCTCGATCACTTGGACGCGCTCGTTCAAACCATCGATCGATGCTTCGAGGGCTTCGTCCTTGTCGAACAACGGAGCCGTAGCTTGGTTGATGCCGATCGTGAAGTCTTCACGGAGCGCACCCTCAACCTCCATGATCCGGTCTCACACATCGTCAAGACCTTCCATGAGTTCGAGCACGGCACTCCGGACCTTCCCGAGCTTCTCATCGAACGCAGCCGCAGCATCCACCGAGGTCTCCCTCTTCTTTGATCGGCCGCGGGTCTCCTTGACTTGTCCGGCCTCTCCAGCTATAGCCGCTTCTTGGCTTGACATTCTCTCGAATAGTTGGCGCTCTTCAATCTCCGGAAACGGATCTCTCTTTAGCTCTGATACCACTTGTCACGGGCCGATCGATTGGGATCGTGACCGCGCGGCGACTCGGGCACTTTAGGATCGGTTTGGATCACCGAAGCACCTAAGCCAAGCCTTGCTCGATCGAGCGCTCACTCGCTCGCTTACCCGGATTGTAGAGAGAGAAAGAATCTAGAGAGAGGAGCTCTGGAAAGAAGACTGCTTTATATTGCGGAAGTACTGGATGATTACAAATGAAGGAGGACACCCCTTCTTATAGTCGAGGGCCTCGGATTACAACCATCGATCTAGAATTTAACCGGTGGACGATATTGCACCGCCTCATCTACCGACACTAATGACAGCTACTAACCACCGACATAAATAGAGATAGAGTCTAATTATGGTTTCGCCCGCACTTGGATAATTCGGGGAGAAGACTTGGCGAGAACCCAAGTGAAAGCAGGAGATCCTCCAAGGCTACGTCACGGTCGTCCTCTGGGAACCTCTTGGGTTGGCCTTCATTCAGCCCGTGACATTCGCCTCTCTCTCTCTCTCTCTCTCTCTCTCTCTCTCTCTCTCTCTCGCCTCTCCCTCCCTCCCCTGTTGCCTCCGGCGCCCCGCTTCCTCTGTGGGTCAAATGCAAGCTAGCTGCCTGAGCTCGTTGAGGCGTTGCTTGGAAGAGACGGACCTGGAGTGGAGCTCGCCTTAGTCGGGAGAAGAGACAATTGTCATCGTCCTGGAGATTCAGAGATCTCTTCCTAAGCTTATACAGCTAATACCCTTCTCCAATTCGGCTGGCCTAAGCAATTGTAATTTGTTATAGGGTTTCAGCTCTATTTTTATGGAAACTAATGTAAGACTTTATTGATACACTTTGGGTTGTTACTCTTAATAAGCACGAAGTTAGGTGACCTTCGAACTATCCAGATTAACAGTGTCTTCACTCAATTTTTGTCACACGTACACGTATTTAGTGACCGTGCAAACTAGGAAAAGAAAACCTCTCTCCCTCCCTCTCTTCCCCACACCATAACCTAAAAGATTAATTTTTTTCAGGGTCAGCAAATAATCAGTCACGGAGATGATTGACCGAGATATAGTTTACAAGGGAGTCATGATTTTAGCGAATTGAACTATACGAAGGATCGAAGTCCTTCCCGAGATTATACCATATATAAAATTAGGGAGGATCAACTGCAGATTTACTGAATATTTGCTTTCTGCTTCTCAGTTAGCATAATATTTGGTTTATCTCTCATAAGTAGTTAGAGATAATCCTTTTCTGATCTGTTAAGCATTATCTTGCACATATATTTGCACTATAGGATGAGTAACACAAGCAAGTTACAAATTCTCACATGGAATTAATGTAGGGAGATTAAAACATACCAAACAATCTGTCTCTTTGTTTGCGATATGGTCAAGGAAGCATCTGCTAGAAAGGTGATTGACCTTCCTCGCAGTATTATCTCAATTCCTCAACCAATCCCGATAACGTACTTGTCTTGTGTGTGCTGACTTGGGACAAACTACACAACATGGTTGAAGCAACAACATGCGCATTGCGGACGAAATACAAACTCGGGCTTATCATTGGATCACTAGAGAAGCCTGATCCGAGGAGACTCGAGTTTACTATATGGGGCATTTGTAATTCCATGATAATTTTGTGAATTTTCAATTCCCTGACAAAAGTCTATAGGAAAGCATGGCATACACAAAAGAAGCAAGAATAATGCGGGACTTGCTAAAGGAGAGATTCACCCGAGGGAACAGACCTCGGTTTCACTGGATCAAAACCGAGATAAGGTTTCTTCAGCAAGGTGGACTCTCAGTTGGTGAATATTACACAAAGTGGAAGGTCTTAAGGGATAAACTTGATGACTACGATGTCGTCCATGTACGTCTGTTGTAGCCATGAAGTATGCAAAGAAGAAAGATGTGGAGAAGATCCACAAGTTTCATATGGGCCTAAACATTGAGACTGTGCATTCTCAAGTTTCAACATCAGGTTACTCCCGTCCCTTGACAAAGTTAATTCTACAATCACACAGGAGGAGTGCCAACAACCAACTGCCCGAGGGAAGGAAGAGAAGATCGAGAGTGCTGCTCTCTCGATTGGAAGAGCAGCCCCTAGGAAGGCATTGTTCGGGAAACTTAAATGTGATTATCGTAAGATGGTCTGGCAAGAGAAGAGTAATATAAGGAGTCGATGCCAAAAAAATATGTGATAGCAATCAAGAAGGTCCTCAAGGGATCGAGACAATGAAAACAATGAGTTGGGATCAATATTAGCATTTGATTAATTTGCTCACAGCAATGAAACCGCCCTCTTCAAATGATCAACTCATAGTTGAGGTGCATCGATTTTAATGATCTTTCCATAGATTGGATTATCAATAGTGTCATCTCTCAATATTGACATGGTGGCTCTTGCTTCTAAATCAATGGTGAAACATCACGGATGCATATCCTATATGAACTTCAATGGCAATGTGACTGACACCATAAAATTGCAACTTTTATTTTGGGCTTGATTTTGTTTTGCACACTGGCAATTTTAAGTGCAATCTTGTAAAATTGAGTTTGTATTTGCAATGCTCATTCTTCTTTTCTCAGTTGTCAAAAGGTGTCCTAGCCTTGACACTCATTCAGCTTTTCCGGTTATCAAGGGACAAAAGATTGACATCTGACATCAACAATTAGGGTAGCATCATGATAAGTTTTGAATTTGATCACCGATATTGAGATAAATAAAAATGCCCAATGTGTTATTTATGTTGTCGTGCGACAACAATGTACTTAATTTCCTTTAAGCAATGACAAAGCCGGTGGAATTTTTTATTTGTAACATTTTGATGTTTGGGGGCCGTTCAAAATTGGACTTCAAAATTTTCTAATGCATTGAGAGAATAAGGTTTTGATCAATCATTAGCCGATTACACGTAGTTCATCTACTCTCATGGCAATACTTTTTAATTGTGTTAGTGTATGTTAACGATCTCATCTTGGTGGGCAAAATAACTCACAGTAATGTGCAGAGCTCAAATTATAACTTGATGAATGTTTTCATATCAAGGACCTTGGGCAATTGTGAACCTTCTGGTGCTAGTCCTGCCATACTGGATGGAAAGGGCAGTATGCTCAGTATCAAGATATCAATAGCGTGTCTCAATGGGAGTATGTGAGTATGTGTTGCGCACGCGTGCGCGCTCACGTGAGAAAGAGACAGAGAGATGTTGTTTCCAATGCAGAAAAATGTTACAGAAAAGCCAAACTTGCAGACCACTGGGACAGGGCTACAAGCATTAAATTCTGTTTCAATTTCCGAAGAAGAACTAATGAAGGGCAGCTGGCCATCTGATATACTAGGAAAGACTCCCTGAGCACCAGAAACCACAGTGCCCACTTCTCCAGAGTTACAGAAAACAACGGAAGTCTTAACTGAGAAAGAATACAATTAAAAGTACACCTTACAAAGACTCTTGACACTTGTATGAACATCAAGGAGGAAGGAAAAGCAAACGCAAACCGTAGGCCAGAGGAAGCAGGCCTTTGCAAAGCAAAGAGCTTCACATGGCGAACATGGTTTCATCAAAATATTCTCCGACCAACACTAATGTTTCAATCGACGAGCATAGCAGAAGTGCACATACCACACAGAAACTACTAGAAAAACTAAAACCCCACATCAGTGAAAGCACCACACACGAAAACTACCATTCGCCGTCCAAGAAAAACTTCTAAACGACTTAAAAAAAAAAAAAAGACAAACTTTCGAATGCCAAAAACTGACATCAAGCCACGACAGCAAAAGTCCTAACTAAAAAGCAACATTGACTCAGATACGCACGAAATCTTCACACGGACGCTCCGAAAACTACCAGCGAACGACGCTACCAATCTCCTTCCGAAGAACTATCTCTACAACTACAGAGAAAAGACCGCGAAGAGAGGCGCGTGCGCGAGAGCAGAGCCAGCAGGCCTCAGATCAGATGCAGAAGAGCCCGCCGAGACGAAAGCAAAATCAACCAGTATTCAGCCATCGAATCGAAAGACCGCACACTCAAGCTCTGAGAGGGAGAGAGAGAGAGGGACAGAGAAGGCAATAACCTGGTGGTGAAGAGGAGGGGCGCAGGTGAAGTGGAGGCTGAGTGGGGAGGAGAGATGGAGAGGCGAAGAGAGAAGGAGGTGAAGTAGTAGGGTTTATTCCCAAACTCCTCGGATCTGCGCCGTGGAGTTGCAAAGAGGGAGTGACGGGGGGAACGGCCCTTCCAATTTATACTCCCCCTCGCAACCCCCAGTCCGTCCCCAACTAGGTTTTCTAATGCATTGAGCGAATAGGGTTTTGACCAATCATTAGCCGATTACACGTAGTTCGTCTACTCTCATGGCAATACTTTTCTATTGTGTTAGTGTATGTTAACGATCTCATCTTGGTGGGCAAAATAACTCACAGTAATGTGCAGAGCTCAAATTATAACTTGATGAATGTTTTCATATCAAGGACCTTGGGCAATTAAAGTATTTTTAAAAATTAAAGTGTAGTGGACGGTTGTGCTAGAGAAAGTATGCACTTGAATCTTATTTGAGTACAACATGTTGGCAGGATGTCTAGTTTATCTTACTATCACTCGTCTTGAATTGCATTATTCAATCCAGATACTTTCCCAGTTCATGTAGGAACCGAAGGAGTAGCAATGGGAAGCCGTTATATAACCCTTCCCAATATCTCAAGAAAAACCCAGGGGGTATGTTATCGGCCTTTTGTGACTTTGACTAGGCAAGTGCCTCAATTACTAGGCGATTACTTCCTGATTACTTTGTCATGTTTGGTGGTTGTCCAATGTCTTGGAGAACCAAGAGCAAACCCACAGTTTGTCGGTCCTTTACTGAAGCTGAAAATTGTATTATGGCAATTGTCACCGGTAAATTGATTTGGTTGTGGATTTTATTCGCCTTTCTCAAGGTATTGCATGATAAATTGATGAGTCTTTATTGGAATGGCCAAACTGCTTTATAAATCTTGGCAAACTTATTATTTCACTAACGAACAAAGTAAATTGAGATTAATATATACAACTTGGGCATTCATACCCTCTAATCTTCAACAAACTTGACATTTTTACCAAGTAAGTTGGGTATGACCTTCGTGCCGTGCGCCAACTTGAGGGGGAGTATCGGGTGAGATTAACTGAACATTTACTAAAGATTTGATTTCTGCTTTTCAGTTAGCATAATCATTGGTTTGGCTCTTATAATCGGTTAGAGATAATTGATAGATTTTATCTTTTATGATATGTTAAGCATTATTTTATATATAAATTGACACCCTATTATTGCGACTTCCCGAAGGTGAATTACCCAAAGAAGGCTAATGGATTACTAAGTCCAAAGACTTAGCACAGACTCTTCCAAGTCCTACCAATCGCAACTTGACACTAAAAAATTAATCTGTTTAAACATGCAATTTTACTCAATTTGGAGCCGCCACTAACCAATTAAGGTTGATTAGAAACCCAAGTAAAGTATAGGAGAATATTTTACTTTTGCAAACTAGAAATTGCAATATGTCCAGTGACATGGTTACGCTAAATTAATCTAACGCCATTTTGGTACCTTTTCATTTTAATTTTAAAAATATTTTGCAAGTAGTCTTGATTAATTTTAACCTAAGCTACTAATATGCAAATGGTGGTTATGCAGGTGCACAATCAACAAAATAACATTCAACAAACGGAAGTGATAGATTGTAAGAAATTATAACTAACATTAAACAAAATAAACTACAACTTTATTAAGGTTTACTCTCTAAAAAAACTACAAAAATGCTGACTAAACATGCATGCCCTAAACATGATTTTTAAATGACATGACACCTAATTTTTTATTTTTTATTTAAATGTTAATTATATGCAATTTTAATCTAAATTTAATATGCATGAGTTTTTCTTTAATGACATGTGAGATGCAATTCATATGACATAACTTGAACCATCATAATATGTGTGCAATCTAATTTACATGATCTTAAATATGCATGTGCTATATGATACGGAATGGATGATGTAATAATTCTATATGCATGTTCTTTTTATGATTTTTCTTTTTGAAATAATGCAACTCTGATAAATTCTATTTTCTCTTATATATATGTGTGCAACCTACACTAAATAATAATGACATGAAATGGGATTAATTATGAATTAACCCTATTAACTAACCAAGCAAATGACCTTTGTGTTTTCCTTTTAAAATAACACGACTTAATAATTTTTATTGAAAAGAAAGTGACCTGATGATGCAATGTAAATTTTTTTAACTGAATCGAATAATGCATGAAACTCGATTATTAATTATGGTCGACTGCATGATGGGAATACTAAGACATTAAACCTAAAACGTATGACTCACTAACTAATGCGCAACACGTGACATGCATATTATGAAATCTATATGACCTAAATAACATTTTTTATTCTTTATTTTATGTTTTATTAAAGGAAAATTATCCTAATTTTATATGAATCTTAAAAATTAAGGTGCGTTGCTTTAAACATGAAATGTGTATGGACCTAAGTTCTAGATATGACATATGATGCATGATATGTGATGTGTACATAACAATTAAGTATCAAGTGACACATCGAAATATATGTCCTATTGATAATTCACTAGTACAACTCAATGACATATTATCTTAATGCGAATCAATTACGCGAAGCAATCCGTAAATTTGTCATGAAAAGTTGAAATAATAAAAAATCTAACCCGACATCTCGAAGATCAATATTCTTGATTATTATGACTTAATACGACAAATTTCCTAATTGGATGATGATTAAATATGTCAAAACAAATCAAGTCATAATCACAAGATAGGAAACCGAATATTTGAACTGAATTTAGTCTAAAGAGATTACCTTGTCCAAGGCACGGCTTTCTCGAGGGGGCGGCGGCAAGGCTTGCGGATCAACAAATGAGGTATTAGCGAGACTTCACGAGTGCTTGGTGAGTAACCGGTGATTAAAAATTGGTGATCTAATGACGATTCCACCATGGAGGCGCAGCCAATGAATCAAAAACCTGCGAAAATAAAAGACTTCCGAGTGATGGAGGAGCTCGGTAGACGTTCAGCGCAGGCCTGCCAACGACAAAAACTCTAGGATCTCAGCAAATCGTTGATCTAGCTTTATGGAATAGGAGAGACTCGATCGATAGCCATGGCAAGTGCGGTAGCGACTCGCTGGCCACGGACAGGTCACGGCAAAAACAGCAGCTTCGTGGCTAGTCCAGACACGACAGGGCAGCGAGTCGTCACAGCTGGGCTCGAGTCACTGCAGGCCAACAGCAGCAGGTCGAATTCTTCATTGAAGCAGGGGCCAAGCACCAAGGGAAGAAGAAGGCTCCCTTCTTTTTTTTTTTTTTTCACTTTTTCCTCTTTGATTCTTGTGTATCCCCTTTTGTCTTTTCTGGTCTGAGTCCCCTGATGGTGTTCTGAGCGGGTGTTGTTGACTCAGAAAAGAGAAATCTCTTTTTGCTCTCAAAGGCGTTGCCTCTCTTTTGCCGTTTTCATGAAACCTCACCAGCAGTTTGCCAATTTCTCCCCCCGTATCGCTCATGGACACCCCCAAATTTCCCTCTCTCACACATTTTCTCATTCCCCTTAAACAGAACCTCACGAACTCTTGCCAATTTCTTCCCCACCTCAAATGAAAACCTTTCACTCCCTATTTATAGACAAAAAATAGTTTGTTTCGTAAGTGAAGATTTTTCAAGATAATTCAATATATTCACTCAATCGCTGACGATCATCTTTCGAAAAGAGGGGATACGCTTAACAAGAAAATGGTTCCAAAATCTAAAATCTTTTGTGAAGATTTTTCAAAATAATTCACTCAACTGTTAAAGATTATCTTTTGAAAAGGGCTCCATTATGTAAAATCTAAAATCTTTCAAAATCTCCCTCCACAACCAAATGTTTTATTTTATAGATTATATCTTATCCTCTCTTTTTTTCATTTTTTCTTTTAAATTTTTTAGAACAATGTTTTTTTAAATAAGTTTAAATATTATTGTTACCTAAATGTAAATGTTATGAAATGCTTATTGTAGTTTTTATATGATGAACAAGTAAATAAAATCGTCAAAAACCTATGATGGGTAATACAAGCAAATTAAGAATTCTCTTTTTTATTGATATAAGTGTGTGTTTATATATACATATATCATGTGTGTGATTTGTTTAGCCATAAAGTAGAATTAGGTATCAACTCACGCGAAAAAGGGCCAAGGGATATGTCCCCATGGGTGGTTAGATTCCTAATGGTAAAAGCACCCTTTTATTATTGGTTGCCACAGACAACGATGGAGTGTTCAACACAAAAGTAGCATCTCCCTTGCTTGCTCAGCTACACAACTACAGTATCGATCCTTCGTGTCGTAGATAACATGCACAACACTTGATACCATAGTCTTATTCCTTTCTTTCTCCGATCAAAAAAACCCTCCTGAAAATTCTCTTCAACGTTGTCTACATAATCATCGACGATCACTCTCGATCGCTAGTCTCTCGAGCTCAGACCACAAAAGAAAACGAAAAAGAAACAAAAGGGGATGATGTCGGACCCTACCCGGGTACAAATTCTCTCTACACGCCCGCCGGAGAAGCCCGTGAAGCACCACCACACGCCGCGGTACTACGTGCACCGGGTCAAGGAGAGCCTCGCCACCCGGGTCTCCAAGATCGTGTGCGCCATTTTCTTGTCCCTCCTCCTCGTCCTAGGCATCATCACGTTCATCATGTGGCTGAGCCTCCGCCCGCACAGGCCCCGGGTCTTCATCCACGACTTCTCGGTCCCGGGCCTGAGCCAGGTGAATGGGTTCGAGAACGCGGAGATAGGGTTCAACATCACGCTCCGGAACTCGAACCAGCACATCTCGATCGACTACGATGCATTGGACGGATCGGTGTTTTACAAGGATCAAAAGATCGGGTCGAAGTCGTTGTTTCCGGGGGTACATCAGGACCCCAAGACCACGACGACTGTTACCGACGTGTTGAGTGGGGCCACGTTGACCGTGACCAGTCAGTTCTGGATGGAGTTCTTGAACGATCGTGCGAAGGGGAGCGTGACGTTCCGGATGGAACTGACGTCGGCCATCCGATTCAAGGTGTCGAGGTGGGAGAGCAAGCGCCATCGGATGCACGCCAGCTGTACGGTGGTTGTGGGAGCCGATGGGATCATCTTGCTTTCTTCCAAGGACAAGAGATGCCCGGTTTATTTCACTTGATTGGTTCTTGTTAGCTTTTTTCCAAGTCATGATTGGATTCCCTGCCTCATTTGATAATTCATTAGTAACTTTGTAATTGAGTTTTTCTTATTAAGAAGCATATGTACAATTTGTGTATCATTCTTTTCGTGAATCTATGAGGGAATTTGTCTTTGCAATTATTTAATATGAAATTGCTACCGAGACGGCGAGGAAAAAAAAAAGTAATTGGGAATTGCAGGAAGTACGATGATATGCATTAGACTTCGAACCCAAATGACTTGCAGATGTCATACATTTTCTGTCAAAAAGGTGACATCTTATTCGAAGTATCAGATTTAGACAAATCTTGTTCAGTAAGAGCACAATTCTATTGATCGGTGCCAAAAAAAAAAAAAAAAATTCAGATTTTTCTCGTGTTGATAAATTCAATAAATTTCAACAAATGCAAAAGAAAAAATAACTGTTGGTAAAAGAATGACCGTCAACTATTGTTCAGGAAACTTGTTGGTAACTTATGAAATTTTCATAAATTTATCAACATTTTTTTGCCGTAGTTTTCAAATTACTTTGCAACGGGGATATTAGATAGAAGCTAATTGAGGGATAGAATCTAGTTGAAAGTAAATTTTTCATGGGTCTATCAATTTGAGATATTTAATAACATGAATTAAGTTTGGGATAAATTTGATTATTATGTATCGATTTGAGATTTTTTGTGATACGAAAATTAATTTGGGATAAATATGGTATGAGTATATCAATTTGGGATTTTTTGGTGGTATTAAACCAAAGTCATAACACAGTTGATGAATTTAACTGCCATGGGAGACAAATAAAAGTTGGGAAACAATAAGAAAAGTCGATAAAAAAAAGATAAATGAAAATCTGCAAGTAATTAAAATGAGAATTCTGCGAGTAATTAAAATGAGAATTGGAAGCACAAAATTATTTATTAATTCAATCGAATTAAAAACCGGTAAGTTACTTAAATAAATATTAATAAATTGATATAATAGTCGATAAATATAAAGCTTTGGTAAGAAAAACAAATAAAAGTTACAAGATAATAGAAGAGTATAATCTGTTGTAAATTACCAACGAACTATCTGGAAATCAAGGGACAGGTAACTTTTCTTAGCAAGATTTTTTTTCGATACATACAAATTCTTTCAGAATTCTACCGTCAAGAAGAAGAAAAAAATCCATTTTTTCAAAACAAATGAGTATACTCGTCCCTAGAAAGATGAATTAGATAATCAGCCGTGGGATGATCGCATAGTTATGCAGTACAACCGCTAAGGTGGTGAAAGGTAAAACATTAGGAAAATCAAGGAAAAGAAAGAGTTAGTGGCAAACAGCATAAGAGAACAACATATTTGAACTCTTCTTGTAAGCTTTTAGATGCTGGAAGTAAAAGTGCTTATAAAAGTTATGATATAAGGTCTGACTGATTTGCCACCTTACGACATAAAATTTCACTCTCTTAATTGCAATCTAAAAGTGTTACGACTTTTATACAAAAATTCTTGTTAGGTCCACTGTGGGTGTAAAAATTCAACATTGAAGGAGCCACGTGTGTTTTCGAGACTAGCTTTTCAATCAAATCATTTTTATTTGTTCACTGTTCAACTATGAATATGATGAAGAAATTTTTTACGTCGACATTGGACCAGATAAATTCTCTACATAATCCATTTTGGATAGTCGTAATGTGGTATCACATTTATGATGTGCTGACTTTGAACAAAACAAAAACTCTATCATACTAACCCAAACAAGCTCCTAAAGAGGAAAAGCATCATCATGCTTCAGAAGAAAAGCATCTGTTCCCCTAATACTTTAATGAACTTGGCTTATGCCTTAGGCAAACAAAGAGATTCCAGAGAAATACAATGCTGGCACTTTCATCCTGTTCACCTCCTTTTTCTCTCTTAGATCTATTTCTCTCAATAACATAATCGTCTTCCTCCCCCAAAAATGTCATCGCCTTGTCCTAATTTTACCGACGAAATCTTCACTTCCGAGGCAAGGAGCTTCTATGTATGGCTGCTTCAAATCTTCTCTCTCTTGGCCATCCTTGCATTTTGCATATGGCTAAGCCTACGTCCCAATCAGCCTTCCTTCACGGTGGTGGACCTCTCCGTTCCGACCTCGAACAACATTCAGAACGGCTCGAGTTCGTTGACGTACGAGCTTGAGATTCAGAATCCGAACAAGGACTCTGGGGTCTACTATGACGACATTCTCATGACGTTCTTTTTCGGGCAAGATCCAGTCGCCGATGATGTGATATCTTCGTTCTACCAAGGGAAGGACAAGACTCATCACGTGAGACAAGATGCGAAGGCGAAAAATACGCAGATTTGGAGCGGCGTTGTTCGTGCGGTGACGAACGCGACGGCTCAGTTGAAGGTGAGTCTAGCAACTCAGGTTCGATATAAAACGTGGGGTAAGAAGAGCAAACATCATGGGATGAACTTAGAAGGCGTTGTGCCCGTTGGTTCTGATGGGAAAATTTCAGGCAAGAAGAAGAAGAAGAAAATTAAGCTACATCATGCTTCCGGCAAGAGGAAAGCGTTCAAGAAGCATCACTTTAAAGTTTGATAATTGGGGAATTATCTTTATGAGCCTATGAATTGTCCAGTTATTGTAGAATGCAAAATGTGCTCTTAATTTAATGGTTTATAATGTTCTGTTCAATTTTCTTCCTCCTTTTGTTTGCAGTATTCGAAGGCAAAAATTTAAATATCTCGGGAGTTATTTTGTGTCTCGAAATTTTTTTATAAGTAAAAGGGTCCTTAGTTCTCATGTTAGCAAAAGAGAGGAGCATGATTAATTTGGTGATAACATGCCAAATAGGACGCGATTGGATGAGTTTCCAAGCGTTCATAAAATATAAGTTCAAAAGGCAACCTCCGAAATAGGAATCATGCATTCAATAAATTTATGGGCTTTGCCTTTTTTATTAGTGTGTGATACTCGGTCTATAATATCAGTTCAGAGCCCTCCACCTAAGTTAATTCGACGTGGTTTCCGGCCTCAAAATCTATTATGCTTTTCTATGGCATATGTTTGGGCCCAACTTGTTGTTTCCTCATGAGCAATTGGACCACGCTACAGGTATCTTCTTATCTGTATTAATATGTATAATGTTATATTGCTGCATAGGACACCTAGTCCTAAATAAGATATAATCTACTACATATGCATGGACAAAATTTAGGTATCGGTTCATCTTTGAATGCGACCTCTGCGAGCTCACCTTCAAGAGAGAGATAAGCTATTGACACATAAATTTTGACTAAATACTTAAAATTAATTTGCATAAAAGATTAGGGATCAATTTGACCCTAACAAAAACATTTTTTGCATCAATTAGGTCTTAGTTTTTATTTGCATCCATTAAGTTTGTTTTCCTTTTTATTTTCCTTTTTTTTTACCATATTTTCGGATAATTTATTATCATAAAAAAAGAAGAAGAGAGCAGCCCGTAGGGGTTGGGCCTTCGAGCCCAGCCTCCCTTTTCCTTCCTTTTTCCTCCAAGGGCCCAGGGCCTAGGGCCCAGCTTGTAACGAGCTGTGATGTCCCAGGGCGTCACGTACTAAGCGCAAGCGAAATTTATTTATTATTATAATCTTTAAAGCAAAAATTGTGAATTCCATTTATAGTGATCAATATTGAAGGTTAGCATGTATAACATGGATTATTTAAAATCTATAGTTTATACTATGAAGTTATCCTGCAAACACTCTACCGATTATTAATATTGGCCAATTCATTCATGCACATAGACAAGGTCACAAGAAGCTTCATTTCTTCTTACCATCATCAGGGCCTACAAAATTTATCAACCTGGACTCTTTCCATGTTCACCGCCTATATATACAACATATAGATAACAAAAGTAAGGCGTAACAAAAGCCAGGGATAAAAGGGTGAGGGTGTCTACTCCATGAGTTCCCACACAAGCCCACGTTCAAAAGAAAACAAAAGATAGTCAGCTTCTACATGATCAAAGGCGTCTAGGTGCCATCCGTCCCAGCTCCTGCTCCATCATCGCTAAAAGGGATAGGGCCAAACATCGCTCCATCGTGCTTGATAAACCATGCGACAAACTTCATAGGGATCATCTTAGCTCTACCATTATCCATCCATAACATGGCCTCATATTTGGAGAAGGTCAGCTCAACATCAGAGTCATACACATCAGTGAAAGTAACCTCAATGTTCGATATCACTCCATAACGAGCTAATGGCGGCACATCCATACTATCAATTTGAAAAATGTAAGGTATGAGCAAAAACTATGCCCAATAAAGAATGATAAGAGTCTAATTTAGACAATCCACAGTCATCAAGTCTACAAGGGAATCATGACCAAACAATTGAAGATGCTAAGATAGAATTATCATGAGTATAATCTAATGAATATTAATGCATCATATGTGTAACCTCTTGATATGAGACATACTAAATACAAATACATCCGTAAACACCAAATATACTTACCACGTTCTCAATTTCTATATCAAGATAAAATGCAACAATAATGAATGAACTCACTCGCCAAGTTTAATTATATTTAGTGTGTATATAATCCACCCTCGATCAGTCACTAACCGGAACTTTGCCGGCCCGATCGAGTCACTTCCGGAAGTTACCTTATTCGGACTTCCACAATATTTCTATTATGGGCATCTCACTCGAGGCATCCCGGCATCACTCAACCGAGGTCCTCCCAAGACCACTCAGCAAGGGGCATCTCACTCTGAGGCATCTCAGTATCACACAACTGAGGCATCCTTGATCACACACAAGGGCATCTCACTCCGAGGCATCCCGGTATCTCTCTAGCGAGGCATCCAAGACCACTCAGCAAGGGCATCCCAAACTTCCGGGGGCATCACCGGTATCACTGTACCAATGGGTTCATTCACTCTCTTAAGCACACGTTTCACACCACCACACCTTTAATTAATGCATTTATCGTATGCAGAAGAAAAGACTCCAAAGTATCTAACTAGATATCTAACTCTCATGAACCTAGCACACGTGCGTGTCCAAATTATAAGATAAAATCCATTACGACATGTCCCATACCATGCCGAACAAATATTTATCCCATAATCAAGCACTATGCACCGCACTCATAGAACTCGCATGATATCATATACACTTATATCTCAAATGAGATGTATGAGACTTATTCTTACATGACTAATATCTATTATGAGCTTAATAGACTCTATGCGTGTCATGCAAGTCGAATATATAAGGCACAACATTTATTATATGTTCTCGGTTTAAACAGTTTACTAGCTAAATGTACAATTTCGGTTTCGAACACAGAAGGTATATCAATTCTTGTCAAAATACTACCAAATTTTAGTATGTTATATTAGAGACACAGATTGACATTTTCCGTGAAGAAACTTAAGTCTGAATCTCACTGTATTAAGAGTAACAATTGCTATAATCTTTACTAACACCCTGTACTGACGTCCAGATTTTATATCTACTAAGAAAATTGTTTTACTAGCCAATTCTTATTCATTTAATCTCAAATCTTGACACGTTATTCCTTAAGATGTGTTATACAATTTTCATTAAGGATTAGAAGTCCAATTCTAACTAGGTAATTACAGAAAATTAATATAATCGACAAAGGTCAAACCGTTTCTTACAAAAACAGTTCACTGGTTTTACTAAATTCACTTCCATCTCTATGTTTTTATATTTGTATGGTTATAACTAGGTTTCTAATTCAATCTTGTAGATGTTCTACCATGTAGAATACTTCCTTTCTTATTTTCATTAACACGCATTAAGAAAATAACACAAAACAGAATACTCCTTAACCTTATTCTTCTAGAACAGAATATATATACAAGATTCCTCCACTTCTAGCCCGATTAAACCACTTATTATTCCACGAATCTCTTCTTCAGCATTTCAACACTTCATCATAGCATCTAAGAGTAACTTTAGCGAATTTTTCTCCACAAAGAATCCTTTCACATCTTAGCTCAAACATATATCCACACATCCACTCACACATCATAACATTCACCTCATTACTTTTCTTGGCAATCACCTCTTCACTCCGCTCAATCAAACAGCCGACTTTCATCAAGTTTTCAAGACATGCAAGACTTAAAAACAACATGCAATGACTTCTAGCTTCACTCTTGTGTTCATCAAGCTCAAATTAACACAAAACTACCACTTCTCATCTAATCTTCCACCATTCGGCTAGATCCTCAAGATTCTCGACAAGAACAATGGATAATCTCTAGATTAGAAACTTATCTTTCCTTACCTTAGTTCAGCTATCAAACAACACAAAGATGCTTTAAGATCAACACCAAAATCTCGCATGCAAGAGGAGAAATTGCTGGTTTTGTTGTTGGTTCTTCACTGCTCAACCGAGAGAGATACGAAGAAGAAGATGAAGGTGGGTTTTTCGGTCTTGAAGAGAGAGAGAGAGGTTTCGAAATTTAAGAAGGGAAATAGGTCTACAAACTAATCCCTAGGCTAGACTAATGATGAGATTTGCTAATAATTAGGTTCCTTGTTGATTGTTTTCGGTTTGTGGGAGTTGAGACCGTGGGTGATGAAGAAAAATGAAGAGAAAAGGGAAGTGTCGTGGCCTCCAAGTGTGATGTCCTTTGCCATTTGTCACTCAAATTTAATTAGTTTCTAATCCATGTCATTAGTCGGTACATTAGCTTCTAATGTTTTTCAGTTAATTTCCTTTTGTTTCTACTTGATTTCAATCCTTTCATAATTATACAAAGTCATAACATATATAACATTTCGACTAGTCAATGTTAGTCTAAAAAGAATTCATCACAAAAATGCTAAAGTTAGAAATTGATATTAGCATTACAATCATTAATCAAATTATCATATCTATAATCTATAAACTTGATTAAAAATAAAATCACTCGGGCCTAAATATTCATCTCTGGCCCAATGGGCTTAATCTATAACAATCCGGCCCACTAAACTAAATTTATGAATCTAATAATTCCGAACCTTGGCCCACTCAATCCAAGCCCATAATCTCTCACTCGAGTTTACAAGCCTAGTTCTAAATAATCATGCAGCTCGCTTGCTCCTCAAGCCCACTCAATCCTCATAGTCCATTGGGTTCACTTTCTAGCCCGTTCTAAAATAATCCAAATTTCTAATGATCCAATTATACTAATGAAGGTCGGTGAAATTTGGGATGTCACACAGCTCCCTTGTCTTCTTCCTCCCCTCCCTCTGTAACTCACGCGCAAGGGAAGATAGACGCGTGCGATGCCAGATGGAAAGGCGGACGGCGACGCATGTGGAGCAGCTGGCAACGGATGGGATGCGCCTTCAAAGCGGAGCAAGTGGGCAACTGAGGTGACGCTGGTCCAACCGCACCAAGGTCGGTCGATGCGCGAAGGACTGGCGGTCCGACTGCCTCCGTTGACTGGCCTCCACGCCTATAAATAGGGGGCGTCGGAGGGGAAGTCAACTATGACGCCGAGAGAGATCAAAGGCATGCGAGGACCGAAAGCTTCCTTTGAGAGACTTTAGGGGAGGCCCGAGAGTGAGTAGGCCGAGATCTGAGTGAGCAAGCCGAAGAGGAGGAAGATCGGAGGAGCTCGTGGGCGGAAGAGCGACTGAGCGAGCGAGCTAGAGAAGGAGAGGCGGTCCTGATGCTAGATCTGAGAGAGGAAGGCCCGCGGGATCAAGTCCTGTCACTACCTGTAGCGTAGAGGTGTTAAAATGGGTCATAAACCCATATATGACCCATTTAAATCATAAATGGGTCATAAATGGGTCACTTGTTTTTGACAAAAAGTAGTTAAATGGGTTTCACAATTAAAGGTTTAAAATAGGTGGGTTTTAAGTGGGTTTTAAATGGGTTGGATTGAGTACCCATTTTCAACAAAAATCTTATAATATCTCTCTTCCCTCTTTAACTTTATAAAAATCGAAATTATAATTTTTTTAATTATAATTTTCTCTTTTCTTTCCTTTCTTTTTTTCTTTCTCCTTCCTCCTTCCTTCCGCCGACGACGATGGCCGGCGATTGGCCGCGAGTCTCGAGCTCGTTGGATCTGGCGAGACTCGAGCTCGCCGGCATCGACGGTGAGGCTCGAGCCTCGCCGGTTTCGGCGAGGAGTCGCCCGATGCCGGTGAGCCTCGAGCTCGCCGGATCCGGGCGAGGCGAGGCCTCGCCGATGTTTGGCGAGGCTCGAGCCTCGCCGATCTGGTGAGACTCGAGGCTCGCCCGTGGCCGGTCGCTGGCTGTCATCGTGGCCGGCGGCCGGCCAAAGAAGAAGAAGAAGGAGAAGAAAAAAAGAAAAGAGAAAAAGAAAAAAAGTATATTTAAAAAATAAAATAAAATAATTAACAATTTAATTTTTTAAAAATTAAAAAAATAATTAAAATTTGATTTTTTAAAATAATTATTTAAAAAATTATAAAAATTGTCCATTAAATTTGTGTTGTATAAAACTATTTTAGCAATAGAATTTAATATATATATATAAGAAATAAGTTTGAAAGTATTTTAGTAATATAATCTTTAAAAAAAAAAAACATAGGAATAAGTTTTTCTAAATTTGGTTAAATATAATATGGGTTGGGTATGGGTTGGGTCGGGTATGGGTTGAAAAATTTACATTATGCATAAATGGGTCATAAATGGGTTAATGGGTCAATTTGGGTTGAACCATTAATGACCCGACCCAAATCCGACGCAACCCACCCGTTTAACGGCTCTACTGTAGCGTTTGGCCTGACACCATTGCCGTTCAGTCATTGACGCTGCGATCGCTATCGCTCGACACCATCTGTCGCTGCTTCGGCGTTGCCCGTAACACTTGGCCCTACGCCGCCACCATTTAGCCCCTCGACGTCGTCCCTGACAAACCGTCGTGACCCCTGTCGTGCTGGGCCGCCGCTGCTCATCTTGTCGCCAAGGCTCCCGCCCCCCGACGCCGTTCCTGTGCCGAGCTGTTGGTCCCTTGAGTTGTGCTGTTGCCCCCCGACGTTGTCGTTGCGACCAAGCCCCAGGCCAGTCACCGCCACTCGTCGCCGCTATCTCTGTTAGGCATCGCAGAAGAAAGACGAAGGGGCGAACAGGGTTGCAGCCGCGAATTGGGTCGAATGTGGGTTTGGCTAACTTGACCGGCCTTGACCGAGTAGGGTTTCACCCATTCGGGTCGCTGGTTCGACTATGCATGGGCCGAGCTTACGTGGGCCTGGGAAAATGTGGGCCTAGAGTGTTTTTTTTTTTTTTTTCAAAAACGCTTTAGGGAAGCTACAGGCTGGGCCCACACTTCAGGCCCATCCAGGCCAGCCACAGGCGACCTGGGTCGATTCCAACCCGAGTCATTTAATAATATAATATTATTATAATTAAAAAAATATTTTAATAAAAATCAAAAAATATAAAAAAATTATTTTTTAGAAATTAAAAAAATCCAAAATTATTTTACATTTTCCCAAAAAATCAGAAAAAGTAAAAAATATTTAATATTTTTTAAAAAATGATCAAAAAATCCGAAAAAATGCATTTCATGTTAAAAAAAAAAAAGGGCCAAAAATATGTTTTTCCTCCACAAATGCATGGAAAATCTCTTGAAAATCCAAAAGCCTCGGTTTAAACAAGATTAGGTACCGGAAGGGTATTAGTGATTAACTAGTGTAATCAAGTCATCGATCCTAGTTTCTCTGGTTGTGTAGGAGTGAAATATTTCTCCCAATATTTTATTTGGGTTTCTAATCGACCCACCCCCAAATTGATTAGTGACGACTCATTTTTAAAATTAAATTATAGGTTAAAAATTCGGACCATAAGTCGTGAATAGGTGAGATTAGGAGAGCTTGAGCTAAGCTTAATAGACTTAGCAAGCCATTAACCTCCTCTGCAGGCACTCGCGTTGTTGCGAAAAGGCGAGCTATCGAACAATAATATAGATAGAAAAAGAAAATAAATCGGACACCAGATTTACGTGATTTAGTTGTAAAGATCTACGTCCACGGGGAGAGCAGCAGCGAATTTCACTATAGATCAAGTGATACAAGGAGATTATACACTCAAGTCACTCAAACACTCTCTCAGTGTTTCCTAAACCCCAATTTAACCCCAAACCCAAAGTATTTATAAATAAACAACTCACTTGGTATAAACTCACGGCACAAAGTTATCGCGCGTTCAAGCTCAAAACAATACGCTCTACGTACGGCTTCGCGTATCTCTTCAAAGCTTCGCGCGGAGGACTTGCGGCTTCGTGGATGTGCGGCTTCGTAGACTTTGGCGGACGTACGGCACTTCTTCTACGTAGGGTTTTTTTACCGACTTCAAGCAAGCACCCAAAAAAGGAAATTAGATTATGCTTTTATATGTGTGTTGGGCCCCACCTTTTCTACGCATGTAGAGAACTCGGCGACTTCTCACGGTAGAAAAGGAATTCTTCTACGTGTGTGTTCCCAACGTCAAACTTTTGACCTTGGGCCCCACCACCTTTCTCTTCACGTGCAGGGGCTTCACGTGGCTTCGTTCTTCTTTTCTTCAATTCGGATTCTGCAGCCTTCACAGCAAAGCACTTTCCTCCCTTTTTATTTTATTTTATATTTCAAGCGAATCGAGTTTTTTTTTGCAAACGCTCAAAATCGAGACATAATTTAACAATTCTCCACCTTGGCTCGATGTTTGAAGCCAAGTCGCAATCGCTTTGCAAAAATTCAAACTCTGCCTCTACTTTCCCATAGCTCCCGATTGGCTCAACCATCACAGATATTATCCAAGTCCAAGCCTCACTTGAACTTCACCATAATCGAGGACCTCATCAGAATACCAACTCCATATGCACCTTTAATTGCTCCGCAAGGATTTTCCGACGCAACCTCTTTAACCACAGATAAAGCAAAACCATTGTTGCATCCATTTTGTCAGGAGATCGAATACATACCTTGTCAATATCAGCAGTTACAGTAACCATTGGCTCTATAGGCTCCACCTCGCTATAAGCACCATATGTGTCGATTACTTTGCTAGTACCTGTACTCGCTACCTCAGGAGTTTCTGGTCGCAACTCCACCTCAAGCTGAACACCATCTAGATCCGTATTAACACTACCACAAACACTCATAGCTAGAAATACCGGAGACTCATCAAGGGTAACTTCTCTGCTGTTAACAGGTGAATTTATATCTGGGCACTACAACTGATCGCCCCGCTCACCTTGTGCATAGCCATGGAATATGCACCTTGCCCTCCAATCGAGCTTACTATCACTCACTCAAAAATAATACGGGCAACCAAACATTCTAATAATAGAATAACCAGCAACGTTACTTGACCACACTTCTTCAGGAGTCCGATATCCAATCGTAGTCGATGGAGATCTATTTGCCAGGCAGCTTATCGTACTAAGCACATTAGCTAGAATTCTCCTAGCAATACCAGCACTAGAGATAATTTTTCGGGCCGTCTCTAGTAATGTTCTGCTCATCAATTCTGCAAATTGTTGTGATTTACTGGCACTAGTGCGATGTTTCACTATGCCCTCTTTCATGCAGAATTTATTTGCCAGCTTTAGTAGAACTCCATGCTATTGTCAATCCGCACATGCTTGATCGACTTACCAGTCTTCGTCTCGATCAAAGCTCTTGACTGCGTGATCTTGACACCAGCATCAAACTTGTGCATTGGCACAAATACCCAAGTCTCCCTCGAGCAATCAATAGACTCTCAAACAGATGCATCCGACGTCTTCGCAGCGAAATTTGTCACTGTCTCACCTTGAAGTTTATATAGGCCTCCATGCTTGATTCCTTTCATTATCACCAAGGCACCTCGAACAACCTTCAGAACTTCACCTTTTGAAGAATACCTGCAACTAGCTGAATCTAGGACACCCAAGGAAATTAAGTTCTTTTTCAATTCTAGAACGTGTCTTACTCCAGTCAATGTCCTCATGATGCCATCATGCATTCTGATTTTAACATCACCAACACCCACAACATCGCACTTAGCGTTGTTCCCTAACTGGACTTTACCACTACCCGTGCACTGATAAGTGATGAACCAATTTCTATTTGGTGTGCATGAAAAGAACAACTAGAATCCATAATCCATCCATCAAACGATAAATTATTAGTGACAGACAAGACATAATCAGTATTATCTGCTACAACTGCAACATTATCTGTAGAATCAATTATAATTTCCTCACCCTTCTCATTCTTCAACTTGAGGCAATCCCTTCTAAGATGCCCTCTCTTGCCACAGCTCTAACAGACAACATCAGCAGCCCTAGATCGACTACGTCTGTTCATATTAGTACTACTCTTATCCACACGTGTTCTAGATCTTCCTCTATTTTCACCTACTAAAGCAGTAGAAACAGGTTCGCTAGATTCTCTTCTACGAATATCCTCACTCAGAATCAAATCTCGAACCCCATCAAACGTCAATCTTGTTGACCCAGAGGAATTACTAATAGCAGTAACAGTAGTATTCCAACTATTAGGCAATGAGGATAACAGAATCAAAGCACGTACCTCATCTTCAAAGTCAATCTCAACTGAATTCAATTGACTAACAATTACATTGAATTCATTGATATGATCTGCAACTGACGCACCTTCACTCATCTTCAAATTAAACAGACGTCGCATCAAATAGACATTGTTGATCGCAGAGGACTTCTCGTACATATCCGACAGGGCTTTCATCAAATTAGTAGTGGTCTTCTCCTTCAAGATGTTAAACGCGACATTACGAGCCAATGTCAGTCGAATAACACCCATAGCTCGTCTATCCAGCAAATCCTAATCAGCTTGCTTCATCGTCTCTGGTTTCTCCCCAGATAAGGGCAAGTACAGTTTCATCTAGTAAAGATAATCTTCAATTTGCATCTTCCAGAAACTAAAATCCTTCCCATCAAATTTGTCGATTCTCACTTTTATTTCTTCTGTCGCCATCGATTCGCTTCAACTTAGCCAAGCCTGGCTCTGATACCACTTGTTGTGAAAAGGCGAGCGATCGAACAATAATATAGACAGAAAAAGAAAATAAATCGGATACCAGATTTACGTGGTTCAGTCGTAAAGACTTATATCCACGGGGAGAGCAGCAGCGAATTTCACTATAGATCAAGCGATACAAGGAGATTACATACTCAAGTCACTCAAACACTCTCTCGGTGTTTCCCAAACCCCAATTTAACCCAAACTCAAAGTGTTTATAAATAAACAACTCACTTGGTATAAACTCACGGCACAAAGTTATAGCGCGTTCAAGCTCAAAACAATATGCTCTACGTACGGCTTCGCGTATCTCTTCAAAGCTTCGCGCGGGGGACTTGCGGCTTCATGGACGTGCGGCTTTGTAGACTTCCACGGACGTACGACGCTTCTTCTACGTAGGGTTTTTTTACCAACTTCAAGCAAGCACCCAAAAAAGAAAATTAGATTATGCTTTTATATGTGTGTTGGGCCCCACCTTTCCTACGCATGCAGAGAACTTGGCGACTTCTCACGGCAGAAAATGAATTCTTCTACGTGCATGTGTGCCCAAGGTCAAACTTTTGACCTTGGGCCCCACCACCTTTCTCTTCACGTGCAGGGGCTTTACGTGGCTTTGTTCGTCTTTTCTTCAATTCAGATTCCGCAGCCTTCACAGCAAAGCCCTTTCCTCCCTTTTTATTTTATTTTATATTTCAAGCGAATCGCGTTTTTTTTTTTTTTTTGCAAACGCTCAAAATCGAGACATAATTTAACACACGCAATAGGGCGCCGAAAAAGAGGTTGCGACAATTTTTATGAGGTCACAATTTCGATTCACGTTGTGAGGAAACTTCCAAATAGCTCGATTGCATTGCTTAGTTACAACATGTATTGTGTAAAGAGATTTTGAAGCTATTAGCATGAATTTTGGTAAGATTTTGGTGAATGGCTCGCGAATCTTAGACTTTGGATCATGGGTACTATGAAATAGTCATGACTCAAACTAAACATTTCACAATATATATAGGACCCTTATTTCAACATTTAAAAGGGGATTGTACTGCTGGTTGCCTTTCCCTGCTCTTGTAGTTTATAGAAAAGAAATTTAACCCGTGCTTATACAAGGAGGGATTTTACCTATCTTACAGCTCTAGCACCTTTCTCATGCAATGTATGACCGTGTTGAAAGTCTACAATCTAAAAAGTGTAAGCCATTGGATGATAGCTTATTTTAGTCCTCCTCAGGTATTTCCTTTGTTCTTTTTTGTGGCCATCATATCTGAAATGACAAAGTGAACGGCGTTTGACCTGTGAGATTTATTAATTTGAGAAGTCGATTGGCCATCAAAAAGGAATTTTATTAAATAATAATTAGGGAGGTGCTTAACTTATTAAGAAATACGTGGCTTTCATGAATCTTCCCACAACAACGGTCTTATCTCATACCTTCACTTTAAGTTAGCCTGTCTCCACCCTTTATGCAGTTCTTAGACCCTAACCTTTGTTTTGTCGAAAGAAATCAATCTCGATTATTAAATCTAATCACTTGATGGAGGTCGAAAGAAGCCGCACTAAGTATATATACATAATAATTAGCCAGCCACTCAACAATATATATTTTTTTCCTATGAAAAAGTCGAAAAAAATTAAGTAAGAGCATGCGAAGAGAATACTGTCACGCAACCAAACCGGTACGTGCAACTTCCTAATTTCTTAAAAGGATATTTTAAATCTCGTTATTAATTCACCTTGTACGCATAATGGGGTGTCAAAGTATCTAAGGTTTATATAATCTTCTTATACTCTTTCCATATATTTAGGTTGGACATATTAACTGTATCAATAATCTTCATAAGTACTACCAATCTATAATTGGCATATCATTTCATTAAGAAAATTACATGAAAAGATCACTGAATGCCATTAAAAATCAACAAAAGACCTTAAAACAAACAAATAATTAAGCAAACAATCTTCTCTGGCTATCGTGGGAAGTTTGTTCTCGTTCTTAATTATTAGAATGTGGCCCGTATCGACATTCTCACGTGATGATTAACAAATTCATCTGGACATGATTTTGATGATTTTAATTACCAACTTTTAGTTGAGTTACTTATCAAGTGTTTTTCTGGGAATAGTTTATACATGTATAAGCTTTCTATTGATTTACCAAATTTTATTTGTCTCACTAATCAGCATTTTAATTTACAAACTCTTTTATGAAATTATCACTCTCCTTGATTAAATTACTAAGCGGTATGTATTATGTTATGAACTTTCATTTCAATTTAGTTGTCCACTCAAATTTGTCTTGCTTAGTAACATTTGAAATCTATCAACTCTTAGTCGAAATTACTTTCTTTTTATTCGTTGGAGTTATCAACTTTTCTACGTTTAACTTATGAGTTAATTGTAGATTATTGACACCTTTTGGAATTACCAGTGTTAGGGATATCTTATCACCAATTATTTGCCTTCTTTATCGACATTCTGAATCTAGCGATTCTTATACGAAATCACCATCGTTTATATGAACGAATTACCAACCTTCATCTGATTAAGTAATGAACTAACCTTCATCTTACTTAAAATATTGCAACTATTTTCAAGACATTTCAAATTTAAAGTACATTGTGCATGTTGACATAGTAAGTTTGAGCTACTTTAGAGTTGCTCAAACTTAGTTTGATGGTTACCCAACCTTGTGGTGACTATTTTGTTTAATTCATGGTATTTGATCGGTTGATGAGATTGAACACTAATATAAAATTGAGTTTAATGCATGTTATAAGTAGTGCGAGTACTTCATGGACCTTTCCATTGAACTAAATCAACCAAAAATTAAGCTCAGTGTCCAAAATAAAGAGCTTGCAAGTTTGGAATCATGAAGTACAGCTCAAAATGGCGGTATAAGTGCTTTGTGCCGAATTGAAAACTTTGTGACACAATGCTTCTACATGATTGACCCTCCTCACTCTATATCCTAGGTCCATCGCCGTATTTGTTTATGCAATAATTTGATCAATTTCACTTATAGTTTTCCATATTAAATTTCTTTTATCCATTATGTAACTTTGACATACAATAATGGTCCCAATAATGGTCCTAAGAAAGGGAACATTTGAAATGAGAAACGCTCCTACATAAATTGAGAAATCTTGTTTCTCCCATTGTCGTAACGTGTGCACTGCGATGTTCCACGCGTTATAAGTGGAATGCTATATGTCCATTTCATTCCAATTTCGACACGAGTCATTAATATACCATAAAAAAATACATTATGATTGGAATGGTCATGAGTGAAAGGAGACCCCTGTGTTTGTGTGAACTGATCTTGGCAGTTATATGTGATATTATATTCTATTCTAATTCTATGATATTGTCCTTTTTAAATCGAAAGGCAGGCGTGTTTTCAAGATGGGCGGTGAAAAAGTTGGTGTTCTGTTCATTCCCACGAACCAAAGAGCCGTGACACACTCTCTTACCAAAGAATCGCATATTTGGATATATGATAAGGGTTCCTTGATCAAGAATGTGGTCAGATACATTGTTGCTAGTCAGTCCTAAGTCCTCGAAGTTTAATCATTCAGGTGTTCACACGCTCGTAAAGTAATGTTTGTAGACCTGGTAAACTCGAGATGAAATTGGAAAAGTAGTCCCCATACTATTAGCCAAATTTAATTTGGTCCCTATACAATGTTTTGTAATAATTTAGTGTCCCAACTTGTCTCCGGCGACAATTTCAAAAGTAAATTAATATCCATTCAAAACGTGAATGGAATATGGCAAATGAGCACTGACAAATTGATGTGTGGCACCTACATATACATGATTCTATTAAAATTACACTTTTGATCCACGTGCTATTAGAATTGGTCAATTTTAGTCCTTGTTCTATGTTTTTTGTTACCAGGACTAGTCCTCATATTATTATTCAACAAAAAACTTTATTTCTTTCATCAAATCTTAATCCAATATCTTATGGGAATAATAAAAAGCAAGTATTGAATAATAAAAATTGCTCTATATATACAAGTTTGCCCATGCAAATATTTTTAAGATAAATGTCATGATTGAGCATTTTCCATAACTAAAATTAGAGGAAATTAATGAAAAGGTTGGTCTTTTCTTCATTTCCACGAAACAAAGAATTGTGATAGACCCCTCCACCGAAGATAAGCAATTTTCTATACATCAATCAAGGTCAAATACACTGTTACTCGTAAGTCCAAAGTCCTCAAAAGTCTAATTATTCTGGTGTGTCCACGCTCCTAAATCAAAGTTCGTAAATCTAGTAAACTGGGGGAGGCTAGGCGTGTTGGAAACATAGCATATAGACCAAAATTGAATTTGTCGCGAAATGAGTTCTATAATTTCTTTTAGGAAAATGCTTCGCTGACTGCACCGTTACTCTAAGCAAATTAACAATGCTATCTGCACCCCACAATCTCCCAAGGAAACCGAAATCATAGTCTCACTCGTTGGAATTTGATTCCCATAAATAAATTTTTTTTTTTGGCTTAAAGGTAAGTTTAAAAGGAAAAAAACCTAGAATTATTAATGACCAAAATTCAGGTAATCACAAATTGAAATGATATTTAGTTTATTTAATTCTTTTATTAAATTTAAGGTGATTTATCTTTTATTTTATTTACATCAATCTTCATTCACATTTTAAAGGATTATACTTTCATTATTATTTTCCTTTTATACAAGTTTAAAAATCCAAGCTAGTAATCCCTTGGTCTCGACTACATCGAACTATTAAACAACAATTCTGATTTTAATAGAACTATTATGCATAAGTTACTGAAAAGCAGTCATAAAACTAAGTTCAAAAGATGATTGTCTGTGTTATACAAACATGTTGTGGTTTATTCAGGTCACGTGGAAGAACTCCGATCCTTGTTTCTGTTGCAAGTATTGAAGTCTATTTGCTGACTGTCTATGACAATTACGTCGCAAATACGCGGTGGTGAATTAGTTGTAGACACGCGACGGGAGCATGATTTATTTTTACTTTTGGGGCTGTCAAATGAATTTTATATTATACGACAAGAGTGACTTAGTTCGATCATCTGCAAGACGTGTTCCTTGTTTGATGCAAACAATTGTGGTTGACAACAAATTCATATTAGTACAAAAGATTTAGAGGCCAAAGTGTCGATTTTCTCTTCATATTGGAATAACTCCATATTTTTCTTTTGCTTCACTAGTAAAAAGTCCTAAGTCCAAGTGGTGTATCGTTAATTTTTTCATGCCCGTTCCAAATTCGAAATACTATTTGTACAAGTTAGAAACCCCTTCATTACATGATTTCTTCTTCATGTAGAGTCAAAATATGTCATCTGTAGTTTATATAAAACTAGCGAAAGTTGTCTGCAAATGACAACCGAAATATGATAGAAAGCAACTTACACAATTAATTATTGCCGGTTTCCCACTCCAGAAAATGTGGTAGAACCTCCACTTGTTACAGCCTACGACGAACTCCTTTTCTGAACGTCATTGACTGATTCTCGTTCATCATCTCCATATGATCCCCCCTTTTCTTTTTCCATGTTTTTAATCTTCCGTTCTCATTGCTTTGTCTCGCTAGTTGTCCACTCACTCATCATTTTCCTTTAATAATCACGAAGGGGAATTTGCAATGGATAATAAACTCATCGTAGGAGTGTAAGGTCCACCCCTCCTCCACCACTTAGGTGAAATCGGAGCATTGTCTCTGAGGGTTCGAACTCGCATCAACCACATGGCCAAAATTGCGCCTAGCTACTGAAGCAATACCCTGTTAAGTATTGTCTCGAGTTTGAATCCGTGTATGACGTGCCTACTTTGAATTCAATTGTGGCCGTGAGAAGTGGATATAGATCAGCGGTCCAGTTTGACCGCATATTAGTTGGACTCTTCTGAAGGCGTACAAGAGACTCTTATTTTGCCATTAGATGAGATTCTTGGCCTTGTATCTATTTTGTCTTCTAAAGCACAGGAGGAATGGATAAGGATGCTTCCTCCTGTTTAAAAAAATAAGGCAAATGGAGATCCTATTTTTTCTTGATTGTACAAAGCTGATTTGTTGACTCATATATTTCAGCGCGTGTGGAGTTTTTCTTCAGAGAACGTGCGTAGAATGTGTACGAGCGAATGTAATTCTTATTATTCGATTATAATTTATTATTTGTTGTTGGCTCTCTTCATGGAGTAGGTACCAACACTTAGACCAACTCACTTAACTCTTTGTGTCTTTATTGTTTCTCATTTATTTTTATGATGATTTCTTGTTGATTTATATTGTAAGATCCCATTAGTTTCCTCATTAATACATAACATGTCCAATGTGATTGTCCATGCTTATCTTATACCATGTTAAACTATATGTAAGTACAAAGCCTGCATTAACCAATCTGTGCTTTACCGCTTAAGTGGTTGGTTTAGTGGTAAACGGGACACATTTTTATAAGGCCACGAGTTTGATTCAAGTTGTGGGTAGATCTCTAAATGGCTAGGTTATGTGGCTTAGCTATGACATTTCTCATGCGGGAATATTTCTTGACTACCAGCAAGCGTTGTAGTGGGGGTTGTGGTGACGGGCTCGCCAACCTCAGACCTTTAAAATATGGGTGGGCATAAACACTGTAGCTCAAATTGAACATTTTGTAGTGAGCGTAAAACCATTGGGGCAAGATGGGGCTGCAGTGCTCGTCGCCTTTCCCGGGCCTTTTTATGAAAGAAAAGTAACCTCTGCATAAACCACGTGGGATTTTACCTAGCTTATAGCTCTAGTTCCTCTCTCTTGCAATGTTCTGCCATTTTGATAGTATACAATCTTAAAGGTCGAGCCATTTGGATGATCTGAGCGTGCGTGTATATAAAGCTTATTTTAATCTTAAAGGTCGAGCCATTTGGATGGTCGAGCCATTTCCTCCTCAGCGTTTTTATTTTCAATTTCATCTTTTTGTTACTATTTTTTATTTTGGAGCTACCATGTCTTGGCTAGAGCTATGATGATGCCCGATGTTGTGAACGATGTCGCTCAACCCTGATGTTTTGTTCCACATATAAGATCGGACTTGTACATGCAAGAGAAGACCTATTACAGTTAGTAAAGAATTTAGTAATTTAAGTTGTTAGGACATTTTTAAGGATTTAATATACTAAAAAAAGTGAAAAAAATCCTTGCCAAGCATTACCCCATAACTTCAGATTATGCATTTGATATAGACAAAGTGCATCATCTATTGCTAGTATGGATGTTGTGCCTGTCTTTTAATATAGCACAACAATTGATACTTAAGCCCTATCTCAATAAGTGATCAGTTATATATTAATCATTTCGAGTCCATTACAGTCGAAACTCCCGAATGCATTCTATTTGAACAAAACTAATCCGGATTACATCCGCCAATCTTAAGTTATTCCTACAAAGAACAACACTCCATGGAGCATACTTTGGAACAAATCCTTTTGGACATTTGTTAGATAAGATATTTATTCCACGTACATGCAAAATACTAAGTTATGCATCCAAACCATGTGGCCCTAAGCGTCCATCCCTTGATCACATCATCTAACTAGGGCACCTGAACTTATTCTCCAAACCATTTTAAATGAGCTTCTCTAATCTTATCCTAGACTGGAGCAGCACTTATTCTTTTATAAGTTTCATGGCAACAGCCTTACTCCACTGATGAATCTTGTTTCAAACCCAATCCACCTTCCGTTTTAGGGAGATATACATCAAATTAACCCACAACCAGTAGCTTTGCCATTATATCCAGACCACAAGAAGGGATTACAACAGCTCTCACTCTTCTTCATAACCTTCTTAGGCATGTATAGAGAACTCCGCACAGACAAGGAAATATATTGCGATGGACAGAGCTTGTCAGCTATAGCCTTGTAGCAAAAGACAACCTTCTAGAACTCCAACTACCAATTCCGCCCGCTGTTTTGAGCAAATCTAAGAAAATCGACGGGATTATACAATACCGCTCATAGCTGGCGGTCCATAGATTTGAAATTGACTATTTCCCCTACGTATGTTAGCAAGACTCAGAAAACAATATCTTATCGAAAAGACTTCTTAAAAGCAGTTTTAGTTTGTCTCTAGCGAGTTCACTTTTAGAGAACAAATTCGTCAGGATGGGGTCTGCTTGCACAGTCTAAATGCTTTGCATCTCTATTGATTATATTCCTTCACACGACCCACCCATCAAGTCCATCATTAAACTTTCATGGCAACAAATCCATCCCTAGTCACGACCGCACTTTGTTTGTTTGTTTCCAGAACCTCATCTGAGTTAAAAAAAACAAAAACAAAAAGTCAAAATTAGCGGCCAAAAAACAAAAAGGCAAGACCATTGAGCTGTTCTTCTTCGCTGGTCAAGTTGTTGGCGAGAATCGGCAAGGGTTTGCAAGCTCTCCACTGTGTGACACGGGGAAAGCCTGCAAGCCCTCGCCTTGATATGGGTGTGGGCTCGTAGGATACGTTTGGTTCAGTATTTTCTAGGGGCTTTTAGCCCTGAAAGCCCCTTGGGGAAATGCTGGACCGTTCGGTTCAACTTTGAAGCTGGTATTCAGCTTTCAACTTGTCTTCAAAATGCCGAAAGCCCAAAGCTAGTAGGGACTAGTTTTGGGCTTTCAAAGATTCTCGCCGAATGCTGAAATTATTTTTTTTTTCTTCCAAAACTACCCTCATTAATTCTTCATATTTTCGATTTTGCCCCTGTTTATTTTTTATTTTTTAATTGAAAAAGGAGGCAGCCCTTCACCAGTCCGGCGAAGGGCTACGGCTGCCGGCAAGCCAGATTTGGCGTCGGCGGCCGTTGGGCGGCCTCCGGTGAGGGTCGTGCGACCCGCCCGAGGGTCGTCGGAGGTCGGCCGACCTCGGGCGACTCAAGCGACCGCCGCTTGGGTCTCGTGGCCCTTGGGTTGAGCGACCCTTGCCGAGGGTTGCTTGGGGTCGAGCAACCTCCAGCAGCCCTTGGCTTGGTCGCGCGACCCTTGCCGGAGGTCGCTCGACCTCCGGCGACCTTAGCTGACGGCCGCTGGCGCTAGATCTGGCTCGTCGCTAGAGGCCGTAGCCTTTCGTAGGTCCAAAGAAAGGGTTTAGTTCAATTTAAAATATATATATATAGATATATTATACCCATCAAAAGCCCATTGCAAAAAGTTTTCTTTACCAAACACACATTCAACTCAAAGTCCATTTGTAATAAAAATTTACCAAACACAATTGCATTTCCCCAAGTAGTTTTGGACTTTCAGCATTTGCATTGGACTCAAAACCCCTTACAAATGCTAAACCAAACGGAGCCGTAGGCCCTCACAAATCGCCGGCCTCATTGGTAAATTGCTGTCACCCCCTCGAGCCACCTGTTCTACCTTTTTTACTTTTTTTCTTTTTGAAAATGTTTAGCATTTTTTACTTTTATACTCTTTATTTATTTATTTATTTATCTCGATCTTAATATATCCTACATCCTATATCTATTTTATAAGTCATTGTGTGTACTAGTGTTGTGTGTAAGGATCTCCCCACCTCCCTCTTCCTTGAGGAGGGTGGCCACTAGAGCAATCTCATATAATTACAGTTTAACAAAGGATTGAGGTAAAAATTAGCATTTCTGGGAAAACAAAGCTTTTTTGGATTATAGTTCACACTTTAGTTAACATTAATAGCCACATAGGAGAAAGTAAATAATAATAAAAGCCACTTCAATATTTTTTGTTAATCAAATTAGACGGAGTTGCCTAAGGGACTTTATTGTATCAATTTGACAAATTTTATGATTTGATTGCATCATCTATAAGTTTTAACATCCTACATGGCTATAAATAATGGAGAATGTCGAAGTTATCCAACTTGAATGGAAACCTGAAGTATAGAATAACCAAAGAATTTAGATATCGGAGATCTTTAATCTAGACACCAAATCATTTTCCATTCTTTGTTTATTCCTCCCTTAAATCTTGATCTTTCCGATTCTTGTCTATATATATCAAGATACATTGTCAGGGAAAGAACTGCCCCTTTCAGCCAAGTTCCCAACAAAAAAAAATGACAAAGCTTTTTGCAATCCTCATTTTCTTGGTTAGCCTTCTCCCCCTCCAAACCGAATCATCCATTACTATGAGCAAGCATTACTGCTCGAATTCAAGAACTTTCACTCTGGATAGTGCCTACAAGGCGAACGTCAACCTTCTCCTTGAGTCCCTTCCCGCTCACACCAACTCGACCAACGGATTCTTCAACATGAGCAAAGGGGAGCCAAGCGATGCCGACGTTGTGTATGGTAGGTTCCTATGCAGGGGAGATGTCTCCAAGAAAGTGTGCATGGAGTGTGTGACAAATGCTAGTGTCGCTATCAAAGAGAAATGTCCAATGGCCAAAGAGTCCATCCTCTGGTTTGACAAGTGCATGTTGCAGTATTCAGATCACAACTCCCTTTCAGCCATGGGCAAAGAGGCTCATCTGATTGAGTATAATGGAGAGAATGTGGAAGAGCCCGCCGAGTTCATGAAGCTATTGAACAAAACAATGAACCACTTGATAACTCCAGCCGCTGAACGACCCAATAAGATGTACGCGTCCAAAGAGGCAAAATTCAAAAAAGTAAGAGGCACTACTCTATTTTCGTTTGCCCAGTGCAGTCCTGATCCCTTGGCGGCTCCCTGCAAGGAGTGCCTGGAGTATGTTATTTCAATTCTCCTGACAAATCAACCCGGGAAGATCGGGGGCAGAGTCTTGCGTCCGAGTTGCTTCGTCAGGTTCGAAACCTCCGCGTTCTACGAAGGTAATAACACAACATTTTTTTTCTTTTTCACTGGTTATAATGCGTTTCTCTCTACTATTTACACCATGTTCGGTGGCACGTAGAATATTTAATTGCCTGTACCATATATCCGGTAGATGCTAAAGGAAATGCCACTATACTAATGAAGCCTTCAACATATTAAATTACAGTCGAAAAGAAAAGCCAAATTTCATCAAGACTAGTTATCGGGATCACTTCCGCTACTTCGGTGGTCATGCTACTCTGCGTCGCATTCTGGTTTGCCCTCAGAAGAGAAAGGAACAAGACAAACGATGTTGAAGAAGATCCGACTGGTGAGAAATGGGGAAAATTGCACCACAAATCTTAAAATTTATGCACGGATTGCAATGAAGTTTGAAGCCTTTAAATTCATTTAATCAATTTTTAAACCTTTATAAAAAAGTGCAATCGAGTCTTGAACATATTATCTGCTCCAATTAGGTCCTTAACCTTTAATTGGAAAATACCATTAAGTTCTAAAATCACATGGAAAATTGCAATTTAGAGACGCCACATAAGAACTTTTTTTAACGCTAATTTTCTGTACTATTCATAGCAATGACTTGATCGCACTTTTGGAAGAGGATTTAGAAATTGTTGAATCAATTGAAAAATTTATAACTCAAAACATTTCGTACATAAAGTTTAGAACTTGAGGTGCAATTTTCCCGTGAGAAACATTATAGATCTACATTGCTTGCATTAGTCTTTCCATTTACAGTTTATTCATATTGCAAAGTTCATGGCTTATTGCTACACAGTTGGCAGCGAAATTTTGGAACTAGATTCCCTACAATTTGATGTGGGCGCAATTGAAGCCGCCACTGCTTACTTCTCAGATCACAACAAATTAGGGGAAGGTGGATTTGGTCCAGTTTACAGGGTAAGAAGTTTTTAACATAGAGATATGACATGAAGCATTACCTAGAGATTCAATCTCGATGCATGTTCTATCTCAACATGAGAATTTCGTTCATATTCTGTCTTTTGTAGGGTACTCTCCCTTGTGGGAGAAAAATTGCAGCAAAAAGATTGTCTCAAAGCTCGAAACAAGGCGTGGAGGAATTCAAAAATGAAGTCGAATTGGTAGCCAAGCTTCAGCACAGAAACCTAGTGAGGCTCTTAGGATTTGCCATGGAAAGAGAAGAAACGATACTAGTCTATGAATACGTGCCCAACGGAAGCCTCGACCAGTTGCTCTTCGGTTCGTGCCTCCCTCTTCATCAGTTTAAAAATGATTCCATTCCTCAATTTAGTTCTTTCTTTCTAGTCCTAGTCATCATCTAGAAATATGTCCAAAGTTTAAGCAAAAGTTTAGTAGTTATGTCTAGGGACATGTTTCATACAAGCTGATGATGGTTTCAAGAGAAAATTACATGTGACAATGACCACTCGTCAATCATATTCAGACATGAAGTAGAGATTCTTTTGACTAAAATTTATGAATTTTGGTGAACACAGACCCTCAACAAAGCATACAGTTGGATTGGTCAACACGCCACAAGATCATGGTTGGGGTGGCGCGTGGTCTTCTTTACCTTCATGAAGATTCTCGGCTCCGAATTATCCATCGTGACCTCAAAGCTAGCAACATTCTGCTTGATGACAATATGAACCCGAAAATCTCAGACTTTGGTACAGCTAGGATTTTTGGTGCTGAGCAAACTCAAGGAACAACGAACAAAATCGTCGGAACTTTGTAAGTTTAACTTCATATTACTTTGGTTCATGGTAAGAACAACCCACTAGATAATTTGCAATAATTATTCTAACAGATTCGGCTTTTAATTGGATTTTCTAATGCATAGAGTATATTGTACCTTTAACATCTTGATCTTTAAGCGAACTATGCTCATTCGCGAGAATCATGACTATCTTCCTCTTTGAACTAATTCCCAGTGGCTACATGTCTCCTGAGTACGCCATGTTTGGACAATTCTCAGTAAAATCCGATGTGTTCAGCTTTGGTGTGCTAATGCTAGAGATAATAACTGGCAAGAAGAATCGGTATTCTTATGTATCAGATCACTATGCGGGCCTTCTAGACTATGTGAGTATAATTTGATCCTGCAATTTCATTCAATTTTTGGTAAATTAATGACAATAGAAGCATAATTTCTAGGTTTGGGAACACTGGACAATCGGAGCGTTGGGGCAAATTGTGGATCCGACACTGAGTGAATCTTACTCAGCGAACGAAGTGATCAGATGTATTCACATTGGCTTGCTTTGCGTTCAGAACAACGATGAAGCCCGACCTGCTATAGATATAGTTCTTCTTATGCTTAGTAGTGCCGATCCGGTTTATCTCCCTGTGCCAGAGCAACCTGCATTCTTTTTCCCAAGCATGAAGCACAACCAACCATCTCAAGATCAAAACTCGGATCGATCCAGCGAGATGCTCAATTGCAGCAAGCCAATGTCGGAATGTCTAGTGGTCAGCGGCTGTTTTACTGATGTGGCTCTTTGATAAAGAAAGGGAAAGATCATGGACCACATTCGAAATCCACTAATCAATGTATGTCAAAACCAAGCATCACACAAAGTATGCAAGATGTCTTTTGCTAGAAACAAGATTTTATGCTCCAAATTACAAAGTACGCGGAAGTCCATTCTCCTTATGAGAGCAACAGGAACTATTTAGATAGCACCAAACTCTTTGGTTTAATATGGTTTATCTTCCGTTATATTTCAAGACAATAGAAAGGATAGCTCTTGTGAGGGCAAAATTCTGTTGTTACATATTCAAAATAAGGATATTTTCATTCTGTACTAGTAAATTTTATTAAGTGCTAGGAAGTGCCAAATATTATTTATAAAAAAATCGATAACTTTTTTTCTAGGTATCTTGTTAGAAAATAATGATGTACTTAAACTATCAATTTGTCTGGACAGTTAAAAAATACAAACTTGTACTGACATACCAATTTTTATTTGCATAACTTAATAACATTTTGTATTTACAAATTCTTATATGAAACTACCAACCTAAATTAGAGTATGCTCCATGATCACCCTTAACATCAATTCAGAATTTCTGCAAATGAATTAGATACTCCAAAACAGAACAATAATGTGCTATTAATGTTGCATTTCAAGATAAAGATCTATCAAGGTTGCCCTCTGATAGGAAGACCTTGGTCAACAACTTTAAACTTTGATGGACAAAATTTGAAGGTGAAAAAGTTTGATCAACAACACTCACGACTCAAGATACTCGAGAAGGAGATGCATAGGCTTTTTATTTATTTCACCATACTTCACCTTATCTCACTTTACCTCACCTTACCAGAAACGATTACACGACTTGTCTTTAAATAGATTTGTTACAAAGGCCAGAAGGGTTCCAACATAATGTGGTTCCTGACTAGCAGGCATCTAAGATGACGAAAATAACAATAATAAATGGGGTCATGCCATTTAATCGAGGAGAGTTCCCTAAATTGTATATATTAAATCATAGCTATCACGAAAGAGGCACTGCTGGTGTAAGGCGGACTTTATCTTTGAGTATTGACAGTAAGTGATCCCTTTTACTTTTAATTTTGGTGATTTTTAGTCAATGTACTTTACAAAACAATAAAAAATCTCACCGTCCAATTTTTATTTCAGTGTTTTCAAGGAAAATTCCTACATGGCTATACCCAATAGAGAATGTCGAAGTTATCTAACTCGACTACAAACCTGAAGTATAAAATCACTAAAGAATTAAGATACCGGAGATCATCAAGCTTGACGCCCTATATATATTGATCTTTCTCGTTCTTCACTATATATCACGGTCCATTGGACTACATGGTGCGGAAATGAAAGGGAAAGAGCTGCCACTTTCAGCCAAGTCCCCCAACAGAAACATGACAAAGCTTTTTGCAATTTTCATTTTGATGCTTAGCTTTCTCATCCTCAGAACCGAATCAACCATTACTATCAGCAGGTACTACTGCTCCAATTCGACCACTTTCACTCTGAAAAGTGCCTATGAGGCCAACCTCAACCTTCTCCTTCACTTCCTGTCCTCTCACGCCAAATCGAGCGACGGATATTTCAACATGAGCAAAGGGAAACCAAGTGATGGCAACACCGTGTATGGCAGCTTCCTATGCAGGGGAGACGTCCCCAAGGATGTGTGTATCGAATGTGTGACAAAGGCTAGCGTCATTATCAAAAAGATCTGTCCCATGGCCAAAGTGTCCATTCTCTGGTTCGATGAATGCATGGTGTGGTATTCGAACCGTAACTTCTTTTCAGCCACGGACAAAGCGCCTTTTCTGTACAATCATAATACGGAAAATGTGTCAAAGCCCGCCAAGTTCGTGAAGCTATTGAACGAAACAATGGACAACTTGATATCTGAGGCCGTTGAACGAGCCAATAAGAAGTATGCTTCAACTTCAAAAATTCAAGAGGCGATACTCTATATATGTTTGTCCAGTGCCGTCCTGATATCTTGCCTGCTAGCTGCAAGGATTGCCTCAGAATGCCTCTTCGAATTTGCTGACATTCCAAACTGGGAAAAGCGGGGGCAGAATCTTGCTTCCGAGCTGCTTCGTTAAGTTCGAGATTTACCGGTTCTACTGGAAAGGTAATGAACTCGACATTCTTTTTTGTTTTTAAGTTATAACGAATTTCTATTTACTCTTTTGACCTTGTTTAGTGGCATGTCATATGTTTAATTGCCTATACCATATATTTGCTAGAAGCTAAAGATAATGGCACTATACTAATGAAGCCTTCAACTAATTAAATTACAGTGAAAAATAGAACGCTTTCTCGAATTGTCGGTATCACTTCTGCAATTTGGGCAGTTCCGCTATTCTGTGTCATGCTTTGCTTTATTCTCAAAAGAAATTGGAACAAGAGAAACAATGTCGAAGAAGACCCACTTGGTGAGAAATGTCATAGATCTACACTGCTTGCGTTACTCTCAGTATTTATGTTTATTTGTATTGAAAAGTTGATGGCTTACTGCTACACAGCCGAGAGCAAAATGTCAGAACTGTAGAAAATTATTCACATGAATAATTAATTAATCAAGAAGAATCGGATCCATATATGACTGTAAAACACCAAGATCGATAAACACGGCGGAATTAAAGCGTACCTGTTTGAGCCATTACTTCACTTGAAGAAAATAGATCAATCTGATAAATAGTAATCTATCGGAATACCAGATCTTCCTCTCTATGACCTATTTCAATATAGCAGCTTTCAATGGGATTAAAGCAACCGATAGGTATAACCTACCCTTTTATAGGCTAGAGAGGGGACTTAGCAAACCCTAATCAACAGCGTGTCAACTGGGCCCTTCCCATTACGGGCCAAAGTCAAACACAATTGCCAACACTTTGCTGCTCAACTAGGGGCCCGTTTGGTTCGGCTTTGGGGAAATGCCCTTGGGAGAATGCAAATACCTTTGAGATAAAGGGGTTTTCCGAAATGCTAGACTGTTTGGTAAACTATAACTGAAAAGTGCTTTAGGGAAATGCAAGACTGTTTGGTAAACATAAATTTGAAAAGCCATTTAGTGTAACCAAATTAAGTTTTTTAGTTTTAGTATTTTTAAAATTGTAAAAAAAAAAAATAACTATATAACCTTTTACATTTTCATGTTGAGAGTAATATAAAAGATATATTAGTAAATTTATTTAAAAATTATATTAAAAGAATTTGATTATAGATTAGATGCAAAGCTCAACTTTTGGCCTAGGGTTATTTTAGGTTTGTTTTCAACTTTGAATAATTTTTTTTTAATTATTGTAGTATTAATCATCTTCATTAATTAATGATCATTCTAGTGTATTTATAAAAGTTGGCTATTGATTGTCAAAAGATAAAAATGACAAAAAAAAAAAAAAAAAGGTGAACCCAACATTTGCAAATGATTTTATAAAAATAAAATACGATAAAACTCCGTTGCCGATCAACGGCGATTGGGGTGTGGGGAAGATGATCGGTTTAAAAAAAAAAAAAAAAAAAAGGTCAACGGATAAATAGTAAAGGTGGACTTGCATTTCCGAAATGCTGAAAGCCCAAAGCAGTCCAACCTGCTTTGGCTTTCAAAGATTCTGCAGCATTCCAAATGCTAGCATTTGGCCAAGGATGCCTAAGAATGCTGAACCAAATAGGTAAAATTTTCCCCAAGGGGCTTTCGGGGCTGAAAACCCCTTGGGAATGCTGAACCAAACGGAGCCTAGGCCCGTTATCAATAGATGCCAATACCCTATTTAATCAGATCACTGTAGGGTTCAACAAATATTGGAATATCCATTAACCCGATTATTTAAAATAGAAAATCAATTAATTAATGTAAGCCCATATTATAGGAAATTCCCAACATTCTCCCACTTGGGCTACATTAATTAACTTATTTTATTTTGTAAAGGATTTTATATTGAAAACGATACTATCGGGTTAATAACTGAAAATTTTGTTTTATGTGGCCACAACTTTAAAAAATAATATTCCAATAATGGCATCTCAATATCAATCCAATCTTATATAACCTCAGTATAGGACTATGGAGATCAATATGTTAAGAAAATACCACAACACAAGACCTTCCATAATCATATATAATAAGTATTATATTTTCATGGATCATGGGCCTAGTAGTGTAGTAAGAAATAGTGCCAACATGTGGTCCTTAATGCAATTTCTCAACGGCATGAAACTGCATTAATGCAATTTCTAAACAACATGAAATTGCACAACTATGTCACAATCCAACATGAGATCTCATAATCAGTGACATCCAGTCATCTTTAAACTAAAATTTGTTTAAAGATACTGTTTTATACTTCCATTTCTCAGTCAACATGAGAAAGGATAACAATATAATCAATAACAACAGTTATTAAAATAAATGCTTTAATAAACATCATAAAAGCATTATCAGTCTACATATAACTATAATATTCAGAAATACAATTTGTATAACTCCCACTAACAAAAGAAATCAAAAGAATCTAAGACACCCATATTCTTTACATGTTCTTTAAACAAAATGGGTCATAAGCCTTTTTATTAGAGGATCAACCAATATGGACTCAGTTTTAATATTCTCAATCACAATGTCTCCCTTTTTGACCAAGTCCTTAATAGTATAATATTTGATCCAATTAACATTTCAACTGTGGCATTATTGTTATTTATAGCAAAAGTAACTGTTTATCACACATAATGCAATAAGATCAATTATGGGCAATAAGTATTTCAACAAAAATAATTAGTACATTATAAACTCCCCTTTGGGCAGAGTGTATAATGCACAATTATTTTTCATAGCATGAAGTTTATAAAGTAACAATTAGGAGAATTACATATAATTGTCAATGATCCATCCCCTTTGGGCAGACAAATCATTTAAATTATAAATCTTCATGATATCAATATATAGAGACGATAAAAGAGAATTACATATAATCTTCAAGGATCAATCCCCTTTGGGCAGACAAATCCTTTAAATTATATATATCTCCATTATCTCAACATAGAGGGGAATTACACATAACTCTAAAATTTATCCCCTTTAGACAGATAAACCTTTTGAGTCGCACATCCCCATCATTCATCTCTAATATATCAATATAGAGGGGAATTACATATAACTTTAAAAAATTTATCCCCTTTGGGCAGATAAATCTTTTTGAGTCATACATCCCCATCTTTTAATTTTGGAATTTATCTTCATGCAATTTTCAAATTAATATACACAATAACTCCCTTTGGGCGAGTAATTGTATATACTAATTTTTATCAATACGAAACTCCAAAAAAATATATGCCCGAAATTCATCTAACAATATGAAGCACTTTACAACATCTGCTTCCCAAGATCATATTGCATATATCAAATTACAATTTTTGCCACAATTTCATTTATTTATTTATTTATATGCAGCATCCAATCTAAGCTTACACCCAGAATTTACCACAATTCCAACTATTCCTTAATATATCACTAACCTATCACACACAAGAAAGACTCGTACTTTTCCGAGCCATGAATTCTAGAAATAAATCTGAGTCAACCAGAGCAACTTGATGACAATCAGGAAAGAAAGGCAGCCCAAAAAAAATATCGTGATGAAAAACCATTCAAAGCACCTTTAAGTAAATGCCAAAGGAAGTCTTGTTTCATCATTTTTAGTGAAGATTTCATACCCCAACAAGCATCTGTTTAAAGATATCATTTAACCTCCAAGAGTTTGCTCCTTAATATAGATGAGGGCGCTTTGACAAACCACTCGGGAAACTTGATCATCATTATGATTTTTTTCAGGATTAACCAAGATTCATGAAACTTTGATGAACAGAGAAAAACATGGTGGCATTGAGGATAAGTCAAACACGCTGCATAAGATTGGACAAGAATAACAGAAGCTTGGAATGCAAAAATTGCAACGGCATAGCAAGCAAAGGGCTAACATAGGAAATTCAGAACTCAACGAGAATGTATAATGCAGGTGACGAGAATAATTGTCCCAAGTCATACTACTCTTTAAGTACATTGGACTCCTCCTTCAAGTTAAGCATGCCAACACAACAACTCATGTATCAGCAGTTTCCAGTGCAGTGGCATAAGACTAAATTATCACTCATCAAAAGCACCTTTCTTGGGCATCCATGAATGCATGATAGCACTTTGGTAAGCCTAGAAAGGCCAAAATAATGATTGAGCAGCTTCTGTGGCAATACACCGCCTCATAAAATCTCAATTCTAATGGGGCGGATTGTATTACTTTTCACGCCAAAGGAGTCAAGTAAACAATAATGAGCTGCCCAGCAGCATACGGTCAAAAGAATGGTAGTTCAAACTCCAAAAACAGATTTTGACTAGAGGAACGAGCCAGGTAGCAAAATAAATTTGCGCACTTCCAAGGTATATGCAACTGACTTAAAGTACTTTCAATAGAATTGAACACACCATGCACGCCCGCGAGCTGAACCAACTGTCAACCATCACACCTCAAATTCGCAAGTAGGGGCAGGATCAAAATACCACGAGCCGGGTGATTTGCACATTGAATAGATTTACATGTCATATATATGCTCAGCCTCGATCTTTCATGAAGAAATAATGCAAAGGAGCCCAAGTCAATTCGACAGTTGACTCCAACATAGTGGGAACCAATGGATCGTTTCCCCAAAACGAACTCAAAATTAAGTATTATCCTACTCTTGTATGTGGAAAGTACCATTCTTTATCTTTCAACAAATTTCCTCAAGTTGACAATTCAAGTCAGAAGTCTAGCCCGTAGTTTTCCTGTGTATTCGGTATCATAAACCTTAATAATATTGAAAAAATTAAACCAAACCACGCCCATAGGATTCGGATTTCCTCCTGGTTTCCTTCTCTTTCCCTTCCCTTTGAGTTACACACTAAGACCATTAGATCATCAGAACTTTTCCTGAACTAATCTTTTGCTCTTTCCGCAGGGCAATCAGCGCATGTTCACAGTCATTAGAAAGCTCGACTGGATCACGAATTGCGAAGGCACCCAATTACTTACTACATACCAACAGCACGACTCATGTCACCAAATCCAAAACAAAGGCACCCAGACAGAAACTACAATTTTTACAAGAAAAAAAAAAAAAAAGAATGGCACCGAAGCTGCGTACATTCATCAATCTCGACCTCAACTAAAACAGAATGAAGGACATTCTAAGCAAGCACTGTAACCAATTACTTCAGACAGGGAAAACAACCCACCATTCTGTCACCTTTAGTCAATAGGTCCTCATGTTTAAATTAATAAATAAAAGCCCCACCAGCAAATCTTAAGCACTCACGTCAAGTCCCAAGTACATATAGGCAAGAGACCAAGACAAAACAGCAAATAGAAAAGTGAACGCTGATTCTGCAACAAAAATTGCAATATGTTATGAAAGAAAGCATCACTTCCACAAATTTTGGGCCCGAGATCCTAACTACCCATAGGCTAAGCTCTCCGACAATGGGTGACCGGAAGCAAGAAAAGTGCCATATATTTCTCAAATTAGTAACATATAAAAAAATCAGAACAAAGGCACGAAACTCAGCACTAAGGACAGAAGAGAGAGACATCAACAACCAACCAACGATACAAAAATCACTCCCACAGATGATGATCCCGCACAACACGTACGTGATGCAAGTTCAAGATCATTCTCTAACTTCCCACAGACAACACAGATTAGCAAAGTATTTGAATGAATGGATTTCATCGCAAATCGAACGAGCGTGCTGCAACATCATAACCAGATGATTAACATATAAGTGGAGATCTTAAAGCTCCATATATCAGTAAGACATGCTTGCGCAAGAACAATGTGAGCTTGTAGAGAAAAGCACGTCATGTAATTTCAATGACAAAACTTTTTCTATCTGAAGCAAGTAGTCAAAATTGAGACACGCAACGCAGGATGAAAAACACAGAAACAAAATACGAACCATAATGAAAGTCATATCTTTACTTATGTCACACTGAAACATTGACATGGAACTTATAGCCATGGCATTATTCGACGGAGATCATTCGTCAGTAACATCCACCAGTAAATGAGCTGACAAACGACGGGACCACACTGGAATGCGTTGGAGGAATGAGAATAGAAGCATCGAACCCTCAGATTACCAACAAAAAAAAAAAAAGATCGCGAAAAGAGGCAAACTCGATCGTGACAACCGGACGACTGAGCAAACACAGCAAGATCTAATGAACTTTGCAACCAATCTGACTATTCCAGCCATCGCCGACCCAGCATGCGACATACCCTCGAGACCCTTCACGACGAATTGACGACACGTTCATTTAACCCCCAAGAATCAAGAGGACACGATCGGATCTAAGCCTTCTATGGCCAAAATTCGGTTTTCTTAAATTTAATCCATAAAAAACTTAATTTAATACAACAAAAAGATGCAAAAACATATATATAACAATACTCATACAACGATTTGCAACGAACATCAATCAATTGCAAGTAATTTGAAAATTCTAGTACTTTTTCTTGTATAAACCCTGGAATTTCAAATTTAAAATTCTCTCTCAATTGTCAACAAAATTATGCAAATTATATATGGTTGAAAAGATCTTGACATGTAGAACAAAAGCCCTATGGTTTCAAGATCAATCGAGCAAAAAATCCACACGAAAAAAAAAATGCCCATATTCGGCTCAAAGAGGAAAATTTCGAATTTGTACAGGAAAAAAAAAATTGGGTTCTACAATCATATATGATTAGCTCTGATACCACATGTAGAAAATTATTCACATGAATAATTAATTAATCAAGAAGAATTGGATCCATAAATGACTGTAAAACACCAAGATCGATAAACACAGCAGAATTAAAGCGTACCTGTTTGAGTCATTACTTCACTTGAAGAAAATAGATCAATCTGATAAATAGTGATCTATCGGAATACCAGATCTTCCTCTCTATTACCTATTTCAATATAGCAGTTTTCAATGGGATTAAAGCAATCGATAGGTATAACCTACCCTTTTATAGGCTAGAGAGGGGATCTAGCAAATCCTAATCAACAGCGTGTCAACTGGGCCCTTCCCATTACGGGCTTCAATCAAACACAATTGCCTACACTTTGCTGCTCAACTAGGCCCGTTATCAATATATGCCAATACCCTATTTAATCAGATCACTGTAGGGTTCAACAAATATTGGAATATCCATTAACCCGATTATTTAAAATAGAAAATCAATTAATTAATGTAAGCCCATATTATAGGAAATTCCCAACATTCTACATTCCCTGCAATTTGACGTGTGTGAAATTATAGTCGCCACAGCATATTTCTTGAATCACAACAAACAAGGGGAAGGTGGGTTCGGTCCAGTTTACAAGGTAAGAAGTTTGGATAAAGAGATATGACATCATGCACTACCTAGAGAATCATTCTATGTTCATGTTATTGCTTAACGTGATATTTTCATTCATGTTCCGTCTTTTGTGGGGTACACTCCCTTGTGGGAGGAAAATTGCAGCAAAAAGGCTGTCTCAGGAATTCAAAAACGAAGTTGAATTGGTAGCCAAGCTTCAGCACAAAAACATAGTGAAGCTATTAAGATTTTTCATGGAAAGAGAAGAAACAATAATAGTCTATGAATATATGCCCGATGGAAGTCTAGACCAATTGCTCTTCGGTTTGCACCTTTCTCTTCATCTTCTTGATTCCTTTCCACTTAGTTTAGTTCCTTTTTTCCAATCGTAGTCACCATCTAATAATACACCCAAGGTTTAAGCAAAAGTTTATAGCTATGTCTTGGGACATTCTTCATACAAGTTGATGATGGTTTCAAAAGAAAATTACATGTGACTATGATCACTTGTCAATTAGATTCATACATGAAGTAGAACTTCTTTTGACTTGAACATTTACAATTTCTGGTCAACATAGACCTTCAGCAAAGTAGCCGGTTGGATTGGTCAGTGTTCCACAAGATCATGGTCGGCTCCAAATTATCCATTGCGACCTCATAGCTAGCAACATTCTACTCGATGACGACATGAACCTGAAAATCTCAAACTTTGGCATGGCTAGGAGTTTGGGTGCTAAGTAGACTCAATGATGTACAGACAGAATTGCCAAAACTCACTAATGTCAATTCATATTACTTCGGCTCATAGTAGGAACGACCCGCAGGATAATTTGTAGTAATTATGCTAACAGATTTGGCTTTTATTGGATATATATATAATATATTGTGCCATGAGATCTTGATCTTCAAGCGAACTATTCTCGTGAACGAGAATTACAACTATGTCTTCCTCTTTGAACTGCTTCATAGTGGCTCCATGTCTCCCGAATATGTTATTTATGGATAATTTTCCATAAAATTCAATGTGTTCAACTTCGGTGTGCTAATGCTAGAGATCATAATTGGCAAGAAGAATCGGCATGCTTATGTATCAGATCGCGATGTTAGCCTTCTAGACCATGTGAGTACAATTTGATCATGCAATTTCATTCATTTTTGGTAAATAATGACAATATTGACATGCATCCTAGGTTTAAGAACATTGGAGAACTAGAGAATTGCTGAAAATTGTGGATCCAGCAATGAGTGTATCTTGCTCTGCAAATGAAGCGATCAGATGTATTCATATTGGCTTGCTTTGCTTTTAGAATGACAAAGAAGCCTGACCTGCTATGGATGCAGTTGTTTTTATGCGTAGTAGTACTGATTCTATCAACCTCCTCATGCCTGACCAACCTGCATTCGTCATCCCAAGTGTGAAGCACAAACAACAATTTCGAGATCGAAACTCGAATTGATCTAGCAAGAAGCTCAGTAGCAAAAGTATAATTAAGCAATGTTCAGTGAACAGTGGCTGTGTTTCCGACGTCACTCCTTGATAGAGAAAGGAAGAAGATCATGGAGCAAACTCGAGATCCTCTGATCAATGCAGAATATACGAGCCAAGACGTCAAAATCAAGTATCATACAAAGAATGCAAGCTCTCTTTTGCAAAGAACAGGATTTTAAGCTCCAAATTATAAAGTGTGCGGAAGTCCATTCTCTATGAGAGCAACCGGAACTATTTAGATAGCAAGAAATGTCGACGAATAAAGTAGAGAACTCATTCTTCTGTCTTTAATTATGAATGTTCAAGAAGCATATTTATCTCACCTGTTTAATTTGTTATGGCTTATTTTCTTTTCTTCAAGACAATAGAAAGGATAGCTATCATAACAGCAGAATTCTATCTCTTCGTACCTAAAATAAGAACTTTTTGTTTTCTGCATTACTAAATTTTATTAAGTGCTAGTAAGTGCAAAGAATTGTTGATAAAAAAAAGGATTAGTAACTTTTTTCTAGGTTACTTTTTAGAAATTTACCTACTTTTTTACGAAATTATCAACTGTTCTTTTACATTTTGAAAATGGCAACTTGTACTGACATACCAATTTTATTTGCATGACTTACTAACAGTTTCAATTTACTAACTCATATATGAAATTACTGATCTAAATTTGAGTCACTGACCAACTTTTGTGAGATTATATTACCATCTAACTTTGGGTCATCAATTCTCATTTGGGTTAGCTTATCAATATTTATTTGGTTTTTTTCTTTAATTTAGCATGTATATTGAGTTATTTACTTTTATTTTGTCTGGGTTAACAATTTCTTAAAGTTGCTAATTCCTTTTGGAAATAACAAACTTGAATTAATGTGACTTATAACTTTGCTCCCATTGAGCTACTACATAGTATTGGGTTACAACTCTTACTTAAGCTAGATAATAACATTTATTTATTGGGATAAGAGTAATAGAAATCCTAAAACTAGTTGCGAAAAATGCAATCATGTTAAGAAAACTCCCAAATGATTAATCAAGTCTTAAAACTTGTATAATTGATTCAATCATTGATCTCTGTTAGCTCTGCTCTATTCTAATGATGGAAAATGCTGATGTGTCATCTTTTATTACTTTTTGAGGTCGTGTGGGACTGATATGATGTCAAGTAGGTACCACATTGGAAGAAAGGCACGAAATTGTAAAAAAATAAAAAAATTAGTCACCGGAGAGAAAGTGGAGCACGATGTGGTTTGGTGTTTGAAGAAGCATGGATGGGGGAAGGGGTGGCACCGCCGCCCCACCTTCGCTAGTGAAGACCAACATCGGCTTTAGGCATCAGAGGCCCTTGGTTTTGTGCAGTGGTGGCGTCGGCTGCTTCCAAGAAACCTAGGGAATGGGACTTGAAGTATTTAATTATCTTCATCCTACGAAAACTTTAAAAAATCCTTTATGTGAACCTCTCTATGTGACATCCCAAATTTTCAGTTCTGCTTTCAATTAAATTAATCGGCCTTTCATCAACGCGCCTATAGTGTTGTTCTCAGAGCTGATCACTCATGAGATAATTAGACTATCTAGGGAAGTCACTAGGGGATTTTAATGCAATAGACTAAGGAATTTGACTAGGAATCGATTACTCGACCGTGCTCATTTGTAGAGATCATTACAACACAGCTAAAAGTCGATTAGAGATCAGAGATAGGTTGGTTCAATAGAGATGCGGTGGCTAAACGTGGGTGATTCCACTAAATTACAAAATTCTCGTCAATCGGCACTAGATTGATTTTTTTTTTTATCGTTTTGGTACCTTGTGTCCGTATTTGAATCCTCGAGATTTTCACGGCAACCGAAAATTGCCAATGTGTCGAAGGGGTTCATTGTGGCTCGAAGAAAATCAAACACGGGTCATTTGCACTAAAAATTTCTAAAAGCTACCCGGTAGCCTAGGTCACGCTAAAATTGCGCCAGATTAAATTTAACCGCGAATTTGAATCCGATTTCAGAAATTGAAAGTTTTGTTATGTCACGAGTCATTTTAGGAGCATCGACTCGCCTCTGAAAATTTTTCTACAAACCGAGTTTTTGGTTGAAAAAGTCAACATAGGACCGTTTTCGACCGGGAAATTCCGAGGACTATTTTTATCTCGAAATTGGGAAGCAACTAGGATCAATTGGCGAGGAAAAATACCAAATTGAACAAAGACTCAATAATTGAATTTTTGAGAGCCATATTGGATTAATTCAAGGAGGATTGAAGTCTAATTTTGGGGAAATGCCACCCAAAATTTGTATGCCCCCATGGACCCAACTCTTTGGACCACTTCAAGCTTCTAGAAGAGTGTTTGGTGGCTGGAAATCAGATGAGGAAGACAGCAAACTTGGTGGGACACACCAAGGGGACCAAAGGATAGAAGAGAGGCCATGAGGGACCTTCTAAGCCAAGCTTGTCCCCTTTTCCCCTTCCTCTCCTCCCACCATCAACCAGCCCCCTCCTTGCAGCCTTGAAGCTTCAAAATTCCCCAGAAAAACCAAGCTGTAGCCTTCCTTCTCCGTTTGAACCACCGCATGCCACCGGAGCTTCGCCGCAACACCGTTGCGCCTCGCCTACTTGTGCGCCAAACCAGCGCATCCCAAGCCACCGTCCCGCCTCCACCATGACCCTAGGATGTTCTAGGAACCAATCGCAGCTCCCCCGTTGTCACTAGAGCCGCCTGGCCGCCCGCTTGTCGTCGTGAAGCCTGGCCACAGCCGTTCGCCTCTTCCCTGCTCGTTCCAACTCAACTAGCCCAACCGATTCCACCTTTCTCGGCCCCAACCAGAACCGAACAATAGTGGGTCTCTAAGCCACTGGTTGGCCCGCTTTGGACCGTTTTCGGACCTCGAAGGGCGGTCCCACTTTGAGTTTGTCGAGCCCCTCCGCGTCCCCATCATTTTGATATGAGCGGATCGCTAAACAAGTGAGTTTAACTCACTAATCCATGCTTAGTAAGTTAATGACGCTTAAGGGTTGATTAGTTTAGACTAAGTATGGATTAGGTGGTTAGTTAAATTGGATTAGCAATTTAATTAGACGATATTGCATGTTAGGTGGTTTGAGTAGTGTAATTAGAGCTTAGACAAGCTCTAGTATTTATCTAGATTGGTTCGGAAATTTTATGGTCCTGTCTCGACTTTCAATTAGGTTTTACGGGCCTAAGTTGCTATTTTTGGCATTTATTAATTAATTTTTGTAATTATTTAATTAATTAATTATTTTCCGGAAATTAGACCGGATCACCAAAGTGACCAAAATTTTATGCTGATTGCAATGGTGTGATCTGTTTAATTATTTAACTGCTATTTTGTGCAAAGTGTGATTGGTGATTTTGGGTATTTATCTCAAAATTAATTAATTTCAGTAATTAATTAGAAAATCACCGGGCATTAGGTTACAGCGCCAAAAATGGAATTGTGGACTGTTGAAATTAGTGGGATTTTCAAGTGAGAAAATATTATATTTTGGCTAAGGTCGACCGTGTACCCACACACGAGTATTTTTATCGGGTATGATAAAAATGACGAAAATGTTAGATGGTCAGGATGGTATATACTATATCAACCTACGGGCTCTGATATGTCAGCTTAGAGCGAACAGTATACCGATATACTACATCAGCCTGTGGGCAATATGTTAGCTTAGAGCGAGCAGTATACTATTTATTAGCTTAGTGCGAGCTATATTATCTATTATCAGCTTAGAGTGAGCAGTCTTGGATTATGATTGGACTTTATAGATAGTATTGATTGAGATGACCGGGGAATGGTCTTGTTGACATGAAATCGACTGAGTCGATTGATCAATGATTCGATCTGAGTTGATGAACTAAATTGTTGAAATGATCGATGGAATAGTTGAATTATATCGACTTGCAAGAAGAAACTGAGGTCAAGGTAAGTCCTCTAACTCGTGTTTGTGCTTAGGCAGCCCTCATGGTGTATTTTCTTCCTAGTCGGGTCTTAGGGGGTTGAACTTACTAAGATGTTGTCTCACCCCATTGTAGGATTGGCAACTCCTCTTGAGCATTTTGGTCAACCTAAGAAGGTGACAAAGCAGAAGTATCTTATCCCACTGCATGGGACCCTAGGTGATGGACCTATGAGTTGGTGAAGTCTATAGTTTGGGTTGATGAGGGTTCACCCACAAAGGTGCCCCATCAATACAGGGCATGGTATCGTCAGGGTTGAGATGGAGAGAGGGAAGGTCCTATACCTGAGTTTGAGATTCCTCTGTACGTGCCGGAAGTGGCCTTTGGGAAAGGCACAGCAGATCCTTTAGGAGGTTCGGTGGTAGACTCGATGGACCCTGATCTTGAAGATCTAAGAACTCCTGTGTACTCGGAGGTAGGCTCCAGTTGGGGTGTGGATGAAGATGGAGAGGACGATGAGGGCCTGTAACTGTTTGAAAACCCTCCTCCTGTTTTGCAAAACCTTATATATTTATATGTCGGTTTGTATTGTATTATATATGACATGATTGTGTTTCTAATGTATATATAAGTGTGTTGTTGGTTTTAAAAATTATGGCCCTACTTTTCTATCCCATTGAATTGTTGTTTGGGGATTATATATTTGCTTCTGCATGTGCATTAAAATGAATGGGTCGGCAATGCATCCTGGGATGTCGCTACTTAATCGACCAAGCCGGGATGGGCACGCGCTCGAAGGATCGGGCCGTGACACTCTATATCTCTTGGCCTAGTTTCTTTAAAAAAACACAAAATTTTGCTTGAGTCCCAAAATTGGCCCAACTTTTTTTTGTCCCATAAAAAAATGTATCAAATTTAACTCAAGTTGCAATTCTATCTCAATTTTTTTTATTTTTTTATTTTACAAAAGCACCAACATTCAATTTATTTGGCGACTACAAAAACTTTTAGGATTCAATATATGGTTTGATTGAATAACTTGGTTGGAAAGCTTTCTCGAGCAAAGAAAAGTCAATCAATTTCAAAGATATGACGATTGGCACATATTATTGCATTATCCCTCATTTTAGAACTCCAGGTTGAGTTTTTCCTCATATAAAAAGAGAATATGTGGGGCATAATAAGATTTGATTTCATATGTTATTTGATATTTGACTTCTTTATTTAACTGAATTTTAGAACTTTAGATTGTTATCTGAGAGACTTGGATAATTTTATTTTCTTTTATTAGTTACCTGATTATGATTTAGATTATACTTTTTGATATTTTCCTTACTTGTTTGAATATTTTTCCAATTATGTCTTTTTATCAGAGTTTCTTTAGGATTCTAGACTATTTATATTTGAGTTATTCTATTTAATAAAGCAGCTTACATTTGATTATATATTGGTGATGTAAAATAGAGAGTTTCTTTTATGTGCACCTTGTGCGTGTTACCTTCGTCCGTGTTGCGAGTTAACATTACAAAAAAGACATTCCACAAAGAAAGATTTTGTTTCTTTCTAGGAAATTTTATTATCTCATGGTGTAGTAAGAAGCAAATTGTTGATGCGTGTTCTAGAATAGAAATTGGCCATTAAGTGCCTGTTTGGTAACCATCCAAATAGTGCCTGATTATGATTTTTTGTTCCCAGAAGCAGTTTGAAAACATAATCGCGTTTGGTAAAATTTTTGTTCTTGGGATCAAATTTCTATTTTTTTCTTCCTGGAATTAGATTTGGAACAGAATCAAAAATAAAAAAAAAGTTAATTCTTGTTTCGAGAACAAATCTAAGAATCAAAACAACTCTTCTTCTTTTTCTTCTTCTATTTTCTTCTTCTTCATCGACTGCCATCCTGCGGTTGCCGTCCGTCGCCGCCCGCCGCCGCTATTCACCGGCAACCGGTGCGGCGAGCTCGCCGCCGGCTAGGCGGGCCTCACCTAGCCTTGCCGGTGGCTGGGCGAGGCCTCGCCTAGCCCCCGGCGAGGCCGGCGTAGCCACCGGCGAGGCTTGGACGACGAGGGCCAGCCCTCGTTTAGCTGGTTGCCGATTCGGCGACCTGCCACAAGAAGAAGAAGAAGAATCGGAAGAAAAAGGAAAAAAAAAGAAAAGAAAAAAAGGAAAAAAAGAAAAGAAAAGTAAAAAGTAAAAAATTATTTAAAAATTAAAAGAAATCGATTTGGAACATAATCAATGAACACGGTACCAAACGCAATTCTATTCTAGAATTAAAAATTTTGGACAGTTACCAAACGGCTTAAAATGCTTAGAAATTGTTCCAGGGAACAAAATAAAAAAGAATCATTTCTAATCAAAATTTGTTCCCGGGAACAGAATCGTTACCAAATGCGCCTTAAGCTTCGAGGATGCAAACTTCCAATTTTTTTGTAGCTTCACTTGCATTTTCTCAAACATCAGCCAGCATAACAAATTTTTCTTTATAACACCACTCTCAATTGCTAGAAAGTTTTGCATCAACAGGCAAACATATTGGATATTTCGAAAAACAAGCTACCTAACAATAAAGTAAACAGAGGAAGAAAATAAATTGAACTTCAGATTTATATCATTCAGTTGGTAGATCTATACTCTGAGAGAGCAACTCAGGATTCTACTATAGAGAAAACAATACACCCAATATTAGGATCATGCTTGAGTCACTTTTAATGTTTCTCAAGTCCAAATTACACCCAATAACTTATATAGTTTTTAACCTTACAATTACTCTTGAAAAATTTCTCAATATTACAAAGAAATTTTATAAATCTTAGTACCAAATTTATCGATTTAAAAATACTTGCAATTTCTTAAGGATGCAATTCACAAGCACGTCTAACAATTGATTGTTATAATCAAAAGCTCCTCTTATTTTGGTGTAGTGCCGAAAACAAAAACCCACCTATATATGTACATATTATAAATATGTTTTTGGATCCATGATAGAGAACTCCTTATAAACGACCTATACCAAGAAACCCATTCAAATTAGGAATTTCAATGTGGAAAGTTTCTAAAAAATTTGTTGCTTGTTTGGGCATCGAGCCACATGTCCTAGATTTAGAATTTTACTTAGATCGGGTTTCTGTGTTCAAACTCGTGACATTGTCAACATTGAAATTAACTGTCACCTTATAAACTAGCACTATCTTGTTTGAGTTGGTGTTAATATATTTCCGTTTCTTCAAACAAGCCATTTTATCGACTAAAAGTTCAAGATAATAGTTGTTGTTGTGAAGACCCCATAGCAAGAGCTAACTACGTGAAGGGCCAAAGGTTATTGATTTCATGAATTGTTGATACTTAAATTTTTGACTAAATATTTAAGATTAAATTGCATAGAAAATTAGAGATAAATTTGGCCCTAACAAAAAAGATTTCCGCATCACTTAGGTATTAATATTATTTGCATCAATTAATTTTTATATTTATTTTATTTCCTTATTTTACTGAATTTCGGATAAATAGAAAAAAAAAAAAAAAAAGAGAGAGAGTGAAATGGCTTGGGGCTAGGCCTGACCCCAGCCCCTCTTCTTTTTTCCTTCACCTAGGGGTAGGCCCATTTCCGCTCATTCTTCCCCCCAGGCCCGGCCCCTCCGCCTCCTTCCCCCTCCTTCTTCCTCGCGCTACACACCACGCATGCAGTACGACCTATGGCAGAGAGAGAGGAGGGTAGACCGGCGACGGGTGGGCTGCAGAGCAGGTGCCATCAATGCCGCCGCACGGCACAGAGCAGAACCAGCCGAGATAAGGCTAGACCTACTACGAGTGGATGCCAGTTCGGCCAGGAGGAGGCCCGGTCGGTGCGCCGAGGACTGGTGGTCTGACCCACCTCCGTCCTATGAATAGAGGGTGGCAAGCTCAATTGAGATGCGGGGTGGCGGAGTGAGAAGAATCTTGAGCGAGGGGGCTTCTTCGGGGGCCAAAAATGGGGACATTGAGACCGTGAAAGGGTGAGAGAGAGAAGACTTCAGGGCCTCTAAACTCCTTCACTCAGCTAAGTGTCAAGAATTGTTGAAAAAATTAAATTTTAACTTCTTTCTACTAGAGGTGTGCAAAAGAACCAGGACTCACCTGGACCGCCTGGAACCGGACCGGAACCGCCTAGAATGGTGGTTCTTGAGGGAACCGGTCCGGTTCCCGGTTCCAATTTATGGGAACCGGTGGGTACCGGTCCGGTTCCTGATTCCATAGGCGGATCCACCCACCTAGACTGGACCGATTATATTATAATAATATATTGATTTTTAATATTAAAATAAAATTTGAAATTACTAATTAGCAAATCCAAAAATTAGGGCTCCATCTCCTCTCATGGTTTCCATGTTTTAATAAGAATTTAGTAAAGTGTGTAAGCTGCCTTTCAACAACTCAACAAATAGCTCTTTCAAAGGATACTTTTGGGACTCACACATGACACTATGTTCAAGAATATGTGGAGTACCGATAGAATTGTTTCAATAAAAAAAATTCAGTAAAGCAAATGTTGTAAGAGATTGAGCATTGTTAGAGGATAAAGGAAAAGATGATCTACATATGACAATAATCATTCAGAATCTTGAACTTAAAGAATATTTTAGATTTCAACTGAAATGATTCAAAATTAGGAAAAAAAAGCTATTTCTCTTCTTTGGTAGTGTTTTCCAATAAAATAAAGAAAAATGGTACCCTTAATTAAGCCGGTTCGATTTAAAGAAAAATATTACTCGATATGTAAAGTACTCATGGCGGGATTTGGAAAACGATATTATTATTGGTGAGATCGGTTCCATGGATCCACTTGAGAATCGGACTGGACCGGCGGTCCGGTTCTCAGTGGATCCATGCAACAACGGGTGGTTCCCAGTTCCAATTTTTTGGAACCGGTCTTTAGCGGGCGGTTCTTGGTTTTAGGCCGGGAATTGCCCACCCGGACCGTGCACACCCCTACTTTCTACTTGTTAAAAATTTATCGATAGTTTAAAAATATCATGAACTTTTTTGACAGTTTGAAAATACCCACTCGTGCTAACACAAAATTATCATTATTTTTTTCATAAATTAGTTACACGTTGAATTCACCAACCCTTCCACGAAATTACAAACCTAAATTAAAGTCAAATACCAACTTTTGTTAGATTATATTACCAATTTGTTTTGGGTTATCAACTTTCATTTAAATTAGCTCATCAATATTTGTTTGGTTTTTTTCTTTAATTGACTATCTTTATTGAGTTATTTACTTTAATTTATCTTCGTTAATAACCTCTTAAATGTGGTAAATCTTTTGAGAAATCACCAATATGAGCTAGTGTGACTTACTAACTTTGCTTCCCTTAAGCTATTAAGAGGTATTAGGTTACCAACTCTTATTTGATTTTTTAACTAATGTTGTTTGCCAGGATAAATTCACCTGAAATCCTAAAACTTATCAAGAGAGCGTAATCAAGTTCTAAATTTCCAAATAGTTAATCAAGTTCTAAGACTAGTCTAATAAGTTCAAGCAATGACCTTTGTTAGCTCCGCTTAATGACGGAAAAAGTTGATGCGACATCTTTTATTAGGTTGGTACACCAAAATTAATAGGTAATTTTGTGGGAGGAAAGTCGACAAGTCAGATAAATAAAACATGGTAAGTTTATATGGTCAGAGAAATAAAACATGGCAAATTTATATAAAAGTCAGATAAATATAAGGCGTTAAGAATTATCAAGCACCCATTTCAACTAGCATAAAAGAGTCATAAGAGATAACTTTTCCTCTCCCAGAACAATAGAATTCTCCACCTTTAGGCCCATGAGGAGGTGGTGCATTTTAACGAATCATTTACCCAAGCACCCATCTCAATTGGCGTATATATCATGTATCAAAAATTTATTGCTTGTCATTCATTGGTAAGAGCTTGGATCTTGTCCAGAGGATTCCAGCACGTTCCAAATCTGGTCCATGAGGTTCATCTCAAAAACTCGTGGATGGTAGTACCAAGGCTCGACAACCAAGAGCATGGATCATGGGATTAACAAGTGTGTATGAATTAGGCGCATAACAAGAATACAAATAATTGAAAAATTATTCATAAAGTCTTAATCCTATTATATGGCAAGTAATTCAATCGTAAACTTATCACCCGATTTGGTGGCTGCGTTGGTATGCGCTAAGACCCTCTTTACAGTAGGGCGAGAGTTCGAACCTCCAGGTTCGCATACTGCGCATTCATTAGTGGACTTAAGTGCGGCGTCGTGGTGGTGGGTCCTGCACTAGCGCCGCTCCAGGTTTACGTCGCCGGCTACCGGTTGTGCGGTGGTTCCTGGTTATTAAAAAAAAAAAAAATTCAATCGTAAACTTTTCAATTTCGCTAAATTAGTTTTTTTAATGATTTTTTAATATAGTTCTTTGTGCCAATTTTTTCCAGAAATATCTGATATGGGTGATTTTTTTTTTTTTCATTTTCTAAATTTTTATAATTGTTGTGTACTTTTCTTTTTGTTTTTTTTTTCCCACTGTTCATGTTCAAGGAAGGACTGGCGGGGATTGTTGGGGCCTCGATGATGGCCGGCTAGGGCCTCCATGCCCTTGCTGGCCACCAAGGGAGGGCCCATAAGGTGAGACCGCCTACACCACTTTATCCTCTTGTTTTGCAAATATAAATCTGTGTGCCTCACATAACAGTATGAAAAAAAAAAAAAGCTACATGCACTAACACATCCTGCTAAGCTGTCACAAAATGTATGAGACGGGAGAGGAGATATGGGTACCAAACTCATGTCCATGTCCGTTTTGCCTGTCCCCGTCTAATTTCGGGGAGTTTCAGAGGCAAGTGGTGACTGTTTCTTGGCTCATCCTCTTGATGGACACAAATATGACAACTTCGGGAAATGAGGGATTCTGTTATTGCATGCATCATCCCACTACACTCAAATTCTGCAACATGGTTCTTTTTGTCGCGCATGCTCTTTTCTCTTTCTAATCCTCCACGGCCCACGGAGCTGTGTCTCCAAATGCACCTAGCAGCCACAGGTGATCAACAGGACCCGATCAGGCCACGAAATTAAACGGGTGTGCTTGAGTAATGCTCTTACATGAAAGAGAAAGCGCAGCATGCCTATCTTCTACCTGAGCCCGGTTCGACCTGGAAAACGCTGTTTTTCGTTTAATGTGAGTTGGGCAACACCTTAGGTCCGACTTTCGGGATCGGCCTGAACCAGCCCAGTGATCATCTGAGTTAAGAACTTCATACCATAGTACTTCTTCATGACTGACTCCACTGGCTAGATAGATACATCGGCTCCCTTCCTGTATTTGTATCTGCGTGAACAATTTCATTTACATTTCCCATGCTAAAAATACTATTTATTATGTAACTTAATCCTATGATAACGGTCCTTAAAAACGGAACGGAACGCTCCTATATTTGTTGGGAAATCTTGTTTCTCCCGTTATCGCGATGTATAAATATGTCTTGAATTTGATCCCGTAAAAAAGAAACCCGATCCAACCAGATTTCTTAATTTGAATAGGTTTTCTAGCAATGGTTTCCTAGTCTGAGTGTTTTCCTAATTTGAGGTTTCTACTATAATTTCCATTTTAGATCTAAATTCTTTTTTGCATAAGAAGTGAGTCTTTAAAGTTGGTAAATAATAAAAAAAGTCGATAAAAAAAAAGGCAAATAAAAGTCTATGAGTAATTAAAATGAGAATGGAAACACAAGATTAGTCAATAATTCAATCGACTTAAATAAATATTAATAAACTGATATAGCAGTTGATAAATTTAAAGCTTTCATTTATATAAAATAAAAAAAAAAAAAAAAAATTTGGTACAAGATAATAGAGGAGTATAATTTGTTGTAAATTTCCAACAAATTATCTGGAAATCAAGGGAATGGTAATTTTTTGTAGCAAGAATTTTTTTTTTTTTTATATATACAATTCATAATTCTATTAGCACGAAGAAAACAAACCATTTTTTTTTAAAACTAAAATAGTATCGTCTGTTGACACCTAAAATCTTGGCGACCCAGTCATTGATTTTTTTGCATAAAAATGAAGGATTAATTTTAACCCCTAAAAAAGCATCAAAACAAATAAAATGAAAAAATGGAAAAAAATGGGGAAAATTGATTTGATTGATTATGCATAGAAATTTGAAATTCTGATGAATATTCGGATTTTGTTAAATGTGGAAGCAAATTCTCGATTAGAGAAATCAGGTGAATAAAAAAGCAAGGCATTTGATAAAATGGAAGGAATCAAAACATTCGAGGAAAAATCAAGCCGATTACAAGATTTTGCTCCAATTTGCAGACCATAAATTGAGGCAACAAAAAAGAAAGCTCAAAAATTGCCATGGAAGATGGTGCTCGGAATCACTATAAAAAGGGTCACAATTTTCGTGACCAAAAGAGAGCGATTTTTGAAAAATTCAGAGCGCGAGAGCAAAAATTTCAGAGCAAAAAAAAACGTGTGAGGGGTGGATTTTCGTCTTTTGTGAATTTTCGTTTTCGTTTTCTTTTTTTTTCCAAAGTCAACCAAAAGGAGTCTTGCCCTTGCTTTTGAAATTCTGAAGACAGCAGAGAGAGAGCAACTCCAACGATCTCAGCAGTCATCCAAAGTCTTCCTGACGTCCTGCATTGATCTTGCTTCGTGGACATTGACTACAATCATTAAAGCTAAGTCGAGCATATTTTTCTTTAGTTTGATTGTGTACTATTCCATTTAGCTATTTGAACTAATCCAATTGTGTTTATGCTTCTTGTCCAGAATAAGCTCCTAAGAAGAGAGATCGTCCATGCGGAAAAGAAAATCGTGAGAAGTAGGGGATTCACATCAAGAAGGAGAAGAGTATCAAAATAGGAAATTTTTTATGATCACTATTAGACCTCATCTTGGTCACGTTACGTTCTTCACCATCATCATACCACGAAGCACCTCTACGTTCACGCCTTTGCTTACTACATTGGACATGGCGCAATAGATATTACCAAGAGAATAAAGTGCAGAAAATTTACCGAAAACGCAAGTCAGCAGCACCAAGGGCTCACTGGTTCGTCCTTGTCGCATCGTGAGCAACCTCTTGGCACACGTGTCTACACCGTGAGCAGCCCTTTCCTTCAGTCAAATGACGAGCCGTGCCGAGCACCCCCAGCTGCGAGCCCCACGGTCCTGAGCTCGTTGACTCGACATCGACTTGCTGCTGGTCCAACCGCCACGACCCGACCCCGACGTGAACCGACGTTCGTGAATCTTTGGTGCCGGTCCAAATAAGGTAGTTTTTCTTAAATCAAGTTCCGTTTCGATATTACTGTCTAAATTGGAATATTTGATGTCGATGTTCATTTTGTCAATAGTTTAGGCATTATCCTTAAGGTTTTGTCCCAAGATTTATGTAATTATTAATTTGATCCGTGAGACGTCGGATAATTTTTTTAATTATATTAATTTTTGGGCATTTTGTTAGTATTTTAATTGTTAAATCATTATAATTATTAATTTGGTCTGTAAGACTTCAGATCAAATTTTTAATTATTTTGACCCTTTTTATATGTCGTGATGTTTAGGGTTAGAGTAATCGTTAATTTAACTTGTGTGATAACAGGTTATTTTTTTGATTATTTTAATTCTTTATTTGTTGAATGTCTTGATTGTGTATATGTAAGGTTTATTTGATAATTACTTGTCTTGGAAAAACACTAAAAAATCAAAAAATCAAAAAATCAAAGTTTTGCATCAGAGCATGTAGGTTTAGTAAATTAGACATGTAGGTCTAGTAAATCAGATTTTTTTTTTTTAGATTGTATTTTTAGGATTGTATTTTTAGATATTTTTTTGAAATAGGTTAGAGTTGGACCTAAATGACCTTTTTATATAAATAGGGTTTTAGATAATGTTTGCACATTTTAATTATCTCATTTTTCTAAAAATAGTTTTCTAAGATAGGATAGGGTTTAAGTGAAATTAATCCCTAAAATGAATTAGAAAATTATTATTTTTTTAGATAGTTTAATTAGGGTTTTTATTAATTCCAAATTTCAATAAAAAATACAAAAATACTAGGTGCATGTTAACTAGTTTGCATAATAGGATCATTTAATTAGAGTTTGTTAGTAAAATTAGGTCAAATAGTTAAAATGCATATTTTATGAAAAAAAATTCGAATTTCAAGAAAACCTAAAAAATGATTGATTGCTTTGTGTGATGCAATTTATTTATTTACTATTATTTATTTGAATATTTAATAGTGGATGAGCATCTATGTGGTCACCATATTTGCATAATAGTAATTTAGGTTAAAATAAACCTTAGCTACTTGCAAATTTTTTTTTTAAATAAAAAGAAATGGTACCGAAAGGGTATTAGAGAAATCTAGTGTAACCAAGTCTCCGTACCCACCCTTAATCTCTGGTTCGTAAGAGTAAAAAATAATTCTCTTATTATTTTACTTAGATGTCTAATCGATCTACCATAAACTAATTGGAGGTGACTCCTAGATAAAATCCACTTGCATGTTAAAAACTTGAACATTAAATCACGAATTGGTATGGGCTTGGGAGAGCTCGAGTTACGTCTAGGTTTAGCAATCCATTTACCTAATTTTAGGTGGTGCACCCAAAAAATTGGTCGTGACATCGTCCTTACAAAGATGAATTAGATAATCAGCCGTGGGATGATCGCACGGTTATAGAATTCATCACCCCTACCGCTGGGGCGGTGAAAGGAAAAACTTCAGGAAAAGTGTAAAAAAAAAAGATTTAAGTGGCAAACAACAATAGAGGACAGCACAACAAAAGGTGCTCGAAGTAAAAGTGCTTATAAAGTTATAATGTAAGGTCTGACTGATTTGCCACTTTAAAACTTCAAATTCATGTTATGAATTCTCTTAATTACAATCTAAAAGTGTTGCAACTTTTATATAAAAATTCTTGTTAGGTCCACTGCAAGTGTAAAAATTCAAAGTTGGAGGAACTGGGTATTTTCAGGGTTAGCTTTTCAATCAAATCAATTTCATATTTTCATCATTCAATCGTGAATATGATAAAGAATTTTTTACATCGACGTTGGACTTAATAAATCCTTTACATAATCCATTATGGAAAATCGCAATGTGGTGTCACATTTATGATGTGCTGACTTCGAAGAAAACAAAAACTCTATCATGCTAACCCAACAAGCTCCTAAGAGAGGAAAAGCGTGGCCATCCTTGAAAAGAAAAGCTTATCTTCAACTAACACTTTAATCCCAATGAACTCGGGTTACACCTTAGGCATACAAAGAGATTCCACAGATATATTATGCTGGCACTTCATCCTGTTCGCCTTCTTTTTCTCTGACAGATCTATTTCTCTCAATAACATAATCGTCTTCCTCAACCAAAAATGTCATCGCCTTGCCCTAATTTTACCGACGAAATCTTCACTTTCGAGGCAAGGAGCTTCTACGTATGGCTGCTTCAGGTCTTCTCTCTCTTGGCCATCCTTGCTTTTTGCACATGGCTAAGTCTACGTCCCAATCAGCCTTCCTTCACGGTACTGGACCTCTCCGTTCCGACCTCGAACAACATTCAGAATGGCTCGAGTTTGTTGACGTACGAGCTTGAGATTCGGAATCCGAACAAGGACTGCGGGGTCTACTACGACGACATTCTCACAACGTTCTTTTTTGGGCAAGACCTGGTCGCCGACAACGTGATATCTTCGTTCTACCAAGGGAAGGACAAGACTCATCACGTGAGACAAGACGCGAAGGCAAAGGATATGCGGATCTGGAGTGGTGTTGTTCGTGCAATGGCGAATGCGACGGCCCAGTTGAAGGTGAGTCTAGGAACTCGGGTTCGATATAAATCGTGGGGTAAGAAGAGCAAATATCACGCAATGAACTTAGAAGGTCTTGTGCCTGTTGGTTCTGATGGGAAAATTTCAGGCAAGAAGAAGAACATTAAGCTCCATCATGCTTCCGGCAAGAGGAAAGCGTTCAAGAAGCATCACTTTAAAGTTTGATATTTGGGGAATTATCTTTATGTGCCTGTGAATTGTCCACTTATTGTAGAATGCAAATGTGCCCCTAATTTTATGGTTTATAATGTTCTGTTCCATTTTCTTCCTCCTTTGTCTGCAGAACTCGAAGGGAAAAAATTAAATATCTGGGGAGTTATTTTATGTATCGAAATTTTTTATAAGTAAAAAGGTCCTTAGTTCTCGCGTTAGCAAAAGAGAGGAACATGATTAATTTGGTGATACCATGCCAATTAGGACAGGATTGGATGAGTTTCCGGACGTTCAGAAAAATAAAAGTTCAAAAGGCAAGCCCCGAAATAAATATCATTCCCTTAATACATGGGCCGTACCTTTTCGACTGAGGTGTGGTGCTTGCTCCGTACTATCAGTTCAGAGCCCTCCGCCGAAGTTAATTCAATGTCGTTTCCGGCCTCAAAATTTATTAAGCTTTTCTACGGCATATGTTTGGGCCCAACTCATCGTTTCCTCATGAGCAATAGGACCACGCAAAAGATTATCCTAATACTCAGGTGATGCCATTGCAATTTTTTTTTTTTTTTTTAAGCATAGCTATTTCAAATGCGTTGCGCTTGCTGATGTTTAAGAATTTTGAGCTACTTCGAGGAGTTGCTCAAATCTAGTTTGATGGTCATCCAACCTTGTGGTGATTCTTTTGGTTAATTCCAGGTATAAGTAGTTTGAGTTTTTCATAAACATTTCCTTGAACTTAAAAATTAACCAAAAATTTAGTTTATAGCATAGTGCTTCTACAAGATTGATCCACTCACTAGATATTATGGCTCCGTAATGGTCCTATAGAAAAGAACGTTTGAAAGGAGGAAAACTCATAAATCTAGGATATGTTTGTTTCACGGAAAATGAATAATTTAAAAATATTCTTAAAAAGTAAATTGTCAAAATAATTAGCTAATGAGAAATATTTTTGTTGCCGATAACAATTTATATATAAATATTTCGTGGACGAAGAAAATATTTGCCGTTCATTTTGTTAGAGATATTTAGGATAATTTTAATGGTTTTTTGTATCTTTTAAAATTGTGTGAATATCCTCTGTGATTGTGTGTATTTTGATTGGTATGTTATCTTATTTAGTCATTTCATAAATCCTATAAATAGGATGATATAATATTCTTTATGATATATCAAGATATACACAATTCTCCTCTTTACATATCTTCTTATTTCTCAACTCATTAATTTATGTAAACAATATAAACCATCACTTTTAGGAAATTGCTTTTCCAAATTATTGATTTTCTGCAAAGCAAACGGACCGCTATTGAGAAATCTTGTTCTCCCTTTGTCCTAACATCACATGGTGTGCAGCGGAAATTGCTTAAATGAGGAATTGCCCAAACCGGTTGGTTTTGGATCGTTCTCATGGGCATCAGTCCGATTTTTGGTTTCTATTCTTGGAACCAATGGACAATCAATCTGGTTCCCAATTCTAGAGAGGGAACCGGACCAACTATATATGTATTATAAATTTTTAATTTCTTAAAAACCCTAACCAAGATATATATATTTATTTTTTTTAAAATTTCTTTAAAAACCTAATCTTCCCCTTAGTCGATCAATCCCTCAACTCCTCCGTCCCTCATTCTCTCTCGTCAGTAGCATCTGCAAGTTCTGGAGGGAATGGAGTTCAGCAAAATGATCCAGAGGACATGATCAAGGCTGCATCAAAATCACCAAAATCAATGAGAAATTGAGAATAGTACCCTTTTGCAGAAGACCACTTGCTCCAGGGGTCTTCACGAGAAGATATCACAAATCTTGCTTTTTGTTTGTTTTGTCTGTCTGGAAGATAATGACATGCAAAATGGGGTAAATTATATTGCGAGTTTGGAGTTTGGCTGACCATATTATGGTATCTCTTTTGTTAGAAAGAACTTGAACTATTCACAGTACAGGTTGATCTCAATCTTGAATAGGAAAAGAACAAATAAGTGTGTGTTTGTTTATGTTCTTTATTTATGTTTTTGAACAAAAATTTTGTTTTTTGTTCCCGGGAACAAAAAAAGACAGAAATAAGAAACAAGAAAAAGTTGTTTTTTTGTTCTAAACAAATTCAAGAAACAAAATTTCTCTCTCTTCTACTTTTCTTCTCTTTCTTTTTTCATCTTTTCTTCTTATTTTTTCTTTGGCCGGTGGCTGGCCTACGCCATGGCCAGCGACCGGTCGTCAAGGGCCGGCGACCTCGCCGGAGCGTCGCCGGCCCCTGGCAAGGCTCGGCCTCGCCTTGGCTGGGTGAGCTCGGCCTCGCCGAACTGGGCGAGCCCAAGCTCGCCCGCCTCGCCCCATGCCGGCCGAGCCTCACCGGCCGGGCAAGCTCGGGCTTGCCCAGATTCGGCGAGGTCGAGCTCGCCCGCCAAGGCAAGGCCGAGCCTCGCCCAACCCGCCTCGCCGTGGCCGGGCAAGGCCACCGGCCCTTGTTGGCCGATCGCAGCCATGGCCGAGGCCGGCGACCGGCAAAAGAAGGAAAAATAAAAGAAAGAAAAAAAGGAAAAATAAAATAAAAATATTTAAAAATTAAAAGAAACAAAAAAGAACACAAAATTACCAAACGTGTTTTGTTCTTTTTTTATTCCCAAAACAAGTTTACCAAACGTGTTTTTCTCAATCAAAAATTGTTCTCCGGAACATAAATAGTTTTTTCTATTTCTATTCCCCGGAACAAAAAAAGAACAAATACAAAAACAAACACACCCTAAGTGACTGGTTCCATTGGAACCAAATTGGATGGGTTTGATTCTCAGTCCTGGGGACCAACTTGTCTGGTCCCTGATTCTAGAAATTGGAAATCCGTTCTCCTGGTCCAATTCTCGGTTTCTTGGTGGGATCGAACTAGATTGAGAACCGATCATCCCTATTAACATGTGGTCTATGATGTCCTACAAAGTCATAAGTGAAATGCTAATTGTCTTTTTCATTCTTGTTTTGAAAGAGTCGTGAGTCAATGGAGATCCGTATAGGTAACAACTTCTTCTATTCCGTTCCATAATATTATCCTCTCTTTTTTTCGATTGAAAAGGGCAAAAATGGTTCAAAGGGCGGTGGTGAAAAGGTTAGCCTTTTCTTAACCCCCAAGAGTCAAAGATACTACCAAAAAATTTGATTCTTCCTTATGTAATAAAGTTCCTTGTTCAAGAAGGTGGTCAATTCAAATACATAGTTACTAGTCAGTCTTAAGTTGTCAAAGTCTATTTATTCTGGTGTGACCTCACTCGTAACATAACGTTTTTAACTGAAGGGAAAAAGAGCCCGGTAAACTTGAGGGGAAATTACAAAACTTATCCCCGCACTCTTAGCCAATTTCAGTTTTGGTCCCTATATTTTGGTTTCTAGATGGTTCCGCGACCAAGAAATGGCGTTTCCTACGTAATAAAGTTGTAGGGGAAATTATAAAACTCGTCCTCATACTTGTATACTTATTCTCCATATATCTATTTGTCAATGTTGACTCAATATATTCCATCTATATCTGGATGGAAAATTTTAATTTATGAAACTATTGTAAGAGATAGAAAACTCCTTTTACGAACTTCATTGACTAACTTCATTCACATGATTCACGTTATTTTTTTATTTTTGTTTTTTTAATAATGGTGAAGGGCATCTGATACAAGTAAACTCCTCACAGGAGCGTAAGGTCACCCTCTCCCTGCCCCTCTAATGAGATCGGAGCATTGTCTTAGGGGGTTTGAAACTGCACCAATTGTACGGCCAAAATTGCACATGTAGGTACAAAGCGTGCATTGACCACCCTGTGCTTAACTGCCATAGTGACAAAAGGGTTGTATTTCTATGAGATCATGAATTCAATTCATGTTATGAGCAAAATTCCAAATAGCTCGGTTGTGCTACTTAGCTACAACATGTCTTGTGTAAAGAGATTTCCAAGCCGTTGGCATGAATTTTGGTAATTTTATGACAAATGGCTCGTCAATGTTAGACCTTTGAATCATGGATATGATAAAGTAGTCATAATTCAAATTGAACATTCCATAACATATATCATACCCTTATTTCAACACTCAAAGGGAGTTTGCCTTTCCCCGCTCTTTTAGTTTATGAAAAAGAAATTAAACCCGTGCTCAAACAACGAGGGATTTTACCTAGCTTATAGCTCCAGCACCTCACTCATGCAATGTGCTACCATTTTGGAAGTCTACGATCTAAAAATTTTAAGCCATTGGATGATAAGACAGTCTGCGTATATAAAGCTTACTTTAATCCTCCTCCGGTATTTCCTTTGTTCTTTTCTGTGGCTATCATATCTGAAATGACAAAGTGGACAGATTTGACCTGTGAGATTTATTTGATTTGAGGTTTGATTGGCCATAAAAAAGGAATTTTATAAATCAATAATTAGGGGGTGCTTAACTTATTAAGGAGTACGTGCTCCGATGAATCTTACACAACAACGGTCTTATCCCATAACCTCACTTCTAGTGGGGCTGTCTCCGCCCTTTATAAAGTTCATAAACTCTGACCTTTGTTTTTATTGAAAAAAACAATTTCGTTATTTAAATCTAATCACTTGATGGAGATCAAAAGAAGACGCACTAAGCATATATACATATAATTAGCCAGCCACTCAACAATTTTTTGTGGTTTATGATAAAAAAGAAAAGTTTTTTGTGAAAAAAAGAAAAAGATTAAGTAGAACATGTGAAGAGAATATTGTCACGTAACCAAATCAGTAATTGAAATTTCTTAATTTTCTTAGAGAAAATTTCACATTTCATTCATAGCATGCCTTATATGTAAGATGTGATATTAAAGTATCGTGCGTCGCTTATTAATGAGTTTTATATACTATTTATATACATATGGTCTCCTTTAACTAAAAATTTTAACTTCTAGGTCGGACATTTCAATATTTTTCAATAATCTCCACAGGTACTACCAACTTTGTGGCAATTCTTTTGTTAAATTCTTAGTATCTGACCAATTGATGAGATCAAGCTCTAATACTAAAGTTGCGTTTAGATGCATGGCGTAAGTAATTTGAATACTTCATGGACCTTTCCTTGAACTAAAATCCACCAAAAATTAAGCTCAATGTCTGAAATAAGCAGTGATATTCCGATTTTGGAGTCATAAAGTGGAGCTTAAAATGGCAGTGTAAGGGCTTTGTGCTGAATTGAGAACTTTGTAAAATAAAGCTTCTATATATCTACCCTTCTGACTATATTTCCTGGCTCCATTTCTGTATTTCTTCAATGCATGAAAATATCGATTTCATTTACAATTTTCCATACCGGAAAGCTTTATCCGTTATGTAACCTAGACATATGATAATGGTCCTAGAAAAAGGAACATTTAAAAAGGAGATATTCTCGTATCGATTGAGAAATCTTTCTTCTTCCATTGTGGAAATATCGTTTGACATGCAAATCGTCTTTTTCATTCTAAATTTGTCGCATGTGAATCAATCTTTGAAATTACATTATGATTGGAATAGTCATGAGTGAATGGAGGCCCTGGCATTTGCACGAGCTGATCAAATCCAAATCGTCTTTTTCATTCTAAATTTGTCGCATGTGAAGCAATAATTGAACTTGCATTATGATTGGATTAGTCATGAGTGGAAGGAGGCCCTGGCGTTTGCATGAGCTGATCGAATGAAATCGTGCTTTTCATTTTAAATTTATCGCATGTAAATCAACCATCAAATTTTTTTCTTATTCTATTCTATGATATTATCCTTTATTTAATTGAAAGGTGGAATGTGTCCAATGTCGGTGGTGAAAAGATTATTTCCACGAATCAAAGATTCGGGACAGATATTACCACCTAACAATCGAATTCTTCCATATGTAACAGAGTTCCTTAATAAAGAATGTGGTCAAATACATTGTTACTAGTCGGTCCTAAATCCTCAAAGTTTAATTATTTATGTGTCCCCACGCTCATAAAGTAATGTTTGTGGACCAACCTTTTCATTAACCTTTTGGTGAGTCAGTCCTAAGTCCTCATTAACTTCCTCTAATTTTCCATATATAATAAACTGTTACTAGTCAGTCCTAGGTCCTCAAAAGTCTAATTATTCTGGTGTGCCCACGCTCTTAAATCAAAGTTTGTAAATCTAGTAAAACCGTGGGAGACTAAGCGTGTTGGAAACATAGTACAGAGACCAAAATTGAATTCCTCATTTAATGAGTTCTATAATTTCTTTTTAGGAAATTGCTTAGCTGACTGCATCGTGACTCTAGGCACATTAACAGTGCAATCTGCACCCCACAATTTCCCAAGGAAATCGAAATTAGTATCTCACACCTTGGAATTTGATTCCCATAAATAGTTTTTTACGCTAAAAGGTAAGCTCAACGACCAAAATTCAGATTATCACAAATATGAATTGATATTTAGTCAATTTAATTCTTCTGTTAAATTTTAAGGTGATTTATCTTTTATTTTATTTACATCAATCTTCAACCACATTTTAAAGGATTATATATTCATTACTATATTCCTTTTATACAAGTTTAAAAATCTAAGCTAGAAATCCCTTGGTTTCGACTGCATTGAACTATTTGAACATTAATCCTGATTTTAATAGAACTATTAACCATAAGTTATTGAAAACATTCACAAAACCAACTTCCAAAGATGTTTGTCTGTGTTATACAAACATGTTGTGGTTTATTCAGGTCACGTGCAAGAACTACGATCCTTATTGAAGGCTATTTTCTGATTTTCCACATCAATTACATTGCAAATATGCGGTGATGAATTAGTTTTAGACATGTGACGGGAGTATGATTTATTTTTACTTTTGGGGCGGTCAAATAAATTTTGGATTATATGACAAGAGTGACTTAGTTTGATTATGTGCAAGATATTGTTCCTTGTTTGATGCAAACAAGTGTTGTTGACAAAAAATTTATATTAGTACAAAAGATTTAGGGACTAAAATGTTAATTTTCAAATTTCACAATTTTTTTCTTTAAAATCAACCAAAATTTAATATGGTGTAACCATGGATGTAGTTTTCTTCATATTAGAATAACTCATATTTTTCTTTTCTTCACTAGTAAAAAGTCCTAAGTCTAGGTGGTGTATCATTAATTTCTTTGTGCTCCTTCCAAGTTCAAAGTATCATTTGTACAAATAAAAAACCCCTTTGTTACATGCTTTGTTCTCTATATAGAGTCAAAATATGTCATTTGTAGTTTATATAAAACTAGTAAAAGATGTTTGCAAATGACAACCAAAGTATGATAGAAAGCAACTTACACTATTAATTATTGCCGGTCTCCCACTCCAGAAAATGAGGTGAAACCTTGCCAAGTTATGGCCTACTACGTACTCCTTTTCTGAATTTCATTGACTTACCTCCTCCATGTGATTGTCGTTCATCATATCCATTTGGATCCCCCTCTTCTTTTTGTCATGTTTATAATCTTCCGTTCTCATTGCTTTGTCTCGCTAGTTGTCCACTCAATTGTCTTTTTCCTTTTATAATCATGAAGGGAATTCACAATAGATAAACTCCCTGGAGGAGTTTAAGGTCCACACGCCCCCCACCACTCAGGTGAGATCGGAGCATTGTCTCATTAAAGTGATCAGTTATATATTAATCATTTCAGGCCTATCACAGTCGAAACTCCCGAAAGCATTCTATTCGAACAAAGATAATCCCGATTCCACCCACCAATCTTAAGTTATTCAAAGAACAGCACTCCATGGAGCATACTTTGGAACAAATCCTCATGGACATTTGTTAGAAAAGATATTTATTCCACGTATACAAATGACTTAAGTTCATCCAAACCATTTGGCCCCAAGCCTCCATCCCTTGATCACATGGTCCAACTAGAGCACCTGAACTTATTCTCTAAGCCATTTCAAGTGAGCATCTCTAATCTTATCCTCGACTGGAGCAGCAGTTATTCTTTTATAAGTTTCATAGCAACAGCCTTATTCCACTGACAAATCTTGTTTCAAACCCAATCCACCTTCCGTTTTAGGGAGGCATACATCAAATTAACCCACAACCATAGCTTTGCCATTATACCCAGACCGCAAGAAGGAATAACAATAACCTTCTTAGTCATGTATAGAGAACTCAGATATTGTGAAGGACAAAGCTTACTAGCTCTAGCCTTGTAGCAAAAGACAAACCTTCTAGAACTCCAAGTACCGATGCCGCCTACAGTTCAGAGCAAATCTAAGAAAATCCACGTAATCTACTTTTCCATTTTTTTGTCGAGTTAAAGTGTATAGACCGACCCGGCTATAATTAAATAAAGAAAATTCTGTTGCATTATATCATATACCTCTTTTTTAATAGGACTAATCTATTAGAGTGTGTTTGTTTGTGTTTCTGTTTTTTTTTTTTTTTTGTTCCAGGGAACAGAAATAGAAAAAACTATTTCCGAGGAACAGTTTTTGAACAAAAGAACGTGTTTGGTAAACTTGTTCCGAATAAAAAAAGAACAGAAACATGTTTGGTAAATTTGTGTTCTTTTTTTGTTTCTTTTAATTTTTAATATTTTTTTTATTTTTCATTTTTTTCTTTCTTTTTTTTCTTTCTTGTGGCCGGTTGCCAGCCTCGGCCATGGCCGACGAGGGCCGGTGACCGGCCGACGAGGGCCGGAGGCCTCGCCGTGGTTGGTCGAGGTGAGCTCGAGCTCGCCCAGATCCAGTGAGGCCGAGCGTCGCCGGTGGCTGGGCGAGCTCGGCGGCTCCGGATCCGGGCGAGCCCGAGCTTGCCTAGCCAAGGCGAGGCTGAGCATCGCTGGCCGGGCGAGGGCTCGACCTCGCCTTGGCGGGCAAGCTCGGGCTTGCCCAGATCCGGCGAGCCCGAGCTCGCCCGCCCAAGGCGAGGCCGAGCTTGCCCAACCACGGCGAGGCTCGGCCTCGTCGGGGCCGAGCCTCGCCATGGCAAGGGCGAGGCAGCCGCCCTCGTCGGCCGGTCGCCGGCCATGGCCGAGGCCGTGTGACCGGCCAAAGAAAAAAAGAAGAAAAGAAGAAGAAAAAAAAAAAAAGAAAAGAGAGGAGAGAGAAAAGTTGTTCTTTTTTTTTTTTTTTTTGTTTCTTTTTTTTTTTGTTCATGAGAACAAAAAACATATTTGGAACAAAAACGCAAACAAACGCATTTTTGTTCTTTTTGTTCCCTGAACAAAAATAAAAAGTTTGTTTATAAACAGAAACAATAAATATAAACAAACAGGCCCTTAGTGAAGCTCTGACAACCTGTAGGACTAATCTCCAAATATTTATTTCACCATACTATGTAATAATCCTGTCCACACCATGCTCAATTGTCTCTAACTTGAGGCAAAACATATTGTTTACGAAAGAAGAAAGCCTGTTGTTGCAAAAAATTACTAATATTTTTTATTTCAATGAATATAATTGATAGTGTTATGTGGTATGACTTCAATAATTGACATTTATAACCAAAAAAGAAGAAGAAATATTTATAATTATTTGCATTAAGATGAAAATTAAATTAACAATTTACTATGCACAAACAACAATAGCCTCTATCAAGGTTTTTTTATTTTATTTTTATTTATAGGATAGGTATACAACAAGAAAATATTAGTAAAGACATACTTTTTGCATAAAAAGAAATTAACTTAAAATTTTTGAATTACCTAGATAAAAAAATCAATATACTAAAAAAAATTACAATTATATTTTACTGATTTAATCAAACTATGTTGAGCATGTTTAAGAATTACCACTATTCAATGTTAAGATGACATTCATATTTTTTAATGTTTGGTACGGTTAGTTTAATTTGTAAAAATGAATCTATGATTATATAGATATTTCTATAAAGAAATCAAGAGAGTGGATTATAAAACAAACTTATTGTTGAGTTACTTATGCATTGATTTTACTCAAACTATTTGAAGGGCTTGAAGCCACATTTGAATTTTCCTCAAATTTGATTTATCAAAATTATAGAAAAGTTTAGGTAATTTTGAATGTTAATATTTATTTATTTTTGGGATTTTTTGTGTTTAGAGTAAAAATATCACACTTCATGCATAAAAAATAAAAATAAAAAAGTCAAAAGTCAAGAGTAAAAGTGAGAGCAAATACCTAACTCTTTTGCCCTTTAGAAGACCATATCACAAGTTCATGACGGAGATTCGCGTAAAATTTATTCTTGAGCAGCCTCTGACCTTTTCTGTAATCAACATCCATTACGAGAAACTTGATTGGAACCATAATTATTCAATACCGCTCGTGGTTGGCTGTGTGTTAGCAAAACTCAGAAAAAAATATCTTATCGAAAAGAGATCATAAAAGCAGTTTTCTCTCTTCTTATTGTATAAGAAATTAGATTCTATTGTGTGATAGAGTTTTATGTACAAAATAGAAAAAAGTTACTTGCATTGAAAAATATTTTCATGCATTTGAATATTTCTTTAATAGTTGTAATGTTACTACTATAATCGATACACTTAGCAAAACAAATAGCGTGTAATGTTTCATGCGAGGTAGAGCCTTGTAGAAGAAACAAAAATCCTGTATAAAATGCGGATACCATCTCTGCTACATTCACCTCTTCCATTTTTTAGCATTTTTTACTTTTAATCTCGCTTAATTAAGGTTTAACAAAGGTTAGAGGGAAAAATTAACATTTGGGGGAAAAGGAAGCCGTTTTTTTAGCATCGGTTTGCACTTGAGTTAACATTAATAGCCATGTAGGATAGAGTAGATAATAATGATGGTCACGCCAGTTTTTTTTCGCCAATCAAACTAGACGGAGTTGCCGGAGGGACTTTAGTGTAATAATTCGATAAGTGTTAAGATTTGATTGCAATCTAATTGCATTTACATGACAATTTTGGAGTTCGATTATACTTAAATGACACATGTTAGGACTTTAAAGACACTTGTCCCCACTTTTTGTTTGAATGATTTTAGTCAATGTACTTTGCATGACACTAAAGATAATCCCACCGTCCAATTTCTGTATCAGTGTTTCCAGGAATCATATTAGACGGCTACACATAACAGAGAATGTCGAAGTCATCTAACTCGTCCGGAAACCTAAGTATAAAATAACCAAAAAATTTAGATATCGGAGAACTGCCCCTTTCAGCCAAGCTCGCTAAATAAAAGATATGACAAAGCTTTTTGCAATCCACATTTTCATGCTTAGCTTTCTCGCCCTGGAAACCGAATCAATCATTACTATAAGTGAGTATTCTGTTGAGTAGGTCACTCCCAATTTGAGAGGCCAACACAATTATGTATATCTGTAGTAGAATATGTATAGTAGTGAGTGTGTAAAAATAAAAAGAAAAAAAAAGGAGAAAAAGAAAAAAGAAAAAGAAGATATCAAAAGAGATTGTGAGATATATCAACGTGATCTTCCACATCCAGAAAATCAAGGGAGATTGGGAAAGAAATCAAAGTGATCTTCTCAGATCTACAAACTCACAAGAGATTATGAGATAAATCTTTGTGATTTTTACATCGTACAATTCCAAAATTGGGATTGCATTTGCTCCTATAAATAGGAGTCCTCCTCAACAGAGAAGAGGTTACACACAGAGCAAGAAGATCATAGCAGCGTAGTGGAAGAAACAGTTTTCTTCTTCCAAGAAAGAGAGTTATCTTTGAGAGTTATCTAGTTTGTGAGAGGTTCAGATCCACAAATTGAAGACAGCGAGAGATCAACATTTGAGTGAAGTTGTATCTCATTTATTATAGTGGAAGTTTGAAATTGACTATGGTCCCGTGGTTTTTCCCTTCACCTTGGAGGGTTTTTCACGTTAAAAATTCTAGTGTTATTTACTATTCATCTTTACTGCTTTCATTGAATATCCTATTTAATTTTCACAGAATTAGTAGCTGGAAAATTATATGGGCCTTCTCCACAAATCTTTTTTTTTTTCCCAACATATTCCTGCCTGAATTCGAGTACTTTCATACTGAATAGCACCTACGAGGGGAATCTCAGCCTTCTCCTTCAATCCCTTCCCTCTCACACCAACTCGAGCGATGGATTCTTCAACACGAACACGAGCATGGGGGAGCCAAATGACGCCGGGCTGTATATGGCATTCCTATGCGGAGAGATGTCACCAAGGAAGTGTGCCCGGAATGTGTGAAAGCTGCCGTGTCGTGTATCAAAGAGAAATGTCCTATGGTCAAAGCGGCCATCCTCTAGTACGACGAGTGCATGTTGCAGTATTCTAATCGTAACTTCTTCCCAGTGACGAATGAAGTGCCTATTCTGGAAAGTTATAATCGGCGGAATGTGAACCAGCCCATCGATTTCATGAAGCTGTTGGAAAAAACATTGAAGCAGTTGATTACTCGGGCTACTAAAAGATCCGATAAGAAGTATGCTTCCAAAGAGGTCCCCTTCAAAGGATACAGGGTCGCTACTCTGTATACGTTTGCCCAGTGCAGGCCTAATCTCTCAGCAGCTAACTGCGAGGATTGCCTGCAGAATGTGACTTCGATTCTCCTGACAAAACAAATCGGGAAAAGTGGAGGCAGAATCTTGCGTTCGAGTTGCTTCGCCAGGTTCGGAATAAGCCCGTTCTACACAGGTAATGAGCTCACCATTTTTGTTTCACTAGTTATAATTAGAGCTGTCAAAATGGGTCGCTGCCCATATTTTAACCCATATTTATTGTAGTGGGCTATAAATGAGTTAGTTCAATGGTAAAATATGGGTAAAAAATGAGTTGTAAAAAAAAAAAGACGCTAAAACAAACCGGTTTAAGTGGGTTTGAGATAGGCCCACTTTCAACCCACATATTAAATAGGTTTTAGGCTAAATGAGTTACCAAACAAGTTTTAAGTTAATTACAAACAAGTCATTTTTATTTTTTAACTTTTATTCTTCTTCATTTCTCTTCTTTTTTTCTTTTTCTTTTTCTTTTTCCTTTCCCATCGGTGGCTAGTCATAGGTGAGGGATGAGCTTGCCAATTTGGCCTTTAGTGAGCCTCGAGCTCGCTAATTTGGCAAGGCCCATCATTGCAGACCTCTAGCAAGGTTGGTGAGGCTCTAGCCTAGCCAATCTAGCAAGATGAAGCCTCGCTCGAGGCTAGTGAGGCTCGAGCTTACTTGAAGTTGGTTGTGACCATTGCTTTGGAGTCGGCGACCGGCAAAGAAGAAGGAAAAAAAAAGGAAATTTTTTAAAAAAGATAATAAATAACAAATAGTTAAAAAAATCGATATATAAATATCGATTTTTAAATATTTTTTATTGTTATTTTATTTTTTTAAATGAAATATTTGACAAAAATGAAATGAAATAAAAAGACCTTAGTCACCTTTGGTCTATTTGATTTTTTTTTTATACATTTTTTGTCTTATTTACTTTCCTTTTTGGTCAGTAAATTTTTTTTTTTTTGGTCGGTTTGTCTTATTTACTTACATCTTCATTTTTTTGTTATTTTACTTTGTTCAATTTGATATAAAATTTTATCCAAGTGACACTTTAACATGAAGAGCTATGGGTTAAATGAGTTGGTATTTATTTTCATAGGTTGGGTATGAGTTGGGTTGGGATTGGGCTAGGTTGGGTATGGGTTGTTGAAATTTTATTGCATGAAAAATGGGTCAATATGAGTTGGATCATTTTTTATCCGACTTAAATCTAACTTGACTCACCTATTTGACACTCCTAGTTATAATGCGTTTCAATTTACTGATTTGACCACGTTTGTTGGCACATCAAATATTTAATTGCCGATGCCATATATTTGCCAAATGCTGAATGTAATGCCATTATGCTAATGAAGCATTCAACTAATTAAATTACAGTCGAAAAGAAATGGCATTTTTCATCAAGATTGGCTATCGGGATCACTTCTGCAACTTCAGAGTTCGGTCCACTTTGCGTCGTGCTCTGGTTTACCCTCAAAAGAGAAAGGAACAAGAGAAACAATATCGAAGAAGATCCAATTGGTGAGAAATTGAGAAAATTGCCCAGAAGTCCTAAACTTTAAGTGTGGAATGCAATTAAGTCCTGAGCTTTTTATTCATTTAATCAAGTCTTAAACCTTTATAAAAAATACAATTGAGTATTACACTTTGCTCCAATTAAGTCCTTCACTTTTAGCGGAAAATATAATTAGGTCCTAAAATTATGTGGAAAAATGCAATTTAAGGATGCCGCATAAGCACTTTTTGAGAGCTCATTTTGATTACTATTTATAGAAACCACTTGATTGCACTTTTAAAAGTAGTTTTAGAAATTGATTGAATTAATTGAAAGGTATATGATTCAATTGCATTCGGTACATAACATTTAGGACTTCCCTTGCAAATTTCCGGTGAGAAACATGATAAATCTACATTGCTTGTTTCTATTTATAGTTTATTCATATCACAAAGTTGATGGCTTATTGCTACACAGTTGGAAGTGAAATTTCGGAACTACATTCCTTGCAATCTGATGTGGGCACAATTGAAGCTGCCACAGATTACTTCTTGAATGGCAACAAATTAGGGGAAGACGGGTTCGGTCTAGTTTACAGGGTGAGAAGCTTCAACATAGAGATATGATAAAAAGAGTACTATCTAGAGACTCAACCTGGCATTTTCGTTCATATTTTGTGTTTTGTAGGGTACACTCCCTTGTGGGAGAAAAATTGCAGCAAAAAGGTTGTCTCAAAATTCGAAACAAGGCGTGCAGGAATTCAAAAACGAAGTCGAATTGGTAGCCAAGCTTCAGCACAGAAACCTAGTGAGGCTATTAGGATTTTCCATGGAAAGAGAATAAACAATACTAGTCTATGAATATGTGCCCAACGGAAGCCTTGACCGGCTGCTCTTCAGTTTGTGCCTCACTCTTCATCTTCTTTAAAAATTATTCCATTCCACTCATTGTAGTTCGTTCTTCCTAGTCCTAGTCATCATCTAGAAATATGTCCAAAGTTTAAGCAAACGTTTAGTAGTTATGTCCAGGGACATTCTTCATTACAAGTTGATGATGGTTTCAATAGGAAATTACACGTGACAATGATCACTTGTCAATTAGATTCAGACATGAAGTAGCGATTCTTCTGACTTTAAAATTTACAAATTTTGGCCAACGTAGACCCTCAGCAAAGCATACGGTTGGATTGGTCAACACACCACAAGATCATGGTTGGGGTGGGGCGCAGTCTTCTTTACCTTCATGAAGATTCTCGTCTCCGAATCATCCATCGCAACCTCAAAGCTAGCAACATTCTACTCCATGACAATATGAACCCGAAAATCTCGGACTTTGGTACGGCTTGGATTTTTGGCACTGAGCAGACTCAAGGAAGAACAAACAAAGTCATCGGAACTTTGTAAGTTCAACTTCATATTACTTTGGTCCCTCCACCTAAGTTAATTCGACGTGGTTTCCGGCCTCAAAATCCATTATGCTTTTCTATAGCATATGTTTGGGCCCAACTTGTTGTTTCCTCATGAGCAATTGGACCACGCTACAAGTATCTTCTTATCTGTCTTAGTATGTATAATGTTATATTCCTGCATAGGACACCTGGTCCTAAATAAGATATAATCTACGGCATATGCATTGACAAAATTTAGATATCGATTCATCTTTGAATGTAACCTCTGCGAGCTCACCTTCAAAGAGAGGCATTTGTTGACACCTAAATTTTGACTAAATACTAAAAATTAATTTGCATTGAAAATTAGGGATCGATTTGACCCTAACAAAAATATTTTTGCATCAATTAGGTCTTAGTTTTTATTTGCATCCATTAAGTTCGTTTTCCTTTTTATTTTCCCTTTTTTTTACCATATTTTCGGATAATTTATTATCATAAAAAAAAAAAAAAAAAAGGGCAATCCATTGGGGCTGGGCCTTTGAGCCCAGCCTCCTTTTTCCTCCAAGGGCCCAGCCTTTTCCTTTCTGGCTCGACCCCCTGCTCCCTTGTCTTCTTCCTCCCCTCCCTCTGCAACTCACGCGTAGGGGAAGACAGACGTGCGTGATGCCAGATGGAAAGGCGGACAGCAACGCATGTGGAGAAGCTGGTAACGGATGGGACGCGCCTTCAAAGCGGAGCAAGGGGGCAACTGAGGTAACGCCAGTCCAACTGCACCAAGGTCAGTCGATGCGCGAAGGACCGGGGATCCGATCGCCTCCGTTGACTGGCCTCCACGCCTATAAATAGGGCATCGGAGGGGAAGTCAACTATGACTTCGGGAGAGATTAAAGGCATGCGAGGTCCGAAAGCTTTCCCTAAGAGACTTCAGGGGAGGCTCGAGAGTGAGCAGGCCGAGATCTGAGTGAGCAAGCCGGAGAGGAGGAAGATCGGAGGAGCTCGTGGGCGGAGGAGCGGCTGAGCGAACAAGCTAGAGAAGGAGAGGCGGTCCTAGTGCCAAATCTGAGAGAGGAAGGCCCGTGGGATCAAGTCCTATCACTACCTGTAGCGTCTGGCTTGACACCATCACTGTTCAGTCATTGATGCAGCAATTGCTACCGCTCGACACCATGTGTCACTGCTTCGGCGTCGCCCGTAATGCCTGGCCCTACGCCGCCACCATCTAGCCCCCCAACGTTGTCCCTGACAAACCGCCGCGACCCCTACCGTGCTGGGCTGTCGCTGCTCATCTCGTCGCCAAGGTTCCTGCCCCTCGACGCCCTTCCTGTGCCGAGCTATTGGTCCCTCGAGTTGTGCTGCCGCCCCTCGACGCTGTCGCCACAACCAAGCCCCAAGCCAGCTGTCGCCACTCGTTGCCACTATCTCTCGGGCGTCGTAGAAGAAAGACGAAAGGGCAAACAGGGTTGCAGCCACGAACCGGGTCCAAACGTAGGACTGGCTAACCTGACTGGCCTTGACCAGGTAGGGTTTCACCCATTCGGGTCAGCTGGGTCTCGACTATGCATGGGCTAAGTTTACGTGGGCCTGGAGTGTTTTTTTTTTTTCAAAAAAGCTTTAGGGGAAGCTACGGGCTGGGCTCACACTTCAGCCCATCCGGGCTCGCCACGGCGACACTGGGTCGGTTCCAACTCGGGTCGTTTAATAATATAATATTATTATAATTTAAAAATAATATTTTAATAAAAGAATAAAAATATAAAAATAATTTATTTTTAGAAATAAAAAAATCAAAATTATTTTACATTTTCCCAAAAATCAGAAAAAGAAAAAATATTTAATATTTTTCAAAAAGAGATAAAAAAATCCAAAAAAATGCATTTCATGTTAAAAAAAAAAAAAGCCAAAAAAATATATGTTTTTACTCCACAAATGCATGGACAATCTCTTGAAATCCAAAAGCCTTAGGATTTAAACAAGATTAGGTACCGAAAGGGTATTAGTGATTAACTAGTGTAATCAAGTCCCCGATCCTAGTTTCTCTAGTTGTGTAGGAGTGAAATATTTCTCCCAATATTTTACTTGGTTTCTAATGGATCCACCCCAAATTGATTAGTGACGACTCATTTTTAAAATTAACTTATAGGTGAAAAACTCAGACCATAAGTCGTGAATAGGTGGGCTTGGGAGAGCTTGAACTAAGCTTAATAGACTTAGCAAGCCATTAACCTCCGCAGGCGCTCGCGCAATAGGGCGCCAAAAAAGAGGTCGCGACAATTTCTATGAGGTCACAATTTTGATTCACGCTGTGAGCAAACTTTCAAATAGCTCGATTGCATTGCTTAGTTACAACATGTATTGTGTAAAGAGATTTTGAAGCTATTAGCATGAATTTTGGTAAGATTTTGTTGAATGGCTCGCCAACCTTAGACTTTGGATCACAGGTACTACGAAATAGTCATGACTCAAACTGAACATTCCGCAATATATACAGGACCCTTATTTCAACATTTAAAAGGGGATTGTACTGCTGGTTGCCTTTCCCTGCTCTTTTAGTTTATAGAAAAGAAATTTAACCCGTGCTTATACAAGGAGGTATTTTACCTATCTTACAGCTCTAGCACCTTTCTCATGCAATGTATGACCGTGTTGAAAGTCTACAATCTAAAAAGTGTAAGCCATTGGATGATAGCTTATTTTAGTCCTCCTCAGGTATTTCCTTTGTTCTTTTTCGTGGCCATCATAACTGAAATGACAAAGTGAACGGCGTTTGACCTGTGAGATTTATTAATTTGAGAAGTTTGATTGGCCATCAAAAAGGAATTTTATTAAATAATAATTAGGGAGGTGCTTAACTTATTAAGAAATACGTGGCTTTCATGAATCTTCCCACAACAACGGTCTTATCTCATACCTTCACTTTAAGTTAGCCTGTCTCCTCCCTTTATGCAGTTCTTAGACCCTAACCTTTGTTTTGTCGAAAGAAAACAATCTTGATTATTAAATCTAATCACTTGATGGAGGTCAAAAGAAGCCGCGCTAAGTATATATACATAATAATTAGCCAGCCACTCAACAATATATATATATTTTTCCTATGAAAAAGTCGAAAAAAATTAAGTAAGAGCATGCGAAGAGAATACTGTCACATAACCAAACCAGTACGTGCAACTTCCTAATTTCTTAAAAGGATATTTTAAATCTCGTTATTAATTCACCTTGTACGCATAATGGGGTGTTAAAGTATCTAAGGTTTATATAATCTTCTTATACTCTTTGCATATATTTAGGTTGGACATATTAACTGTATCAATAACCTTCATAAGTACTACCAATCTCTAATTGACATATCATTTCATTAAGAAAATTACATGAAAAGATCACTGAATGCCATTAAAAATCAACAAAAGACCTTAAAACAAACAAATAATTAAGCAAACAACCTTCTCTGGCTATCGTGGGAAGTTTGTTCTCGTTCTTAATTATTAGAATGTGGCCCGTATCGACATTCTCCCGTGATGATTAACAAATTCATCTGGACATGATTTTGATGATTTTAATTACCAACTTTTAGTTGAGTTACTTATCAAGTGTTTTTCTGGGAATATTTTATACATGTATAAGCTTTCTATTGATTTACCAAATTTTATTTGTCTCGCTAATCAACATTTTAATTTACAAACTCTTTTATGAAATTATCACTCTCCTTGATTAAATTACTAAGCAGTATGTATTATGTTATGAACTTTCATTTCAATTTAGTTGCCCACTCAAATTTGTCTTGCTTAGTAACATTTGAAATCTACCAACTCTTAGTCGAAATTACTTTCTTTTTATTCGTTGGAGTTATCAACTTTTCTACGTTTAACTTATGAGTTAATTGTAGATTATTGACACCTTTTGGAATTACCAGTGTTAGGGATATCTTATCACCAATTATCTTTATCGACATTCTGAATCTAGCGATTCTTATACGAAATTACCATCGTTTATATGAACGAATTACCAACCTTCATCTGATTAAGTAATGAACTAACCTTCATCTTACTTAAAATATTGCAACTATTTTCAAGACATTTCAAATTTAAAGTACATTGTGCATGTTGACATAGTAAGTTTGAGCTACTTTAGAGTTGCTCAAACTTAGTTTGATGATTACCCAACCTTGTGGTGACTATTTTGTTTAATTCATGGTATTTGACCGGTTGATGAGATTGAACACTAATATAAAATTGAGTTTAATGCATGTTATAAGTAGTGCGAGTACTTCATGGACCTTTCCATTGAACTAAATCAACCAAAAATTAAGCTCAATGTCCAAAATAAAGAGCTTGCAAGTTTGGAATCATGAAGTACAGCTCAAAATGGCGGTATAAGTGCTTTGTGCCGAATTGAAAACTTTGTGACACAATGCTTCTACATGATTGACCCTCCTCACTCTATATCCTAGCTCCAACGCCGTATTTGTTTATGCAATAATTTGATCAATTTCACTTATAGTTTTCCATATTAAATTTCTTTTTTCCATTATGTAACTTTTACATACAATAATGGTCCCAATAATGGTCCTAAGAAAGGGAACATTTGAAATGAGAAACGCTCCTACATAAATTGAGAAATCTTGTTTCTCCTATTGTCGTAATGTGTGCGCTGCGATGTTCCACGCGTTATAAGTGGAATGCTATATGTTCATTTCATTCTAATTTCGACATGAGTCATTAATATACCATAAAAAAAAAATACATTATGATTGGAATGGTCATGAGTGAAAGGAGACCCCTGTGTTTGTGTGAACTGATCTTGGCAGTTATATGTGATATTATATTCTATTCTAATTCTATGATATTGTCCCTTTTAAATCGAAAGGCAGGCGTGTTTTCAAGATGGGCGGTGAAAAAGTTGGTGTTCTGTTCATTCCCACGAACCAAAGAGCCGTGACACACCCTCTTACCAAAGAATCGCATATTTGGATATATGATAACAGTTCCTTGATCAAGAATGTGGTCAGATACATTGTTGCTAGTCAGTCCTAAGTCCTCGAAGTTTAATCATTCAGGTGTTCACACGCTCGTAAAGTAATGTTTGTAGACCTGGTAAACTCGAGATGAAATTGGAAAAGTAGTCCCCATACTAGTAGCCAAATTTAATTTGGTCCCTATACAATGTTTTGTAATAATTTAGTGTCCCAACTTGTCTCCGGCGACAATTTCAAAAGTAAATTAATATCCATTCGAAACGTGGATGGAATATGGCAAGTGAGCACTGACAAATTGACGTGTGGCACCTACATATACATAATTCTATTAAAATTACACTTTTGATCCACGTGCTATTAGAATTGGTCAATTTTAGTCCTTGTTCTATGTTTTTTGTTACCAGGACTAGTCCTCATATTATTATTCAACAGAAAACTGTATTTCTTTCATCAAATCTTAATCCAATATCTTATGGGAATAATAAAAAGCAAGTATTGAATAATAAAAATTGCTCTTTATATACAAGTTTGCCCATGAAAATCTTTTTAAGATAAATGTCATGATTGAGCATTTTCCATAACTAAAATTAGAGGAAATTAATGAAAAGGTTGGTCTTTTCTTCATTTCCACGAATCAAAGAATTGTGATAGACCCCTCCACCAAGAGAAGCAATTTTCTATACATCAATCAAGGTCAAATACACTGTTACTCGTGAGTCCAAAGTCCTCAAAAGTCTAATTATTCTGGTGTGTCCGCGCTTCTAAATCAAAGTTCGTAAATCTAGTAAACTGGGGGAGGCTAGGCGTGGATAAGGATGAGATTCTTGGCCTCATATCTATTTTGTCTTCTAAAGCACAGGAGGAATGGATAAGGATGTTTCCTCCTGTTTAAAAAAATAAGGCAAATGGAGATCCTATTTTTTCTTGATTGTACAAAGCTGATTTGTTGACTCATATATTTCAGCGCGTGTGGAGTTTTTCTTCAGAGAACGTGCGTAGAATGTGTATGAGCGAATGTAATTCTGATTATTCGATTATAATTTATTATTTGTTGTTGGCTTTCTTCATGGGGTAGGTACCAACACTTAGACCAACTCACTTAACTCTTTGTGTCTTTATTGTTTCTCATTTATTTTTATGATGATTTCTTGTTGATTTATATTGTAAGATCCCATTAGTTTCCTCATTAATACATAACATGTCCAATGTGATTGTCCACGCTTATCTTACACCATGTTAAACCATATGTAAGTACAAAGCCTGCATTAACCAATCCGTGCTTTACCGCTTAAGCGGTTGGTTTAGTGGTAAACGGGACACATTTTTATAAGGCCACAAGTTTGATTCAAGTTGTGGGCAGATCTCTAAATGGCTAGGTTATGTGGCTTAGCTATGACATTTCTCATGCGGAAATATTTCTTGACTACCAGCACACGTTGTAGTGGTGGTTGTGGTGACGGGCTCGCCAACCTTAGACCTTTAAAATACGAATGGGCATAAACACTGTAGCTCAAATTGAACATTTTGTAGTGGGCGTAAAACCATTGGGGCAAGATGGGGCTGCAGTGCTCGTCGCCTTTCCCGGGCCTTTTAGTTTATGAAAGAAAAGTAACCTCTGCATAAACCACGTGGGATTTTACCTAGCTTATAGCTCTAGTTCCTCTCTCTTGCAATGTTCTGCCATTTTGATAGTATACAATCTTAAAGGTCGAGCCATTTGGATGATCTGAGCGTGCGTGTATATAAAGCTTATTTTAATCTTAAAGGTCGAGCCATTTGGATGGTCGAGCCATTTCCTCCTCAGCGTTTTTATTTTCAATTTCATCTTTTTCTTACTATTTTTTTATTTTGGAGCTACCATGTCTTGGCTAGAGCTATGATGATGCCCGATGTTGTGAACGATGTCGCCCAACCCTGATGTTTTGTTCCACATATAAGATCGGACTTGTACATGCAAGAGAAGACCTATTACGGTTAGTAAAGAATTTAGTGACCAAAATTTTTCATTGGTAATTTAAGTTGTTAGGACATTTTAAAGGATTTAATATGCTAAAAAAACTGAAAAAAATCCTTGCCAAGCATTACCCCATAACTTCAGACTATGCATTTGATATAGACAAAGTGCATCATCTATCGCGAGTATGGATGTTGTGCCTGTCTTTTCATATAGCACAACAATCGATACTTAAGCCCTATCTCAATAAGTGATCAGTTATATATTAATCATTTCGAGTCCATTACAGTCGAAACTCCCGAATGCATTCAATTTGAACAAAACTGATCTGGATTACATATGCCAATCTTAAGTTATTCCTACAAACAACAACACTCCATGGACCATACTTTGGAACAAATCCTTTTGGACATTTGTTAGATAAGATATTTATTCCACGTACATGCAAAATACTAAGTTATGCATCCAAACCATGTGGCCCTAAGCCTCCATCCCTTGATCACATCATCTAACTAGGGCACCTGAACTTATTCTCCAAACCATTTTAAATGAGCTTCTCTAATCTTATCCTAGACTGGAGCAGCACTTATTCTTTTATAAGTTTCATGGCAACAGCCTTACTCCACTGATGAATCTTGTTTCAAACCCAATCCACCTTCCGTTTTAGGGAGATATACATCAAATTAACCCACAACCAGTAGCTTTGCCATTATATCCAGACCACAAGAAGGGATTACAACAGCTCTCACTCTTCTTCATAACCTTCTTAGGCATGTATAGAGAACTCCGCACAGACAAGGAAAGATATTGCGATGGACAGAGCTTGTCAGCTATAGCCTTGTAGCAAAAGACAACCTTCTAGAACTCCAACTACCAATTCCGCCCGCTGTTTTGAGCAAATCTAAGAAAATCGACGGGATTATACAATACCGCTCATGGCTGGCGGTCCATAGATTTGAAATTGACTATTTCCCCTACGTATGTTAGCAAGACTCAGAAAACAATATCTTATCGAAAAGACTTCTTAAACGCAGTTTTAGTTTGTCTCTAGCGAGTTCACTTTTAGAGAACAAATTCGTCAGGATGGGGTCTGCTTGCACAGTCTAAATCCTTTGCATCTCTATTGATTATATTCCTTCACACGACCCACCCATCAAGTCCATCATTAAACTTTCATGGCAACAAATCCATCCCTAGTCACGACCGCCGCACTATGTTTGTTTGTTTCCAGAATCTCATCTGAGTTAAAAAAAACAAAAACAAAAACTCAAAATTAGCGGCCAAAAAACAAAAAGGCAAGACCATTGAGCTGTTCTTCTTCGCTGGTCAAGTTGTTGGCGAGAATCGGCAAGGGTTTGCAAGCTCTCCACCGTGTGACACGGGGAAAGCTTGCAAGCCCTCGCCTTGATATGGTTGTGGACTTGTAGGATGCATTTGGTTCAGCATTTTCTAGGGGCTTTTAGCCATGAAAGCCCATTGGGGAAATGCCGGACCGTTTGGTTCAACTTTGAAGCCGACTTTCAACTTTCAACTTGCCTTCAAAATGCCGAAAGCCCAAAACTAGTAGGGATTAACTTTGGGCTTTCAGCATTTTGCCGAATGCTGAAATTATTTTTTATCTTCCAAAACTACCCTCATTAATTCTTCATATTTCCGATTTTGCCCTTGTTTATTATTTATTTTTTAATTGAAAAAGGAGGCAGCCCTTCGCCAGTCCGTCGAAGGGCTACGGCCGCTGGCAAGCCAGATCTGGCACCGGTGGCCATCGAGCATGCGACCGAGCCGAGGGCCACGGAGGTTGCCGACCTCGGGCAACCCGGGCGGCCGCGTGCCTGGGTCTCGCGGCCCCTTGGGTCGGCGACCCTCGGCGAGGGTCGCTCGAGGTGACCTTCGGCGGCCCTCGGTTGGGTCGCACGACCCTCGCCGGAGGTCGCCCAACCTCGCGTGACCCTCGTCGGAGGTTGCCCGACCTCGGGCGACCTTAGTTGACGGCCGCCGGTGCCAGATTTAGCTTGCCGGCGGTCGTAGCCCTTCGCCGGTCCAGCGAAGGGTTTAGTTCAATTTAAAAAATAAAAATATAAAAATATATATATTATACCAATCAAAACCCATTGCGAAAGTTTTTTTTACCAAATGCACATTCAACTCAAAGTTCATTTGCAAAAAATTTTTACCAAACACAATTGCATTTCCCCAAGTAGCTTTGGACTTTCAGCATTTGCATTGGACTCAAAACCCCTTACAAATGCTGAACCAAATGCAGTCGTAGGCCCTCACAAATCGCCGCCCTCACTGGTAAATTGCCGTCACCCCCCTCGAGCCACTTGTTCTACCTTTTGTTACTTTTTTTCTTTTTGAAAATGTTTAGCATTTTTTACTTTGATACTCTTTTTTATTTTTTTTATCTGATCTTAATATATCCTACATCCTATATCTATTTTATAAGTCATTGTGTGTACTAGTGTTGTGTGTAAGGATCTCCCCACCTCCCTCTTCCTTGAGGAGGGTGGCTACTGGAGCAATCTCATATAATTACAGTTTAACAAAGGATTGAGGTAAAAATTAGCATTTCAGGGAAAACGAAGCTTTTTTGGACTATAGTTCACACTTTAGTTAACATTAATAGCTGCATAGGAGAAAGTAAATAATAATAAAAGCCACCTCAATATTTTTTGTTAATCAAATTAGACGGAGTTGCCTGAGGGACTTTATTGTATCAATTTGACAAATTTTATGATTTGATTGCATCATCTATAAGTTTTAACATCCTACATGGCTATAAATAACGGAGAATGTCGAAGTTATCCAACCTGAATGGAAACCTGAAGTATAGAATAACCGAAGAATTTAGATATCGGAGATCTTTAATCTAGACACCAAATCATTTTCCATTCTTTGTTTATTCCTCCCTTAAATCTTGATCTTTCCGATTCTTGTCTATATATATCAAGATACATTGTCAGGGAAAGAACTGCCCCTTTCAGCCAAGTTCCCAACAAAAAAAAAATGACAAAGCTTTTTGCAATCCTCATTTTCTTGCTTAGCCTTCACACCCTCCAAACCGAATCATCCATTACTATGAGCGAGCATTACTGCTCGAATTCAAGAACTTTCACTCTGGATAGTGCCTACAAGGCGAACCTCAACCTTCTCCTTGAGTCCCTTCCCTCTCACGCCAACTCGACCAATGGATTCTTCAACATGAGCAAAGGGGAGCCAAGCGATGCCGACGTTGTGTATGGTAGGTTCCTATGCAGGGGAGATGTCTCCAAGAAAGTGTGCATGGAATGTGTGACAAATGCTAGTGTCGCTATCAAAGAGAAATGTCCAATGGCCAAAGAGTCCATCCTCTGGTTTGACAAGTGCATGTTGCAGTATTCAGATCACAACTCCCTTTCAGCCATGGACAAAGAGGCTCTTCTGATTGGGTATAATGGAGAGAATGTGGAAGAGCCCGCAGAGTTCATGAAGCTATTGAACAAAACAATGAACCACTTGATAACTCCAGCCGCTGAGCGACCCAATAAGATGTACGCTTCCAAAGAGGCAAAATTCAAAAAAGTAAGAGGCACTACTCTATTTTCGTTTGCCCAGTGCAGTCCTGATCCCTTGGCGGCTCCCTGCAAGGATTGCCTGGAGTATGTGATTTCAATTCTCCTGACAAATCAAACCGGGAAAATCGGGGGCAGAGTCTTGCGTCCGAGTTGCTTCGTCAGGTTCGAAACCTCCGCGTTCTACGAAGGTAATAACACAACATTTTTTTCTTTTTCACTGGTTATAATGCGTTTCTCTCTACTATTTCCACCATGTTCGGTGGCACGTAGAATATTTAATTGCCTGTACCATATATCCGGTAGATGCTAAAGGAAATGCCACTATACTAATCAAGCCTTCAACATATTAAATTACAGTCGAAAAGAAAAGCGAAATTTCATCAAGACTAGTTATCGGGATCACTTCCGCTACTTCGGTGGTCATGCTACTCTGCGTCGCATTCTGGTTTGTCCTCAGAAGAGAAAGGAACAAGACAAACGATGTTGAAGAAGATCCGACTGGTGAGAAATGGGGAAAATTGCACCACAAATCTTAAAATTTATGCACGGATTGCAATGAAGTTTGAAGCCTTTAAATTCATTTAATCAATTTTTAAACCTTTATAAAAAAGTGCAATCGAGTCTTGAACATATTATCTGCTCCAATTAGGTCCTTAACCTTTAATTGGAAAATACCATTAAGTTCTAAAATCACATGGAAAATTGCAATTTAGAGACGCCACATAAGAACTTTTTTTAACGCTAATTTTCTGTACTATTCATAGCAATGACTTGATCGCACTTTTGGAAGAGGATTTAGAAATTGTTGAATCAATTGAAAAATTTATAACTCAAAACATTTCGTACATAAAGTTTAGAACTTGATGTGCAATTTTCCCATGAGAAACATTATAGATCTACATTGCTTGCATTAGTCTTTCCATTTACAGTTTATTCATATTGCAAAGTTCATGGCTTATTGCTACACAGTTGGCAGCGAAATTTTGGAACTAGATTCCCTACAATTTGATGTGGGCGCAATTGAAGTCGCCACTGCTTACTTCTCAGATCACAACAAATTAGGGGAAGGTGGATTCGGTCCAGTTTACAGGGTAAGAAGTTTTTAACATAGAGATATGACATGAAGCATTACCTAGAGATTCAATCTCGATGCATGTTCTATCTCAACATGAGAATTTCGTTCATATTCTGTCTTTTCTAGGGTACTCTCCCTTGTGGGAGAAAAATTGCAGCAAAAAGATTGTCTCAAAGCTCGAAGCAAGGCGTGGAGGAATTCAAAAATGAAGTCGAATTGGTAGCCAAGCTTCAGCACAGAAACCTAGTGAGGCTCTTAGGATTTGCCATGGAAAGAGAAGAAACGATACTAGTCTATGAATACGTGCCCAACGGAAGCCTCGACCAGTTGCTCTTCGGTTCGTGCCTCCCTCTTCATCAGTTTAAAAATGATTCCATTCCTCAATTTAGTTCTTTCTTTCTAGTCCTAGTCATCATCTAGAAATATGTCCAAAGTTTAAGGAAAAGTTTAGTAGTTATGTCTAGGGACATGTTTCATACAAGCTGATGATGGTTTCAAGAGAAAATTACATGTGACAATGACCGCTCGTCAATCATATTCAGACATGAAGTAGAGATTCTTTTGACTAAAATTTATGAATTTTGGCCAATATAGACCCTCAGCAAAGCATACAGTTGGATTGGTCAACACGCCACAAGATCATGGTTGGGGTGGCGCGCGGTCTTCTTTACCTTCATGAAGATTCTCGGCTCCGAATTATCCATCGTGACCTCAAAGCTAGCAACATTCTGCTTGATGACAATATGAACCCGAAAATCTCAGACTTTGGTACAGCTAGGATTTTTGGTGCTGAGCAAACTCAAGGAACAACGAACAAAATCGTCGGAACTTTGTAAGTTTAACTTCATATTACTTTGGTTCATGGTAAGAACAACCCACTAGATAATTTGCAATAATTATTCTAACAGATTCGGCTTTTAAGTGGATTTTCTAATGCATAGAGGATATTGTACCTTAACATCTTGATCTTTGAGCGAACTATGCTCATTCACGAGAATCATGACTATCTTCCTCTTTGAACTAATTCCCAGTGGCTACATGTCTCCTGAGTACGCCATGTTTGGACAATTCTCAGTAAAATCCGATGTGTTCAGCTTTGGTGTGCTAATGCTAGAGATAATAACCGGCAAGAAGAATCGGTATTCTTATGTATCAGATCACTATGCGGGCCTTCTAGAATATGTGAGTATAATTTGATCCTGCAATTTCATTCAATTTTTGGTAGATTAATGACAATAGAAACATAATTTCTAGGTTTGGGAACACTGGACAATCGGAGCATTGGGGCAAATTGTGGATCCGACACTGAGTGAATCTTACTCAGCGAACGAAGTGATCAGATGTATTCACATTGGCTTGCTTTGCGTTCAGAACAACGATGAAGCCCGACCTGCTATAGATATAGTTCTTCTTATGCTTAGTAGTGCCGATCCGGTTTATCTCCCTGTGCCAGAGCAACCTGCATTCTTTTTCCCAAGCATGAAGCACAACCAACCATCTCAAGATCAAAACTCGGATCGATCCAGCGAGATGCTCAATTGCAGCAAGCCAATGTCGGAATGTCTAGTGGTCAGCGGCTGTTTTGCTGATGTGGCTCTTTGATAAAGAAAGGGAAAGATCATGGACCACATTCGAAATCCACTAATCAATGTATGTCAAAACCAAGCATCATACAAAGTATGCAAGCTGTCTTTTGCAAGTAACAAGATTTTATGCTCCAAATTACAAAGTACGCGGAAGTCCATTCTCCCTATGAGAGCAACAGGAACTATTTAGATAGCACCAAACTCTTTGGTTTAATATGGTTTATCTTCCGTTATATTTCAAGACAATAGAAAGGATAGCTCTTGTGAGGGCAAAATTCTATTGTTACATATTCAAAATAAGGATATTTTCATTCTGTACTAGTAAATTTTATTAAGTGCTAGGAAGTGCCAAATATTATTTATAAAAAAATCGATAACTTTTTTTCTAGGTATCTTGTTAGAAATTAATTATGTACTTAAACTATCAATTTGTCTGGACAGTTAAAAATACAAACTTGTACTGACATACCAATTTTTATTTGCATAACTTAATAACATTTTGTATTTACAAATTCTTATATGAAACTACCAACCTAAATTAGAGTATGCTCCATGATCACCCTTAATAAACTGTTACTAGTCAGTCCTAGGTCCTCAAAAGTCTAATTATTCTGGTGTGCCCACGCTCTTAAATCAAAGTTTGTAAATCTAGTAAACCGTGGGAGACTAAGCGTGTTGGAAACATAGTACAGAGACCAAAATTGAATTCCTCACTTAATGAGTTCTATAATTTCTTTTAGGAAATTGCTTAGCTGACTGCATCGTGAGTCTAGGCACATTAACAGTGCAATCTGCACCCCACAATTTCCCAAGGAAATCGAAATCAGTATCTCACACCTCCGAATTTGATTCCCATAAATAATTTTTTACGCTAAAAGGTAAGCTCAACGACCAAAATTCAGATTATCACAAATATGAAATGATATTTAGTAAATTTAATTCTTCTGTTAAATTTTAAGGTCATTTATCTTTTATTTTATTTACATCAATCTTCAACCACATTTTAAAGGATTATATATTCACTACTATATTCCTTTTATACAAGTTTAAAAATCTAAGCTAGAAATCCCTTGGTTTCGACTGCATTGAACTATTTGAACATTAATCCTGATTTTAATAGAACTATTAACCATAAGTTATTGAAAAACATTCACAAAACCAACTTCCAAAGATGTTTGTCTGTGTTATACAAACATGTTGTGGTTTATTCAGGTCACGTGCAAGAACTACGATCCTTATTGAAGGCTATTTTCTGATTTTCCACATCAATTACATCGCAAATATGCGGTGATGAATTAGTTTTAGACATGTGACGGGAGTATGATTTATTTTTACTTTTGGGGCGGTCAAATAAATTTTGGATTATATAACAAAGAGTGACTTAGTTTGATTATGTGCAAGATATTGTTCCTTGTTTGATGCAAACAAGTGTTGTTGACAAAAAAATTATATTAGTACAAAAGATTTAGGGACTAAAATGTTAATTTTCAAATTTCACAAATTTTTTCAAAATCAACCAAAATTTAATATAGTGTAACCATGGATGTAGTTTTCTTCATATTGGAATAACTCATATTTTTCTTTTCTTCACTAGTAAAAAGTCCTAAGTCTAGGTGGTGTATCATTAATTTCTTTGTGCTCCTTCCAAATTCAAAGTATCATTTGTACAAATAGGAAACCCCTTCGTTACATGCTTTCTTCTCTATATAGAGTCAAAATATGTCATTTGTAGTTTATATAAAACTAGTAACAGATGTTTGCAAATGACAACCAAAGTATCATAGAAAGCAACTTACACTATTAATTATTGCCGGTCTCCCACTCCAGAAAATGAGGTGAAACCTTGCCATGTTATGGCCTACTACGTACTCCTTTTTTGAATTTCATTGACTTACCTCCTCCATGTGATTGTCGTTCATCATATCCATTTGGATCCCCCTCTTCGTTTTGTCATGTTTATAATCTTCCGTTCTCATTGCTTTGTCTCGCTAGTTGTCCACTCAATTGTCTTTTTCCTTTTATAATCACGAAGGGAATTCGCAATAGATAAACTCCTCGTAGGAGTTTAAGGTCCACACCTCCCCCACCACTCAAGTGAGATCGGAGCATTGTCTCATTAAAGTGATCAGTTATATATTAATCATTTCAGGCCTATCACAGTCGAAACTCCCGAAAGCATTCTATTCGAACAAAGATAATCCCGATTCCACCCACCAATCTTAAGTTATTCAAAGAACAGCACTCCATGGAGCATACTTTGGAACAAATCCTCATGGACATTTGTTAGAAAAGATATTTATTCCACGTATACAAAAGACTTAAGTTCATCCAAACCATTTGGCCCCAAGCCTCCATCCCTTGATCGCATGGTCCAACTAGAGCACCTGAACTTATTCTCTAAGCCATTTCAAGTGAGCATCTCTAATCTTATCCTCGACTGGAGCAGCAGTTATTCTTTTATAAGTTTCATAGCAACAGAATTATTCCACTGACAAATCTTGTTTCAAACCCAATCCACCTTCCGTTTTAGGGAGGCATACATCAAATTAACCCACAACCATAGCTTTGCCATTATACCCAGACCGCAAGAAGGAATTACAATAACCTTCTTAGTCATGTATAGAGAACTCCGCACAGACAAGGAAAGATATTGTGAAGGACAGAGCTTACTAGCTCTAGCCTTGTCGCAAAAGGCAAACCTTCTAGAACTCCAAGTACCAATGCCGCCCACAGTTTAGAGCAAATCTAAGAAAATCCACGTAATCTACTTTTCCATTTTTTGGTCGAGTTAAAGTGTATAGACCGACCTGGCTATAATTAAATAAAGAAAATTCTGTTGCATTATATCAGATACCTCTTTTTTAATAGGACTAATCTATTAGTGAAGCTCTGACAACCTGTAGGACTAATCTCAAAATATTTATTTCACCATACTATGTAATAATCCTGTCCACACCATGTTCAATTGTCTCTAACTTGAGGCAAAACATCTTGTTTACGAAAGAAGAAAGCCTATTGTTGCAAAAACATTACTAATATTTTTTATTTCAATGAATATAATTGATAGTGTTATGTGGTGTGACTTCAATAATTGACATTTATAACCAAAAAAGAAGAAGAAATATTTATAATTATTTGCATTAAGATGAAAATTAAATTAACAATTTACTATGCACAAACAACAATAGCCTCTATCAAGGTTTTTTTATTTTATTTTTATTTATAGGATAGGTATACAACAATAAAATATTAGTAAAGACATACTTTTTGCATGAAAAGAAATTAACTTAAAATTTTGGAATTACCTAGATAAAAAAATCAATATACTAATAACTCTTATCTTTACCAAAAAAAAAAAAAAATCAATATACTAAAAAAATTACAATTATATTTTACTGATTTAATCAAACTATGTTGAGCATGTTTAAGAATTACCACTATTCAATGTTAAGATGACATTCATATTTTTTAATGTTTGGTACGGTTAGTTTAATTTCTAAAAATGAATCTATGATTATATAGATATTTCTATAAAGAAATCAAGAGAGTGGATTATAAAACAAACATATTGTTGAGTTACTTATGCATTGATTTTACTCAAACTATTTGAAGGGCTTTAAGCCACATTTGAATTTTCCTCAAATTTGATTTATCAAAATTACAGAAAAGTTTAGGTAATTTTGAATGTTAATATTTATTTATTTTTGGGATTTTTTGTGTTTAGAGTAAAAAATATCACACTTCATGCACAAAAAATAAAAATAAAAAGTCAAAAGTCAAGAATAAAAGTGAGAGCAAATACCTAACTCTTTTGCCCTTTAGAAGACCATATCACAAGTTCATGACGGAGATCCGCGTAATATTTATTCTTGAGCAGCCTCTGACCTTTTCTGTAATCAACATCCATTACGAGAAACTTGATTGGAACCATAATTATTCAATACCGCTCGTGGTTGGCTGTGTGTTAGCAAAACTCAGAAAAAAATATCTTATCGAAAAGAGATCATAAAAGCAGTTTGCTCTCTTCTTATTGTATAAGAAATTAGATTCTATTGTGTGATAGAGGTTTTATGTACAAAATAGAAAAAAGTTACTTGCATTGAAAAATATTTTCATGCATTTGAATATTTCTTTAATAGTTGTAATGTTACTACTATAATCGATACACTTAGCAAAACAAATAGCGTGTAATGTTTCATGGGAGGTAGAGCTAAGGGTGATCGGGTCCAGGGTGGGTAGGGTCTAAACTTAGACCCTGTACCCGATCTTGTTATAACCGGTTCCCATTTTCTGGACTCTATACCTGACCCTATTTGTATTGGACCCTGTACCCGATCCACAATGTTTTTTCGATCCAGTTTCAGAGTCAACCCTGTTTCCATTGGAACCTGTTTTGCAATCTCTCGATATCCTATACGACTTCAAATTTTATATTAATAAGCGAGAAGATAACGTAATCCTCCTAATTTATATTGAAACATTAAACAGCAGTAATAAATTAATACATGAACTTTTTGACTAAACGAAAAATTAAGAATCCACAAGGCTAATTATAATAAATAAAATCATAATGCAAAAAATTAACAACAAACATGGGTCTAATATTAGTTTTATTCCAACAACCACTACATGAATCTACTCATTTATGCAAGCATAACTCATTCTACAAAAAGAGAAATTAGGCGAGCCAATCCATGTGATACGCAAGAATTTGACGACGATGAACACCGTCCGTCCATCAGATGGTGTGAGAGGGAGCTGGTGTGGGAGGGAAGCAAGTGAGGAAGAGGAATGACAAAGGAGGAGTGCCATGCGTGTTTGAGAGAGCCAAGAGGAAAAATATTGTATGATTGCGGGAGTAAGAATAGAGATCGGGAGAAAAAAAAAAGATTTTTGACCTTTACTTACAAAACCGGTTCGGGAACCGGTTTCAAACCGATCTAGGAACCAATTTCTGGGTGGGTAATCACTCGAAACTTGTTCCTGGACCGGTTTAAACTGGTTCCAAATTTTGGAAACTAGTTCCCGGACCGGTTTCAATGGAAACCGGTTCCCAACCCTGTTTTTCGGGTGGGCCGGTCCGGAAACTGGGTATACCCGGTCCAATTGCACACCCCTAGGTAGTGCCTTGTAGAAGAAACAAAAATCCCGTATAAAATGCGGATACCATCTCTGCTACATTCACCTCTTCCATTTTTTAGCATTTTTTACTTTTAATCTCGCTTAATTAAGGTTTAACAAAGGTTAGAGGGAAAAATTAACATTTGGGGGAAAACGAACTGTTTTTTTAGCATCGGTTTGCACTTGAGTTAACATTAATAGCCATGTAGGATAGACTAGATAATAATAATGGCCACGCCAGTTTTTTTTCGCCAACCAAACTAGACAGAGTTGCCAGAAGGACTTTAGTATAATAATTCGATAAGTGTTAAGATTTGATTGCAACCTAATTGCATTTACATGACAATTTTGGAGTTTGATTATACTTAAATGACACGTGTTAGGACTTTAAAGATACTTGTCCCCACTTTTTGTTTGAATGATTTTAGTCAATGTACTTTGCATGACACTAAAGATAATCCCACTGTCCAATTTCTGTATCAATGTTTCCAGGAATCATATTAGACGGCTACACATAACAGAGAATGTCGAAGTCATCTAACTCGTCCGGAAACCTAAGTATAAAATAACCAAAGAATTTAGATATCGGAGAACTGCCCCTTTCAGCCTAGCTCGCCAAGAAAAAGATATGACAAAGCTTTTTGCAACCCACATTTTCATGCTTAGCTTTCTCGCCCTGGAAACCGAATCAATCATTACTATCAGCGAGTATTCCTGCTTGAATTCGAGCACTTTCACACTGAATAGCACTTACGAGGCGAATCTCAGCCTTCTCCTTCAATTCCTTCCCTCTCACACCAACTCAAGCAATGGATTCTTCGACACGAACACGAGCATGGGGAAGCCAAGCGACGCCCAAGCTGTATATGGCAGATTCCTATGCAGGGGAGATGTCACCAAGGAAGTGTGCCTGAAATGTGTGAAAGCTGCTAGTGTCAGTATCAAAGAGAAATGTCCTATGGTCAAAGCGGCCATCCTCTGGTACGACGAGTGCATGTTGCAGTATTCTTACCGTAACTTCTTCCCAGCCACCTACGACGTGCCTATTCTGGAAAGTTATAATCAACGGAATGTGAACCAGCCCACCGATTTCATGAAGCTGTTGGAAAAAACACTGAAGCAGTTGATTACTCGGGCCGCTGAAAGATCTGCTAAGTATGCTTCCAAAGAGGCCCCCTTCGAAGGATACAGTGACGGTACGCTACATACGTTTGCCCAGTGCAGGCCTGATCTCTCGGCGGCTCAATGCAAGGAATGCCTGCAGAATGTGACTTTGTTGCTCCGGACAAATCAAACTGGGAAAATCGGGGGCAGAATCTTGCGTCCGAGTTGCTTCGCCAAGTTCGAGATGAGCCCGTTCTACACAGGTAATGAGCTCACCATTTTGTTTCACTAGTTATAACTAGAGCTGTCAAAATGGGTCACTGCCCATATTTTAACCCATATTTATTGTAGTGGGCTATAAATGAGTTACCTCAATGGTAAAATATGGTGTAAAAAATGAGTTGTAAAAAGAAAAATAGGCTAAAACAAACCGGTTTAAGTGGGTTTGAGATAGACCCACTTTCAACCCACATATTAAATAGGTTTTAGGCTAAATGAGTTACCTAACAAGTTTTAAGTTAATTACAAACAAGTCATTTTTATTTTTTAACTTTTATTCTTCTTCATTTCTCTTTTTCTTTTTTTTTTTTTTTGGCTTTTCTTTTTCCTTTCCCATCGGTGGCTAGTCATAGGTGAGGGACAAGCTCGCTGGTTTGGCCTTTAGTGAGCCTCGAGCTCACTAATTTGGCAAGGCCCAATCCTTGCGGACCTCTAGCGAGGCTGGAGAGGCTCTAGCCTAGCCGATCTGGCAAGACAAAGCCTTGCTCGAGACTAGTAAGGCTCGAGCTTACTTGAAGCTGGTTGTGACCGTTGCTGGAGTCGGCGACTGGGCAAAGAAGATGGAATTTTTTTAAAAAAAAAAGATAATAAATAACGAATAGTTGAAAAATCGATATATAAATATCGATTTTTAAATATTTTTTATTTTTATTTTATTTTTTTAAAAATGAAAAATGTGACAAAAAATGAAATTGAATTAAATGAAATAAAACAATATTTGAATTTTTATACATTTTTTGTCTTATTTACTTTCTTTTTTTGGTCGGTAATTTTTTTTTTGGTCAGTTTGTCTTATTTACTTACATCTTCATTTTTATTTTTTTTTGTTATTTTACTTTGTTTAATTTGATATAAAATTTTATCCAAGTGACACTTTAACATGAAGAGCTATGGGTTAAATGAGTTGGTATTTATTTTCATAGGTCGGGTATGAGTTGGGTTGGGATTGGGTCGGGTTGGGTATGGGTTGTCGAAATTTTATTGCATGAAAAATAGGTCAATATGAGTTGGATGATTTTTTATCCGACTTAAATCTAACTTGACTCACCTATTTGACACTCCTAGTTATAATGCGTTTCAATTTACTGATTTGACCACGCTTGTTGGCACATTAAATATTTAATTGCCGGTGCCATATATTTGCCAGATGCTGAATGTAATGCCATTATGCTAATGAAGCATTCAACTAATTAAATTACAGTCGAAAAGAAATGGCATTTTTCATCAAGATTAGCTATCGGGATCACTTCTGCAACTTCAGCGTTCGGTCCACTTTGCGTCGTGCTCTGGTTTACCCTCAAAAGAGAAAGGAACAAGAGAAACGATATCGAAGAAGATCCGATTGGTGAGAAATGGAGAAAATTGCCCCAGAAGTCCTAAACTTTATGTGTGGAATGCAATTAAGTCCTGAGCTTTTTGATTCATTTAATCAAGTCTTAAACCTTTATAAAAAATACAATCGAGTATTAAACTTTTTAATTGCTCCAATTAAGTCCTTCACTTTTAGCGGAAAATACAATTAGGTCCTAAAATTATGTGGAAAAATGCAATTTAAGGATGCCGCATAAGCACTTTTTGAGAGCTCATTTTGGTTACTATTTATAGAAACCACTTGATTGCACTTTAGAAAGTAGTTTTAGAAATTGATTGAATTAATTAATAAGTTTATGATTCAATTGCATTCCGTACATAACGTTTAGGACTTCCCTTGCAAATTTCCCATGAGAAACATGATAAATCTACATTGCTTGTTTCTATTTATAGTTTATTCATATCGCAAAGTTGATGGCATATTGCTACACAGTTGGAAGCGAAATTTCGGAACTACATTCCTTGCAATTTGATGTGGGCACAATTGAAGCTGCTACAGATTACTTCTCGAATGGCAACAAATTAGGGGAAGGTGGGTTCGGTCCAGTTTACAAGGTGCGAAGCTTCAACATAGAGATATGATAAAAAAAAGTACTACCTAGAAGACTCAACCTGGCATTTTCGTTCATATTTTGTGTTTTGTAGGGTACACTCCCTTGTGGGAGAAGAATTGCAGCAAAAAGGTTGTCTCAAAATTCGAAACAAGGCATGTAGGAATTCAAAAACGAAATCGAATTGGTAGCCAAGCTTCAGCACAGAAACCTAGTGAGGCTATTAGGATTTTCCATGGAAAGAGAAGAAACGATACTAGTCTATGAATATGTGCCCAACGGAAGCCTCGACCGGCTGCTCTTCAGTTTGTGCCTCACTCTTCATCTTCTTTAAAAATTATTCCGTTCCATTCATTGTAGTTCTTTCTTCCTAGTCCTAGTCATCATCTAGAAAAATGTCCAAGTTTAAGCAAAAGTTAGTAGTTATGTCTAGGGACATTCTTCATTACAAGTTGATGATGGTTTCAATAGGAAATTACACGTGACAATGACCGCTTGTCAATTAGATTCATACATGAAGTTGCGATTCTTTTGACTTTAAAATTTACAAATTTTGGCCAACGTAGACCCTCAGCAAAGCATACAGTTGGATTGGTCAGCACGCCACAAGATCATGGTTGGGGTGGCACGCGGTCTTCTTTACCTTCATGAAGATTCTCGTCTCGGAATCATCCATCGTGACCTTAAAGCTAGCAACATTCTACTCGATGACAATATGAACCCGAAAATCTCAGACTTTGGTACGGCTCGGATTTTTGGCACTGAGCAGACTCAAGGAAGAACAAACAAAGTCATCGGAACTTTGTAAGTTCAACTTCATATTACTTTGGTTCCTACTACCAGATAATTTGCAAAAATTATGCTAACATATTCACCCTTTGATTGGATTTTCTAATGAATCGAGTATATTGAGTTTTAACATCTTGATCATTAAGTGAACTATGATTGTTCACGATTATTATGACTATCTTCCTCTTCGGACTGATTTGCAGTGGATACATGTCTCCTGAATACGTCATGTATGGACAATTCTCAGTAAAATCGGACGTGTTCAGCTTCGGTGTGCTAATGTTTGAGATCATAACTGGCAAGAAGAATCAGTATTCTTATGTATCAGATCACTATGCGGGCCTTCTAGACTATGTGAGTACAATTTGATCCTCCAATTTCATTCAAGTTTTGGTAAATTAGTGACAGTAGATGCATAATTCCTAGGTTTGGGAACACTGGAGAATTGGAGCATTGGCGCAAATTGTGGATCCAACACTGAGTGAATCTTACTCAGTAAATGAAGTGATAACATGTATTCACATTGGCTTGCTCTGCGTTCAGAACGACGATGAGGCCCGACCTGCTATAGAAACAATTCTTCTTATTCTTAGTAGTGTCGGTTCTGTTAGCCTCCCTATGCCCGAGCAACCTGCATTCTTTTTCCCAAGTGTGAAGCACAACCAACCATCTCAAGATCGAAACTTGGATCTATCCAGCGAGATGCTCAACAGCAGCAAGACAATGTCGGAATGTCCAGTGATCAGCGGTTGTCTTAGTGATGTGCCTCTTGTTAGACATAATAATTCATGATGCGGAAGCCAGGATCGATTATAGACAAACCTCCAGCCATTGTTTGTAATCACGTTCGACTGAAAAACCTGAAATCAAAGAAAAATTGGGGACTCGCACTACTAACCCAATTCACTCTCGTACTGATGGTGTATTCTGAATGAGAGAGTTTGTGTTAGACCTTGTCATCACCCGTCGAAATGAACGTACGTTCCTATTTATACACCGTCTTCCATCAAGACGATTACCGAATGGGCGGTTGTCACGAAAGTGCGAAGCGTGGAACCACTTCATGTTGAATAGTCGCAACCTTTAGAGAAAGTGTGGGTCCAAAATGTGGGATCACACAAAAATAAATAACATTCTCCCACTTGATCCCATCATTTTCATCATACGAATTATCCAACTAATTCCACAAAACTTTATGCTTAAAGAAAAGAAACAAAACACATGGATCATGGCGACATGTCCTCTAAGTGTGAGTAATATCTTCCATGTATCACAATGCATCTCATTTCTTTAATGTCAGCCTATATGTGACAACATATCTTAATGAATAAACCCCATGTTTATTCCAAAACCAAGGATAAATGTTATTCTCATAAACAACAAAATGTGTACACAAAAATTGAGAATCAACATTACAACTGAATAAGAGTTTCATACAACAAAAATCGTTCATATGACAACAAATCACATGATGGGACCTATTCCCATACTAGTTACATGATCCTTATACTTCATTGGTGGCATGCCTTTAGTTAAAGGATCAGCTATCATCAATTCAATGCTAACGTGTTCAATGACCACTTTATTCTCCTTAACACGTTCCCTTATGGCTAAATACTTAATATCGATATGCTTACTTCGACTGCCACTTTTGGCATTTTTAGCCATAAAAACCGCAGCTGAATTGTCACAATATATTCTTAATGGCCTAGAAATAGAATCAACAATTCTAAGCCCAGCAATGAAACTCTTCAACCATACACCATGCGAGGTAGCCTCAAAACAAAAAACGAACTCAGCCTCCATAGTGGAAGTAGCAGGTCAAAGTCTGCTTGGCACTTCTCCATGACACGGCTCCGCCAGCTAACATAAAAATGTATCCAGATGTTGATTTTCGTGAATCAACGCAGCCCGTGAAGTCCACATCCGAATAACCGACCACTTCCAGGTTGTCAGTCCGTCTATACATAAGCATGTAGTCTTTGGTACCTTGAAGGTATCTCATGACTTTCTTTGCAGCTCTCCAGTGGTCTAAACCTGGATTACTCTGATATCTTCCCAACATTCCCACAAAAGCGATGTCGGGTCGAGTGCAAACCTGAGCATACATCAAACTTCCAATAGCAGAAGCATATGGGATGTTGTTCATTTGTTCCCTTTCTAAATCGTTCTTCGGGCATTGATTCAAATTGAATCTATCACCCTTCACAATGGGTGCTATACTTGGTGAACAATCTTTCATCCGAAATCTCTCTAGGACCTTATTGATATAGGTTTCTTGAGATGATCCTAAAATTCCTTGAGGTCTATCTCTATGGATCTTAATGCCAATGACATAAGATGCCTCACCCATATCCTTCATGTCAAAACTCTTAGAGAGAAATTGTTTCACCTCATGTAGCAACCCCTTATCATTGGTTGCAAGTAGTATATCATCCACATATAGCACAAGGAAACAAATTTTGCTCCCACTGACCTTCTGGTATATACATTGATCCATGACATTCTCTACAAAACCGAATGAAGAGATGACTTCATGGAACCTTAAGTACCATTGGCGAGATGCTTGTTTCGGGCCATATATAGATTTCTTAAGCTTGCACACCAAATGCTCACCTTTACTAGAGGGGAATCCTTCGGGTTGTTTCATGTAAACCTCCTCCTCTAGTTCTCCATTGAGGAACGCCGTTTTCACATCCGTCTGATGTAATTCCATATCAAAATGGGCAACCAATGCCAAGACAATACGAAGAGAATCTTTCTTAGACACAGGAGAAAAGGTCTCCGTGTAATCGATTCCTTCCTTTTGAGTAAATCCTTTAGCAACGAGTCTAGCTTTATATCTTTCAATGTTACCCAATGAATCCTTCTTAGTTTTGAAGACCCATTTACAACCAATGGCCTTCACACCATCAGGTAACTCAACCAAATCCCAGACTTCGTTAGATGCCATAGAACTCATCTCTTCCTTCATGGCATTGTACCACAAATTGGATTTATCACTATCCATGGCTTGTGAAAAAGTTTCGGGATCATTCTCGGCTCAATATTGTAGTCGAGACTCTTGTAAATACACAATATAATCACTAGGAATAGCCGATTTCTTTATTCTAGCGAGATCTTCTCAATGTTGCATCAACATTCTCTTGAGAAGCGTGTTGATCAGCGGTTGTTCAACGGTTTCTAATTGCTGAACAACCGGATCTACTAGATCGGTATCGACGGTTGTGGAACTTCAACGATTGGTTGTTCAATAACCGGTTGAACGAAGGGGCATTATGAGCAACAACCAACCTTAAACTTGAGGTGGAAGGTTGAGTATCTCGTATGATCTTTCTTAGGGTCAAGGTCCTTCGATTGATCGCTCCCACTAATCAAGTCATTTTCAAGAAATTTAGCGTTTCTTGATTCCACAATCCTAGTGGTATGAGATGGACAATAAAACCTGTATCCCTTAGACCTTTCGGCATATCTAATGAAATACCCACTTATGGTCCTTGGGTCCAACTTCTTTTCTTGTGGATTATAAACTCTCACTTCGAGACGGGCATCCCCAAACGCGCACATGATGCAAACTCGGTTTCCAACCCTTAAATAACTCAAAAGGTGTCTTTGGGACAGCCTTGGTCGGAACTCGGTTTAATATGTACACTGCCGTCTTAAGCGCTTCAGTCCACAATGATTTAGGAAGTTTGGAGCTGCTAAGCATACTGCGCACCATGTCTAATAAGGTCCGGTTTCTTCTTTCCGCTACGCCGTTTTGGTCCGGAGAACCAGGCATAGTATATTGGGCAACTATCCCATGCTCTTGAAGAAACCTTGCAAATGGACCGGTGCTTGTCCATCTTCGGTGTATCTACCATAGAATTCTCCACCTCTATCGATCTCACGATCTTAATTTGCTTACCGCATTGTTTCTCTACTTCGCCTTAAATACCTTAAAGGCATCTAATGCTTCATACTTATTATGAATCAAATAGAGATACATGTAACGTGAGTAATCATCTATGAAAGAGATGAAGTATTTCTGACCACATGAGTCCATATCCGGACTACAAATATCCGTATGTATGATTTCTAATATTTATGTACTCCTCTTGGCACCTTTCTTCGACTTGTTGGTCTGCTTTCCCTTTATGCAGTCCACACAAGTATCACAATCAGTAAAATCTAAAGTACCGAGTACTTCATCATTTACTAATCGCTTAATTCTTTCTATGGAGATATGTCCCAATCTCCGATGCCACAACATAGAGGAATGCTCTTTCACAACACATCGTTTCATACCAGCTTTATCATGAACATGCATCGCATCATAATAGGCATTGTCTTGTAAATTAATTCGAAAAAGACCATCAGACAAAATACCACTCCCAACAATTTCAGATTTAAATGATAAACAGAAGTTTGAATCTGAAAAGTTAAAAGAGTATCCCAAAGGTACAAGTCTTGAAACTGAAATTAAGTTTCTAGAAAAACTAGGAACATAAAAGGTCTTTTCCAAATTCAAAACAAAGCCACTATTGAGAACTAGTCTACATGTCCCAATAGCTTCCATATGCGAACGCATCTTGTTTCCTGAATAGATGCTTTGTTCACTTCCCACTGGCTTCCTGTGGTTTTGAAAACCCTGCAAGGAATTCGAAATATGGATTGTAGATCCAGAATCAATCCACCAAGTGTTGTGACCTACATCAGTCATATTAGATTCATAACACACACAAGAGATTGGATTACCTTTCTTCTCGAGCCAGGCCTTAAATTTGACACAATCCTTCTTCATATGCCCCTTCCGTTTACAGAAGAAACATTTGGATTCTTTCTTAATGTCAGCTTGGGGAGGTATTTTACCTTTTCCCTTATGCTTGCCATAGCCCTTATGCTTTCCTTGTGTTGCCAAATGAACACTTTCTCCCAATTCCATAATCAGTCTTTCTTCCTCTTGAACACACATGGTCATGAGTTCATTAATTGACAATTTATTCTTATGTGTGTTGTAAGAGATCTTGAAAGGTGCATACTGTTGTGGGAGAGTGTTCAGAATATAATACACAAGAAAAGATTCAGATATCTCAACCTCAAGTTTCTTAAGCTGAGCTGCAATGTCCCTCATGTGCATGATGTGCTCACGCACACCTTTAACACTAGTGAGCTTCAATGATGAAAACTTCATAATCAGGGTCATGGCATGCGCCTTCTCAGAACTCTCAAACTGCGCATCTATGGCCTCCAATAAAGCCTTAGCATTGCTATGCTTAGCAACCGAACCACGAATACTAGGAGATATTTTAGCTCTTATAAACATTGCACAAATGCGGTTGGACCGCTCCCATTGGTTATAAAGAGCTATCTCGGGCTGAAGTGCTCGAATCGGTAGGAGCGGTGGTTCGTCTTTCCTTATAGCATAGTCAATGTCCATCCACCCCAATTGAAGAAGAAGCCGACTCCTTCCAAACTTTATAGTTATCACCATTCGGTATGGGAACATCAAACTTAAATTCAGAGAAATTCACGGGTTGCGAAACGCATATCAAATAATCATGCTTATGTCACAAAATTTGAGGCAAATATACATAAATCATGTTTTACCAATGTAAACATGTCACAATATGAATCACATAACATAAAAACTACCTGTGGGCTAAGTTTTTAATTTAAATAGATTCATAATTACTTCATGAAGAAACTACCATATTATATACCTTTTCTTAATCCCTGTGGGTAAATTAAGAAAAATAATATGATATTTCATCCTAATTAATCATATTAATGCAATGAAAATTCCTGTGGGATAAAATTTATCATATTAATATAATTAATTACAATTAATGTCCATTTCTAAATATGATCCGGAAGCTCTTAATATATAATTTAATTAATTAAAGATGCTGTGGCTACTCTCTAATTAATTAAATATATGAATCATTGGACATTTAATTTCATGTATAAAATACTCATAAAAATGCATGAAATGACATAATAAATAATAAATGTACCAAGGGCAGAACAGTAAATAAATTGGCCAAGGGCAGGATTGCAAAAAATCGAAAAATTTGGGGCAAAATTGTAAAAAGGAGACGCGGGCGGGAGACGACAGGCGCGTGCCATGCACGCGCGCGGTTCACCGCGCAGGCGTGTGCAATGCACATGCCTGGCAATTGCCGCGCGCGTGGATCCCACGCGCCAGCGGTTACCGCGCACGTGAGAGCGCGTGGCGCGTGGGCCCCACGCGCCTGCAACCGCAGCACGCGCGTGAGCTCCACGCGCCTTCTTCCTCGCGCGACCGAAGCCATTTCTTCGGTTTTTCGCCATTTTCAGCCGCGATTTCACCACCGTTTCTTCTCCGGCAGCCCATCTAAGACCGAAATAAATGATGGGTTTTGAAGGGCATGCCGGCACGACCACATGGGTTCAAATTTCGGCGAAAATGACCAAGAAATTGGTCTCAAACCAAACGAAAAACTCCAAAAACGCAAATCTTCAACCACCACGACTTCCGCCGCCCGATTAGCCTCCGGCGAACACCGATATGCCGAAATAACTCATGGCTAATGTTCCTCATGGCGGTGCGACCATACTGGTCTGAAATCAAGGGGTGGGTCACCGGATTTTACCCGGAATTTGCGAGTATCTCCCTTGGCCTCAAAACTCCGAATTACTGTTCATGTTCAAAAGTGCCCGAAAAATACACACAAAAAAAACGAGAAAAACAAGGCAGAGGCATAAACACGCTCTGATACCAAATGTTAGACATAATAATTCATGATGCGGAAGTCAGGATCGATTATAGACAAACCTCCAGCCATTGTTTGTAATCACGTTCGACTGAAAAACCTGAAATCAAAGAAAAATTGGGGACTCGCACTACTAACCCAATTCACTCTCGTGCGATGGTGTATTCTGAATGAGAGAGTTTGTGTTAGGCACCTTGTCATCACCCGTCGAAAATGAACGTACGTTCCTATTTATACACCGTCTTCCATCAAGGCGATTACCGAATGGGCGGTTGTCACGAAAGGGTGCGAGCGTGGAACCACTTCATGTTGAATAGTCGCAACCTTTAGAGAAAGTGTGGGTCCAAAATGTGGGATCACACAAAAATAAATAACACCTCTTTGATGAAGCAAGGGAAAAGATCAGGGAGCACGCTCAAAATCCATTGATCAATGTCTAATTCATTTGGTCCAAACCATGTAGCTTACAAAAAAATGCAAGCTCTCTTTCGCACGGAACAAAACTGAAGCTCCAAATTTCAAATTGTGCAGAAGCCTGTTCTCTATAAGAGCAACCGGAACTATTTGGATTGCAACAAATCGAAGAATAAAGTAGAAAACTCGTTCTTATGTCTTTTTTTGTGGGTGTTAGAGAAGCATATTTATGTCATCTCTTTAGTTCGTTGTAGGATTAGCGTAGGACTGACAAATTTTATTTTTTTTCTAATTCATATATGAAATTGCCAATCGAAATTTGAGTCACTGACCAACTTTTGTGAGATTATATTACCATCTAACTTTGGGTCATCAACTCTCATTTGAGTTAGCTTATTAATATTTATTTGGTTTTTTCCATTAATAAACCATATTTATTGAGTTATTTACTTCTATTTTGTCTTGGATAATGGGACTTATTACTTTGCTTCCATTGAGCTACTGCAAAGCAATGGGCTACAACTATTATTTGAGTTAGTTAATGACTTTTATTTATTGGAATAAGTATATCAGACATCCTAAAACTTGTTGGGAAAATGCAATCTTGTAAAAGAAAAATTAAGTCCTAAATCTTGTATAATTGATTCAATTAATGATCTCTGTTAGCTCTGCTCCATTTAAATGATGGGAAACGCTAAAGTGTCAACTTTGATTATTTTTTGAAGTTGTGTGGAACTGATACGACATCAAGTAGGCACCATATCGGAAAAAAAAAAAAAGTCATTTTTTTTTTTTTTTTTTTTTTGGAAACAAAGAGAAAGAATGCAAGATATTTTAAGATATAAAAACTATTCATCGGAAATAAAATGGGGCACCATGTGGTTTGGGGTTTGAAGGGGCAGGGATGGGGGGAGGGGTAGCACTGCTGCCCCACCTTTGCCAGTGAAGACCAACAGCGGTTTCGTGCATCAGAGGCCCTTGGTTGGTGCAGTGGTGGGGTGGGCTGCTTCCAAGAAACCAAGAAAATAGGATTTGAAGAATCTACATATCTTCATCGTGCCAAAGCTTAATAATAATAAAAAGTATGCTCCACATGAACCTCTCTATATCTCTTAGGCCTAATTTTCGGCAAAAGGACATTAAAAGTGTTAAAAGTTTCGCATGGTGTTTCATTTAATTTCAAAAGTTTTTTTGGATTACTTAAATGCCAATTCCGATTTAAGTCGTTGGAAATATGATGTTATCATATTTTATTAATTTCTCTAGCTGACATGGCTCACTAGCGTGCCTAGTTAGCATATAAAGCCCTAAATGACATCTTCTATAACTTTTTGCTCCAAACTATAAACCCTAAATCACAAATTGAAAGAAATTCCCTTATTCGAAACCCTAATGACCATTCAACCAAAATCGAAACCTTAATTCGGTTTGCTCAAATGAAGTTTGCTCGAGAATTTGGACCCATCATCTGGTGCCATACATCATTGTTTGTGACCACTTGTCACCACCAGCTTCAAAAGAGTGTCGCAACCTCTTTTTTCTTGATGCCCACTTAGGGCGCTTGCGGAGGCTAATGGTTCGGTTAGGTTTATTAAGCTTAGCTCGAGACTCCTAAGCCCACAAATTCACGACTTAATGGTTTGATAATTTAACCTATAAGTTAATTTTAAAATGAGTCGCCACTAATCAATTTAAGATAAGTTGATTAGAAACCCAAGCGAAATATTAGGAGGAATATTTGCTCTTGCACAACCAGAGAAACTAGGATCAGAGATTTGATTATACTAGTTAATCACTAATACCCTTCCGATACCTAATCTTGATTAAACCCTAAGGCTTTTTGGATTTTTAGGGGTTTCCCTGCATTTGTGGAGGAAAAACATTTTTTTGGGCCTTTCTATAAAAAAGCTTTTGAACATAAAAGGGATGTTTGGATTTTTTGGTCTTTTTGAAAATATAAATTATTTTTTCGCTTTTTCTGATTTTTTTTTTTTACTTTTTAGGAAAACATGGGACATTTTTATTTTCTGGAAAATAAATTATTTTTATTTATTTATATTATTAAAATATTATTTATTATTATAATAATATAATATATTGAAAACGATCCGGGGTCGGCGGCGGCAGGCCCGGTGGGCCCGAAGTGCAGGCCCAGCCTGGGATTCCCTTTCTTTTGGGTGTTTTAATCAAGGCCCGCAAAATAAAAACAAAAGGGCCACCCACTCCTAAGCCCATGCGAGATTAGCCCACGTGCGACTGGGCCCAGTTGGCTCAGACCGACCGAAACCCTACTCGGTTAAGACCCAAGCACCCAACCCAGCCTCCGCCGGCAGCGCCTTGGGCTCAACCCGGCCGGCCATCGTAGCCGATTAAGCCGCCTATTGCCGTCCGTCGCCACCGGTCACCACAGATCCATCAGCGGCGGCCGAGCTCATCTGGGATTTTCATCGAATACCTGGAGGACGCCGGCTGAGAGGGGGAGGATTGGGCCTATTCGGGGTCGGAATCGTGAGGAGTCCGGGCAGACAAGCAGTTGGGACCAGGGAGGCGGTCGAAAAGAGAAGGCATTCTTCATCAAGATTAGTAATCGGGATCACTTCTGCAGCTTCGGCAGTCGTGCTATTTTGCGTTGTGCTCTGCCTTACTCTCAAAAGAGAAAGGAACAAGAGAAACCATGTCGAAGAAGATCCTTTTGGTGAGAAATGTCATGGATCTACACTGCTTGCATTAAACTTTCTTTTAAAGTTTGTTCTTATCGAAAAGTTGATGACTTACTGCTACACAGTTGATCGCGAATTATCAGAACTACACTCCCTGTAATTTGACGTGTCCGCAATTGAGACCGCCAAAGCTTACTTCTCGAATCACAACAAATTAGGGGAAGCGGGTTCGGTCCATTTTACAGGGTAAGAAGTTTTGACAGAGAGATGTGGAATATAGCACTACCTAGAGACTCAATCCGTCTTCATATTCTGTCTTTTGTAGGGTACACTTCCTTGTGGGAGAATAATCGCAGCAAAAAGGTTGTCTCAAAATTCGAAACAAGCCGTGCAGGAATTCAGAAGTCGAATTGGTAGCCAAGCTTCAACACAGAAATCTAATGAGGCCATTAGGATTTGCCATGGAAAGAGAAGAAACGATACTAGTCTATGAATATGTGTACAGTTGCTCTTCTTCTTCCCTAGACATGATTCCATTCTACTCAGTTTAGTTGTTTCATTCCAACCCTAGTCACTACCTATAAATATGTCCAAGGTTTGAGCAAATGTTTAGTAGTTCTCTTTGGGATATTCTTCATACAAATCGATGATTTCAAAAAGAAAATTTCATGTGATCATGACCACTTGCCAATAGATTCAGTCATAAAATATGTTTCTCTGACTCTAAAATTTACAAATTCTGCCAAAACAGACCCTCAGAAAGCGGATAGTCGGATTGGTCAGGGCACCACAAGATCATGGTTGGAATGGCGCGCGGTCTTCTTTACCTTCATGAAGATTCTCGGCTTGGAATTATCCATTGTGACCTCAAAGCTAGCAATATTCTACTCGATGACGACATGAACTCGGAAATCTCAGACTTTGGGATGGCCAGGATTTTTGGTGCCGAGCATACTCAAGAAAGTACAAACAAAATCGTTGGAACTTAGTAAGTTCACATTCACATTACTTCTGTTCATGTTAGGAACAACCCACTGGATAATTTGCAATAATTTTGGAAAACAAATATGGCTTTTAATTGGATATTCTAATTCATAGCGTGTTGTGCCTTAATATCTTGATTTTTAAGTGAACTAGGCTCATTCACAAGAATCATGACTATGTCTTCCTTTTAGAACTGCTTCACAGTGGCTACATGTCTCCTGAATATGCAATGCATGGACAATTTTTGGTTAAATCTGACATGTTCAGCTTTGGTGTGCTACTGCTAGAGATCATAACTGGAAAGAAGAATCAATGTTCTTATGTATCAGATCACGATGTGAGCCTTCTAGACTAGGTGAGTAAAGTTGGCTCCTGCGATTATCTATATTTTTTCTCTTTCTTCGATGGAAATGGAAGGTAAAGTGAATTCCATTGTATAGCCGTATGCAATGCGCAAAAGAGTTTTGGCAAATTAATGACAGTAGCAAGATATGTTCAAGGTTTGGGAACACTGGTGAATCGGAGCACCATTGGAAATTGTGGGTCTGACAATGAGTGAATCTTACCCTACAAATGAAGTGATCAGATGTATTCACATTGGCTTGCTCTGCGTTCAGAATGACAAAGAAGCCCGACCTGCTATTGGATACGGTTGTTCTCATGCTTAGTAGTGCTGATTCCATTAGCCTCCCCGTCCCCAAGCAACCTACGTCCTTCATCCCGACCGTGAAGCACAAACAACAATCTCGCGATCTAAACTGGAACAGATTCACCGAGAAGCTCAATAGCAGCAAGATAATGCTGCAATGTTCAGTGAATAGCGGCTATCTTACTGATGTAAGTCCCAGATAGAGAAAGGGAAAAGAAATCCATTGATCATTGTATGATTCATGAACCAAGAGGTCTAAACCAAATATCATACAAAGAATGCAAGTTCTCAATGTGCAAGGAACAAGATTTTAAGGTCAATTTATAAAGTGTGTGGAAGTCCATTCTCTATGATGAGAGCAAGCGGACCTATCTAGCTAGTTGCAAATCGAAAAATAAAGTAGAGAACTTACTCTTCTGTCATTAATTGTAAATGTTAGAGGAGTATATTCTTGTTATGGTTTATATTCCTCTATTCTTCAAAACAATAGAAAGGATAGCTCTTGAAATAGCGAAATCCTATTTTTCCATATTTGAAACAAGGATTTTTTTTTTTTCACTAATTAATTAAATTTAGTAGCATTAAGTGTCAAGAATTGTTGATAAAAACTCACTTTCTTTTTTCCTTGGTAACTTCAAGTACCATCTCAACTAGCATATTATCACGTATCAAAGTATTTGTCATTGATTTGCAAGAGCTTAGCTCGTATCCTAATTTTGGCATTATGTTTGAGGTTCTCATTAAGTTTGATGCTTTGTGTCTTGGTTGGCCAATGTAGCCAAACGAGTAGGCGTTGTCACCACCTACACAAGTTTCCTTTTTGAAAGTTTAGTCCACGAGGTTCAGCTCAACTTCACAAATAACATCAAGGCACGACGATTAAGAGCATGGACTATAGGACGAACTAGTGTGCATGAATTAGGCGTGTGACACATAATGTAAATACTTCAATATTTGGGTCACACACTTGAGTTTGTATGTCACATGATTTATGATGTGAGTAACATTGGACGAAGTCAAGACAACATTTTTGTTATTAGTGTTGTTACTTATGATAATTCATCCTTCATGTGGAGAAGGAGAAAGCTTGCAAAATGATGAGAGAGAAAAGAGAAACATGTGATTTGACAATGACGGGTTTGATAAGCCACTAGGCACCGGACACAAGTTCATTTTAGCCCCTACCAATGAGATTACTCCTACTCGACGCAAATGGCTAAGAAGGAAAATAACTTGGTCGTTGAGTCAAGACAGGTCAACTCAGCGCAAAGTACATTTGCGAGACCTCCACTTGAAACTTATCCTATTATAAGAGTTGCTGGTGAAACCACTACTTAAAAGACCCAACGCCTATTCACCGATTGGATGATTTGTCCACCGTATGCCAAAATGTACGCACTGGTCATGACATCTTACCATTTGTTATGACTTACTGACACTTGTCGTAGTGCCGTGACCACTTGCAATAACCTTATAGAGTAGGAAAAACTATGAATAGACGTTTGGAGGCTGAGAAATAGGTTTGGACCTCTTCACTCCTATATACACTGTCTTACATTTCTATCCTCCTCCAAAGCTATAACTTAAGCATCGGACAAGAAACCCGATCGCCCTAACCCGTGTTCGCGGTTGTAGGTTCAATCAGAGGTGAAAATCTGAATGGATCCTCGGAGACTAAGCTGTGTAGCAACAGTATGGTGCTGTTTGTGGGAAACTGTACGAATAGCTTTGTCGTTTTTCCCAGGGATTTCCTTGCCATTTCTTTGGAAACCTATTATTAGTATGCGTGGACCAACATCCACGAGCAAGCACCTCCGCTATATTCAACCCGATTTCCATCTTCATACCACTGGTACCAAGCTCACCATTAGCATCGATATAATCCAAAAAAAAAAAAAAAAAAAAGACGATTAAGTTGCCTTTCACGACAGATTTATCGAGTTTGTTCTCATTGTCCTGACAATTATTGCCTTTCAAAGATGTTGTGAGGATTGGAATGAACCATTGCATTATCCGGCATTTTTAGAACTCGAGGTCGAGTTTTTTCATAGAGAAGGAGAATGATGTAGGGGCATAGAACAGTTGATTTTCATATGTTCTTTGATGGATTTAAGATTTCATTATTTGATATTTTTTTTTAATTTAACGTGATTTTCGAATTTTAGATACTTATCTTAGAGACTTGGGTAATTTTATTCGTCTTTTCATTCGTTATCCGATCAAAATTCAGATAAGTTCTTAGAAATTTTCTTCATTTGTTTGGATGGTCTTTTAATTATCTTTTATCGGTGTTTCTTTAGGACTTCAAACTGTTTATGTTCACGGTATTCTCTTTCCTTAGGTATCTCACATTTGATTATTATGTATTGGTAAAAAATTGAGAGTTTTTTTTTTTTTTTTTTTTTTTTTTTTATGTGCGCCATGTGCATGTTACACTTTGTGGGTGTTAAGCGTTCACATTCTCATAGCTACATCGCACAAAAAGATGTTGCTTTCTCGAGAATTCTCTTATCTCATGGTGCGATCAGAAGCAAATTGTTAAATCGCCTTCTAGCACAGAAGATAATTTCCAAATATTTGTAGCTTTGCTTGCATTTTCGCAAATATCGGCTAGGATAATGGATTTTCTTATAGTAATGCCATTCTCAATTGTGCAAACTTTGTATTTCAGAAGGGGACAAACACATTGAAAATGGCTGTCGTCTTATAAACTCACACTATCCTGTTGAAAATTGCTATTGATATTTTTCCCTTTCTCCCGACCAAGCCTTTTTGCCGCCCACACCAAAAGTCAAGTAAATGTAGGCCGACGAAGGCTACTAAATTTATCAATGCATGCCTCGCGAGCCATATCTTAATTTATTCCCAATCGAAGTAAGCTAATCCATTTCCGACAATTCGGATTTGATCGGCGGAATATTTTGCACTCGATCGCTCCCTTTCCTTAAAAGGCGACCTTACTCAAGCACATCGATCGAGGCTTACGTCGCAAAGGCTTTGATGGGCACGTTCATGTCAAACCATCGATTTCATAGTCTTGATATCTGTAGAATTTCTGTCCCCTCATTTAGTCAAATATATCTTAGTGAGCTGGAGGAGAGACGTGTCAACAAAGGTGTGCTGGAAAGAATACATTTGAGGGCTATTGATTATTTTAAACAACGCAGTAATGCATTCTTTACGTCGGCTCCCCTTGAAAAGTAAATCCAAATCGAGTTTAGTGACATAATAAATAACACGCGACCCGTGCGTGCCTATAAAGAAATCCATGCGTCGCGGCACTAAATAATGTCTGGAGCCGCAATCAAAATTCGAGTTCTCACCCACGTTGCCTCAGCTTTCTAAACTCTTGCCTCAAGCGAGTCGCTTTTCCTATCGGTGTCAGCGGAGTCTATCCCGTACTTTCTAATTTTGGTGACTTTTGTTGATGCACTTACTTTGGATAACAATAAAAATAAGGAAAAAAGCCACCAAAAACCCTAAACTTTGCTCAAAAAGACAAATTTACCCCAAACTTTTTTTTTGACGTAAAACTCCCGGTTTCTTCTGCGACACATTTACCCAAAACTTTTATTTGTAATACAAAAAACCCTAAACTTTCATTTGTGTAACACATTTACCCCAAATCATAGGGGTATTTTGGTATTTTTACTTTTAAAAACTTTTTACTTTTTTTTTTTTACTTATTTTTTTCTTTGTTTTTCTTCCCTCCACCTGAGGGCGGCCCTCGCCAGACGCCGGCTTCCATTCGCGGCTCCGCCATGGCCGGTGGAGGAAGAGATAAGAAAAATAAATTAAAAAATAGAAAAATAGAAGAAATAAGACGAAAATGCCCTTAATGGGGTAAATATGTCATTTGAAAGTTTGGGGTTTTTTCATGTCACAAAAAAGTTTGGGGTAATTTATCACTTTGAGCAAAATTTAGGATTTTTGGTGGTTTTTTTCCCTAAAAATAATCCCACCGTCCACTTTTATCATCACTGTTTCCAGGAATCATCCGCATAGCTGTTACCCAATAGAGAATGTCGAAGTTGTCTGATCTCGACACCTTTATGACAAACAGAATTGACTAAATCAATTTCCTTTTTTTTTTTTTGTCCCTCCTTACAGCTTGATCTTTCCCCTTCTTCGCTATAAATCAAGGTACATTGGACTCCGTGGTGCTGAAATGAAAGGGAAAGAACTGCCACTTCCAGCCAAGTCCCCCAGAAGAATATGACAATGCTTTTTGCAATCCTCGTTTTCATGCTTAGCTTTCTCATCCTCAAAACCGAATCAACCATTACGTATTACTGCTCGAATTCGAGCATTTTCACTCCGAAAAGCACCTATCGGGCCAACCTCGACCTTCTCCTTGACTCCATCTCCTCTCATGCCGATTTGAGAGGTGGATACTTCAACACGAGTGAAGGGAAGCCAAGCGATGGTGACACTGTGTATGGCAGATTCCTATGCAGGGGAGAAGTCACCAAGGATTTGTGCGTGGAATGTGCCAAAAATGCTAGTGTCAGAATCAAAATGAAATGTCCTGATGGTCAAAGTGGCCATCCTCTGGTACGACGAGTGCATGTTGCAGTATTCGGACCATAACTCCCTTTCAGTCGTGGACGAAGAGCCTCTTCTGATCGGGTATAATCGGGAGAATGTGAAAGAAGAGCCTGCTGAGTTCATGAATCTATTGAACAAAACAATGAAACAGTTGATAACTCCGGCTGCTCAACGACCGATGAGAAGTATGCCTTCAATGAATCAAGGGGCACTCTTCTTCCTCTATACACATTTGCCCAGTGCAGGCCTGATCTCTCAGCGGCTCAATGTGAAGATTGCCTGCAGAATGTGATTTCGATTCTCCTGACAAATCAAACGGAGAAAATCGGGGGCAGAATCTTGCTTCCGACTTGCTTCGCCAGGTTCGAGATATACCCGTTTTACAAAACCGTCTTGAACATCTTCTCGAACATCTCGGTAATGAACTCGACTCTTCTTCTTGTTTTTTTTTAAACTAGTTATGACGCATTTTTGTTCTGTTTTGACCACGTTTGGTGGCACGTAAAACATTTTATTGTCTATGCCATGCATATGCCAGATGCTAAATGTAATGCCATCATACTGATGAAGTCTTCAACTGATTAAATTACAGTCGAAAAGGAAAGGCATTCTTCGTCAAGATTAGTTATCGGGATCACTTCTGCAGCTTCGGCGATCGTGCTACTTTGCGCCGTGCTCTGTTTTGCCCTCAAAAGAGAAAGGAGCAAGAGAAACAATGTCGAAGAAGATCCAATCGGTAACAAATGGGAAAAATTGCACCACAAATCCTTAACTTTATTTACAGAATGCAATGAAGTTCATAGCCTTTTCAATTCATTTAATCAAGTCTCACACCTTTATCAAAAAGTGCAATCAAGTTTTAGGCACATTATTTGCTCCAATTAGTCCTTAACCTTTTTAGAAAATACAATGAAGCTCTAAAATTACGTGGAAAAGTGCAACTTAAAGAAACCACTGAAGTACTTTTCGAGTAACACAGGCTCATTTTAGGTACTACTAAAAGAAATGACTTTACTGCACTTTTAGAAGAGGGTTTATAAATAGGTTGAATCAACTTAATAGTTTAAGACTCAATTGCATTCCGTATATAAAGTATAGGGCTTCTTATGCAATTTTCCTGTGAGAAATGTCATAGATCTACTTTGCTTGCATATTAGTCTTTCCATTTACAGTTTATTCATATCGCAAAGTTGATGGCTTATGGTTACACAGCTGGAATCGAAATGTCCGAACTCCATTCCCTGCAATTTGATGTGAGTGCAATTGAAGCTGCAACAGGTTACTTCTCAGATCAAAACAAATTAGGGGAAGGTGGATTCGGTCCAGTTTATTGGGTAAGCAGTTTTTAACATGGAGATATGACATGAAGCACTACGCATGTTCTGCCTTTACATGACATTTTTGTTCATATTCTGTCTTTTGTAGGGCACACTCCTTGTGGGAGGAATATTGCAGCAAAAAGGTTGTCTCAAAGCTCGAAACAAGGCACGCAGGAATTCAAAAACGAAGTTGAATTGATAGCCAAGCTTCAGCATAGAAACCTAGTGAGGCTATTAGGATTTGCCATGGAAAGAGAAGAAACGATACTGGTCTATGAGCATGTGCCCAACGGAAGCCTTGACCAGTTGCTCTTCGGTTCGCGCCTCCCCTTCATCTTCTTTAAATATTATTCCATTCCTCTCAATTTAGTTCTTTCTTTCCAATCCTAGTCACCATCTAATAACATTTCCATGGTATGAGCAAAATTCAGTAGTTATGTCTTGCGGCATTCTTCATACATTTGACGATGGTTTCAAAAAGAAAATTAAATAGGACAATGACTTGTCAACTAGATTCAGACTTGAAGTTGGGCTTCTTCTGACTGTAAAATTTACAAATTCTGTCCTCCATAGACCCTCAGCAAAGCATACAATTGGATTGGTTGGCACGCCACAAGATCATGGTTGGGGTGGCACGTGGTCTTCTTTACCTTCATGAAGATTCTCGGCTCCGAATTATCCATCGCGACCTCAAAGCTAGCAACATTTTGCTCGATGACAATATGAACCCTAAAATCTCAGATTTTGGTATGGCTAGGATTTTTGGTGCTGAGCAGACTCAAGGAAGGACAAACAGAATTGTCGGAACTTAGTAAGTCAAATTTCAAAATACTTCAGTTCATAGTATGAACAACCCACTGGATAATTTGCAATAATTATGCCAACAAATTCAGAATTTAACTGGACTTTCTAATGCATAGACTATATTGAGCCTTAACATTTTGATCTTTAGGTGAATTATGCTGATTCACGAGAATCTCATCAAAATCTTCTTCTTTGTACTGTTTGCAGTGGCTATATGTCTCCTGAATATGCCATGTACGGGCAATTTTCAGTAAAATCCGACGTGTTCAGTTTCGGTGTACTAATGCTCGAGATCATAACTGGCAAGAAGAATCAGTATTCTTACATATCAGATGATGACGCAGGCCTTCTTGAATATGTGAGTAAAGTTTGATCCTACAATTTCGTTTGGTTTTCGTAAATTAATGGCCGTACCAACATATGTTCTAGGTTTGGGAACACTGGAGAAGTGGAGCACCATTGGGAATTGTGGATCCTATAATTAGTGAATCTATCTCGGTAACCGAAGTGATCAGATGTATTCACATTGGCTTGCTCTGCATTCAGAACGACAAAGAAGCACGACCTGCCATGGATACAATTGTTCTTATGCTTAGTAGTGCTGATTCTGTTAGCCTCCCCGTGCCTGAACAACCATTATTCTTTGTTCCAAGTGTGAAGAACAAACAACAATCTCAAGATCCAAACTCGAATGGATCCAGCAAGAAGCTCAGCAGCAGCAAGATAATCCCACAATGTTCAGTGACCAGCAGTTGTCTTACTGATGTGGCTCCTCGATAAATAATGGGAAAAGATGATGGAGCACGCTCGAAATCCAGTGATCAATGTACAATTCATGAGCCAAGAGGTCAAAACCAAGTATCGTACAAAGAATGCAAGCTCTCTTTTGCAAGGAACAAGGTTTTAAGCTCCAAATTACATGAGTGTGTTGAGGTCCAACCTCTATGAGAGTAACTGGAACCATTTAGATAGCAACAGATCGAAGAATAAAGTCGAGAACTCATTCTTCTGTTTTTAATTATAGACATTAAAGAAGCATTTCTCTCAACTTTTTAGTTTATCATGGTTTATCTTTTTCTCCTTCTTCAAGAAAATAGAAAAGATAGCTCTTGTAACAGTAGAATTCTATAGTTCTGCAAGCTCTCTTTTGCAAGGAACAAGATTTTAAGCTCCAAATTACATGAGTGTGTTGAGGTCCAATCTCTTTGAGAATAACCAGAACCATTTAGATAGCAACAAATCGAAGAATAAAGTAGATAACTCATTATTCTGTTTTTAATTATAGATATTAAAGAAGCATATTTCTCTCAACATTTTAGTTTATCATGGTTTATCTTTTTTTTCCTTCTTCAAGAAATAGAAAGGATAGCTCTTGTAACAGCCGAATTCTATAGTTCTGCATATAAACTAGGATTTTTGTCCATACTAGCATACTTTATTAAGTAATAGTAAGCGTCAAGAGTTGTTGATAAAGAAATGGATTGATAACCTTTTTTTTCCAGGTAAATCATCAAAAATTTGCCGACATTTTAGGAGACTATCAACTTTCTTTGACAGTAAGAAAATACCAACTTGCACTAAAATTATAGTTTTTATTTGCTTAACTTACCAACATTAAAAATTTATGGACTCTTATAGGAAAATACCAAATCTAAATTAGAGTATGGAACAAGATCACCAATAACACGATTCAGAATTTCTGCAAATATATTAGATACTCTGAAAAAGAACAATTAAGTGCTATTATTTTTGCTTTCACGATACAAATTTATCGTAGTTGTTCTCATTGTCCCGACAACTTTTGCTCTTATATCTTCTCTTTCTTGAAGGGTACACTTCCTTGTATACAAAATCAAAAGTGAAGTTGAACAAATAGCCAAGCTTCAACATATAACCTAATCAGGCTTATTAGGATTTTCCATGTAAAGAGAAATAATATTAATAGCCTACAATTGCCTAAGGGAAGCCTTGACCATTGCTTTTAGGTTGCCTCGCTCTTCTTTTCTTTAAAATGATTCCGTTCTTCTCTGCTTCGCTCTTTCTTCCCAATCTTTGATAACCAAGTAGAATTTTGTTTAACATTTAAACAAAAGCTTATATTACATCAAAGGCTGCTTCTGTGAGTTAATTCTAGTTTTTCACATATGATCATTCTCCCCCGTCCATTGCATAGTTTAGTTCATTATTTCCCCCTTCGCCATCTTAGAAGCCTACCTAGAGCTTCTCCTTGTCTATGTCCTCTATCCTCAGTGTGACATCCCAGATTTTCAGTCTTGTCTTCTACTGAATAAATCGGGCATTTCATTGACGCGCTTATAGGGCTGTTCTCAAAGCTGATCACTCTCGAGATAATTAGACTATCTAGGGAAGCCATTAAGAATTTTAAGGCAAATAAACTTGAGAATTTGACCAAGAATCGGCTGCTCGACCGTGTCCATCTTTAGAGGTCATTACGGCATAGATACAAATCGATTTGAGATCAGAGATAGGTTGGTTTGACTGAGATGTGTGGCTAATCGTGGGTGACATCACTAAATTGGATCTCGTCGACCGACACTAGACTGATTTTCTTATTGTTTTGGTACCATGTGTCCGTATTTGAATTCTCGAGATTTTCATGACAATCGAGAGTCACCAATGTGTCGAGTGGGTTCATTGTGGCTCGAAGAAAATCGACCACGGGTCATTTGCACTAAAAATTTCTGAAAGTTACCCGGTAGCCTAGGTCACGCTAAAAACGCGTCGAATGGAAATTAACCGTGAATTCGAGTTTGATTTTAGCAATTGAAAGTTCTGTGGTGTCACAAGCTATTTTAGGAACGTTGACTCAGTCTCAAAAGATTTTTCGAAGATTCCGAGATTTTTACGAAAAATCAATTTGGACGTCGTGGAAATTCAAATGGGCTAAATCGATGGAAATTGGGACTTCTAAGCCGAGCCTTTGAGTGTCGGGGGATTGCAGAAATTTGTTCGGGATTTTTCTCCATCAAAATCAGACCTCAATTTAGGAAATCGAGTAAGGAAATTGAATTTAATATGGTGAAATTTGAAGTTGGGTATAAGGCTGAAAAATTTGGAATTTTGATTGGGATTATTGGTAGAAAATTGGGTGGAAAGTATAAGGGGACATGGAGTTAATGGAAGAGATAAGAATTGCTATCCTTGGGCCCCCTTTGGCTTCTCCCACACACTCGACCGGTCCCTTTTTCTCCCTCGTGCGATCTGTGCCTCATCCAAAAAGATCAGCTGTCTCTGCCTTGCTTTTCATTTCTTTTATTTATCTCACCCACCGAAGCCTCGGACGAAGACCATCATCGCCTGCCTCTCTTCCATTTCGTTGCTGCATCATCCATCTTCGCGTAGGGCTGCTTCGCCGAGTCAACTTCAGCCTCACGCGTCCAAACAGCAAACGAAGCAGCTTCACGTGCGACGTCCCTTGCGGTTGCCTCGTCCAGCGCGCGTCCACGAAGTCCACCGAGGCCATCTTCAACGCCTCTGCCCTTTCTTTCATTTCTTCCTCTTGAAGACCGTCCCACCTCCACTAGCCGTTGTTCCCTCTCAGTCAACCAACTTGCTCCTCAACCTGTTGACCGTAAGTCTCCACTTTCGGCCACGTTTCTCTGCAGCCAAAGCTCACCAAAGAAGCCCCACCGTTGACCCTCATCTTCACACGTTCAGCCCAACAGCGGCATCCCATTGAAGCAGCCCATCAATTGTCATCCTCAGCCCGTGCAAGCCCAGTCCAGTCGAATCTTCATCAGCCCAATTCCAGCAAGTCAATTGAAGCCCAAGAATTTCAAGCCCAAGCCCGCGAAGCCAAGCCCAACCGCAAGTTTAGCTCAAGCCGCGAGGTCAGCCCACTTCAAGCCCAGCCCGTTTCAGAAACAAATCTCAGTTGGGCTGAGATTTGTTGGGTCCGTTTTAGGCCCGGCCCGAGTGTTTGCCGACACCGCCGAAAATTTGGATTTCGGCCACCGTCACGATGATCCAGTCTCCGCTTTTAACCAAGTGAGTTTTACTCACTAATGCTTTCTTAGTTTGCTAATTATGCCTAAGGGTTGGTTAGATTTAATTAAATGCAATTAAGTGGTTAGATTAATTTAGATAAATTAAATTAGAGACTTCATGATGCATGTTAAGTGATTAGAAATAGACATTAACAAGTAAGTATGCCATGTTATTTTATTGAGCAGTCTCGGTAATTTTCCTCGTCTTGGCCTCCAATTAGGCATTTTGGGCCTAAATTGGATTTTTAATATTTATTTATTTAATTTTCGAAATTAATTATTTAATTAATTATTTTTTCGGAAATTTAACCAGGATGGCCGGTGACTAGAATTTTATGCGATGATCGTGGTGTAGTCCGTTTATTTAATTGAGCTTTATTTGTGCTAGATAAATTTATGAGTGATTTTAGGATTTATTCCTAAATTGAATAATCTTTGGTTATTAATTGAAAAATAACCGGGTATCGGTTGACAATGCCAAAAATGTTTTGGTAGACTATAGAAAATGGTGGGATTTATAGAAATGAAATTATTTTATTTTGGTAAAGGCCGATCGTGTACTTGCGCACGATATTTTATCGGGTATCTTTGATACTAAGGAATTAGGCCAAGATATTATGAAATTGAGGAATTTAATTATGAAGTCTGAATATCGTTGGCCGTGGTTGAAAGGGTTGAGTGGGGCCAGCGAATTTGAATTTCGAAAGTCGAGTGGGACCAGTTTTAATTTCGAAAGGGTCGAGTGGGATCGTAAAGCCATTGAATTTCGAAAGGGTCGAGTAGGACCGTAAAGCCATTGAATTTTGAAAAGGGTCGAGTGGGACCGTAAAGCCATTGAATTTCGAAAGGGTCGAGTAGGACCTATGTCACGCCCCGAACCTCGAGCGTGCGCACATCCCTCGGTGGTTGAAAGAATTTTGCGACGTTCCCGAACTCGTTGTCGACTCTTTTCATTTTATTGCACATGCGGAAGCGAATTAACTAATCCCCTAACAACCACAAACATGGGATAGAAAAGCAGGACAACCAATTTCAAATCAAATACACTTTTATAAACACTTCATGCTTGTACAGAGGTCTATGTCATAAAGAACTACCGAAGCCACCTATCTTCCCGACCCTTCTACGCTTCAAGCTCTTGGCTCTTCACACTAGGGACCTGAAAATGGTTATTCAATATAGCAGGTGAAATAAATCTCGGCGAGTTTCACCCAAGCCCGGTTAGTACACCAACTCAACTCAGGTATCTATCCAAAACAACCCCACCACAAGCAACAACCAACAGTCGATTCGCATGCAACCTCACCTGGTATGTCCATACCCTACACGTTATAATTCAGCACGATACACATAATGCACATGGCCATTAGATGATACATTTCATCAATCATATACGAGTCGCATCACAAGCGATCTCACCTAGCCATTGCCACACCCTGCATGTTATCGATTTATGCGTGCGTGCTATAAATAATGTGCTTAACTCATGTATGACCGAAATCGCAGATGCCATGATTCTCATGCGTTCTTGCACATTAGCACAGTTCAAAAACACCATGCATATACTCAATGCATACAACAATTGAAACACCTCACTCATCTCAGTCAACCACAGGGGTCCTGATTATTAGACCAAATCGTTATAACACGTCCCATACTGTGCCACATAATTTCGTCCCATAATCCGGCGCGTCAATAACATTCAGCATGCGTTTCAAATTGTTATTCATTACCACTCAATGGCATAGCCTACTCGCGGTTTAGCTATCTACTAACATTAATGCCAGGCATCGTCTCTCCCCTTGGAGCACGGCTTCGTCACTACATCGACGGCATTCTCGAAGGAGCATCGGTCTAGTCGGCCTAGTCGGCCTAGTCTCTACTGCGACCGGCATCCATTGTGCAGGCATCCCATATAAGGGCATGTCCAGCTCAACAGCCTAGGACAGTTTCCTCTTAGCCAACACACGACAATTCAATATCGGACCAGGACACTTTGCATTTCACTCAAATGCCCTGATTAAAATAGTAATCCTAGTCTCTTTCCTTCGTATTAAAAACATCTAAGAAAGTAGTCGTGCGTGGGCACACACTAATTTGAAGTAGAAAACTGATATTTTCCTTTTTCAAACCCTACTATTCGATATAATACTTAAAATCCATTTTCAGTGTCAAAACCCGACACCCGGGATTTTTTGAATAAATACCAAATTTTCCAATCATCACATAATTGCACAATCATCACTCAATTCATGCGGATGTCCATGGATTTACTCATTCATTTCCTTCATAAAATCAACACACATGAATTTTGGACATTTTTCGTATTTTGGATGAACAGTGCATGTGAACGATGCTCGGTGATCGGTGCACGTGAACAATGCACGTGCTCGTGAACAGTATTTTTCCAGAATTTAATAAACCATAAATTATATTCAAAAATTAAAAAAAACATTAATTAAAACAAACAAACAATTAATTAAGCAAAACAAGCTTAATTAAACACATAAGCACAATTAAGCAAATAAAGCGAGATTAAGCTAAACTAATCTAATCCATCCATCTAACCACCTATCTTAGGGCTAATACAACTTAATTAAATCTCCTAAACTAGAATTAAATCTAACTAAACTAACCCTAAGCAAGTTTAGGCACTAATCGAAGGATTAGAAGCTAAAATCACCCATTAAGCGGGCCGGAGGCACCGACACGGCAGTGATGATGGTGGATACGCACCGGGACCTCTACCACGACGATCTAAGGTGGTCCCAAGCTCAACACAGCAACCACAGCCTCTGTCTCCCTCTGAAATTCTGAAAAACAGCCCTGTCGGAGGAGAAAACAAGTTGAATGGCTTGGCCGGAGCTCCAGCGAGGGGGTTGGCCAGCAACCAGCGGCACCTGGGGGTCAAGGGGGAGTGGTTGGTAGCTGCACTAGGTGAAAGAAGGATCGGAATGGGAGAAAATGGACCGAAATCGTGAACCAGGCGGAACTGGGCGGAACTGGGCGGTACCATGGCCGGTGGCTTGTCGCCGGATTTTGGGATGACCAGAGAATCGTTTCGGCAAACGGTTGGGTGCTCTAGTACGAAGTCGAGTCCTCTTTATGGTGGTAGGTGGAGCGTAGCCTGATTATTACGGGAAGACCACTTTTAACTCGAGTTTTGTACGAAAGGTCAGTCTGGAGCAGAACGGTTTCAGGCGGTCGGACTGCCGCTGACTTCTGGGTGGAATTCGGGACGGCTGGAAAATCGTTTCGATGAACGGCCAAGTCCCCCTGCACAGTATGGATCTCCTGAAGACAATGATGGGTGGAACGAAGGCTGATTCATCCGGAAAGCCAACAATCAACTCGGATCTTTGGAGGAAGGTCTATAGGAGCAAAATTGGAGGAAGGAGAACGAGGAGAGAGAGAGCTCTGTCGAGGGAGAGCCGAATGAGGAGAGAGAGAGAGTGAAGTGAGGGATGTGAAGGCCTCATCAATGCTTGCCCAACTCCCCATGCAAGTCTCCTCACCTTCTCTCTCTTCCTTTGCCCTTATCCACTTGCTTTTAGGGGCAATTTGGTCATTTCACCTTGCACCAATTTACCAATCTAACCTTGGGTTGAAATTGGTGGATGGGCCTAGGAATTGGGCTTGGCCATGAATAGAAGTGGGCTTAGAAATTTATTGGGCTCAAAGTTGGACCATGGGATTTGAAAGATGAATAGTTGGTTTAGGCCCAATGGGCTCATTTGATTGTCTTAGGCCCATACTGGCTTGGCCCGGCCCACGTCCTCACGGGCTTACTTTCTCGGTCAAAAATCCCTTTTTCAATTGCTTGGCTTCATTGGCTCTGTCGACTATTGAAGCAGCTTCATCTAATGTCTATCCTGGACATTCCTGATAATTCGAAGCCCAATCTTTAGTTCTCATGCCATGTAAATTTCGCCCAATGCCATTTTGGGTACAACTCAGATTGACGGGCGGCTCTGAGGATTCCCGCGTGATCGACTCGTATCAAACCACGTTCAAGACATCTCGACGCATAGACGTCCTTGACTGCATGAAATTACGGAGGATAGATTCTCATTTCAAAGTACATGATTATTGAGGATCGACATAGGGTCGTTCGCGGGTTCGATAACAATAAACGGAATCACCCATTGTTCCATTATGTTCTGTCCGCGAATTGACTTCTAGTCGTCCTTAGAATCGGCCTGCCTATCTACAGGATCGTCCTCACACAAGTCTCATGGTTAAGTTGTTTTCCCAGGTCAAGTTCTTTAGTTGTACGAGTTCTGTCCTCATTAGCATTTCCCCTCAAGGTCAGTATCTCAGGAATGATCAATTCCGAGTGAGATCAACCAACAATGCATTGACGAAATTCACATCCATTCATTCCTCAGAGGACTCGAATTTCAGGATGTCACACCGTAAAGCCATTGAATTTCGAAAGTGTCGAGTGGGACCGTAAAGTCATTAAATATTGAAAGTGCCAAGTGGGGCCGTGAAGCCACTAAATCTAAGGAAGTTGCTTGGTAGGGTTGTGATTACCACCTATTATTAAGTTGTGTCCTAAGGAACGTGATTTATAATTGGGGACTGAGTTGGAATAGTTGAAATGACCGAAAGTGGTCTCGTTGCTATGTAGCCCAAGGCTGGTAGGGACCACCTTGAGCTTTCAAACTTCCCACAAAATGCTGAAAATATTTTTCTTTTCCTAAATTGCCCTCATTAATTTTTTATATTTCCTTTATTGCCCTTGTATTTATTTATTTTTTTAATTGAAAATTCAGCAGCCCTTGCCGGACCGGCGGCGGGCGACGGCCGCCATGGCCCGTCGGCCGAGGTCGCCCGAGGTCGGGCGACCTCCGACGAGGGTCGCGCGACCCGGCCCGAGGGCCGCCGGAGGTCTCCCGACCTCGGGCGACCTCGGCGAGGGTCGCCGACCCGGGCATACCCGCGACCGCCGCCCGGGTCTCGCGGCCGTAGGCAGCCCTCGCCCGGGTCTCGCGAGGGTCGCGCGACGGCGGGTCGTGCGACCCTCGCGAGACCTGCGAGGGCGCCCGCGGCCGCGAGACCCAGCGGCGGTCGCCCGGGTCGCGCGGGCCCCGGGTCGAGCGACCCTGGTCGCCCGAGGCTCGGGCGACCTCCCAGGCCCCCGGCTGGGTCGCGCGACCCTCGCCGAGGGTCGCCCGAGGTCGGGCGACCTCCGCGTCCCCTCGACCGGGTTGCGCGACCCTCGCCGAGGTCGCCCGACCTCGGGCGACCTCATCCGACGGCCGCCGGCGCGATCCGGCTCGGCTGGCGCCGCAGCCCTTCGCCGGTCCGGCAAGGGCTTAGCTGAATTTTCAAAAAAAGAAAAAAAAGAAAAAAAGAAAAAAAGGAAAAAAAAAAAAATATATATATATATATATTATATATACCCATCAAAGCCCTTGCCAAAGTCTTTTTACCAAACACACATTCAACTCAAAGTCCATTTGCAAAAAATTTTTACCAAACACAATTGCATTTTCCCCAAGTAGCTTTAGGCTTTCAGCATTTGCATTGGACTCAAAGCCCATTGCAAATGCTGAACCAAACGCAGCCGTAATCAACTAGGTCGATTAATCATGGCTCTAATATGATGTTATGAATTGATTGATTGAATGGAAATGACCGGTGTTGATATGTAATCGACTAGGTCGATTTGATCGATGCTTCAATCTGTGATGTGATTATTTGGATGCCTATTGAACTGTACTGATTGCAGGTTGGAACTGAGGCCAAGGTAAGTCCTCTGACTCGTGTTGTGCTTAGGCAGCCTAAGGTGTATTGGCTTACTAATCGGATCTTAGGGGGTAGAACTTGCTGATACGTTGTCTCATTGGTTATCAATAACCATTTTCAGTCCCCATGTGACTTGGATTTTGAAGATCTCGAAAGTTCGGTGCTGTCTATTGCCAAAGGCTCCAGTTGGAGTATGGAGGATGATGAAGAGGATGACGGGGACCGTAGCTTGTAGAACCCCACTTCTACTTGTAGACATTGTTTTAAACTGGCTTAATGTGAATTGAACTTAATTGTTCACTTTGTATATATATGTGCACTAGTTTGCAATGTATATAAGAGTGAAGGTTTGAAATTTAGTCCTCCAGTTCTATCCCAATGTTTTATTGTTTGGGAATTTAATAATTGCTTCCCGCATGCATTAACAAGCTCAAACTTATGCTAGGAGAAGTATAGCCAAAGTGCCAAAAACAAGCTTGGCACGGAGGGACACCAAAGTGCCAAAACTCGCTTGGACACTTAAGTGCCAAAAGTTAGGAAAGTGACACTTAAATGCCAAAATCAGAGCAAAATGGATCACTTAAGTGCCATTTCGATGAAAATTTGGCCAAAATGCTTATGTGGCGATTTTCCGACGAAATAAGTGCAAAACAACGTCGTTTTGCACGTTGACTGTGACTATACAATACAAAAACGACGTCATTTTGGTGCTGATGTGGTAAAAAATAATAAAAATGAATTAAATTAAATTTAAAACTAAATTTATTTAAAACATTTAAAAATAAAAATACAAATATTAAAAAAAAAAAAAAAAAAAGGGAAGGCTGAGAGCGAGCCCTCGCCATCGCTGCCGGAAGGGCTAGCGACGGAGGGGGAGGGTCACCGGGGAGCAGGCCCTCGCCCCCGATCCGGCGGGGGTCGTGGGGCCCTCGCTTGGCCACCGCCCGCTAGCCAAGCTTGGAATTTTATTCATCATGAAAAAAGCTTGAGGTAAATATATTATAATAGTCATAGTTTGAGATTTTTGGTGATTTCCCCCTTTTTTTAGTTAATGTTGTCTAAAAAGTGGTTCAATGCGGTCATTCCGTCAAAATTATTGACAGACTATGCTGAAGTGGACGAAATATGGTGTTGTTTATGATTCATCATCATTTATATTCAATTCTATCTCCATACTTTGTTTATTTGCTCAATTTTAGTTCATGAACTGCTTTCTTATTCCCTCTCTTAAGTGCGCTATGCCAAATTTAGATATAATCCCGACACAAATTGTTTATTTAATTATGTCACAATATTATAGTAAAACATAAAAGTAATTAAATGGCTTACACAGCACATACCATTTCAGATATAAGTTCTTATATATATGAAAATGATTACTTATGTTGACATGTTGTAAGTATCAATTCTGAATATATCTAAGCATGTCATGTAAATATAGGGAACATTTTAAATTGACTAAACGAGACTAATCGTGTTATAAATGGATAAAAGGGTCAATTCATGCATGACATGAATAGGTTTTATTACGTGTTAACAAGTGTAGTGTGATGTCTTGTTGAGGGGTTGTGTTGAAAATTACCAGTCTTAAATATGAGTCATCAAGATTTATCTTGAAGAGTACTTGATGACTCTAACCATGCTTAACCAAAGTATGTTAGAGAGAAGAACCAAAACATAATACTTTAACGTCGACATTGAACAAGCAAGTAAAGTTGAAGTACGAAATTGAATAAGGCATAATTTAACGGCACTATCAATAAATTTTGTTAGATATTTAACAGAAGGGTAGCGTTAAACAAAACATAAAATATCCATGAAGGACGTTCGGAAAAAAATAGTTCGGATGACACGGAATGGTGAGCAAAAGTTCAATGCTACTCACGCCATAACTTCTGCAAATATCTTCCCTTTTTTTTTTTTTTTTTTTTTCTGGATTGATTAGATGTTAGCAGGTCCCTTGCATTTTCGTGGTTGTTTCTCTTTTTCCATGGAATGATGCCTTGTCGGTGACTTTTGAAAGAAACATGTTATGGAAATAGTAGTTGTCCTGCCTTTAATAAAAGAGAATGGTGGATATGAATTTTTAGAATACATATTCTTTCAATTGTAGAAATGGATGTGACCATCAATTATCGGTAATGCAAAGCTGGAAAGTTAATCACTCTTGGATATTATTCGGGAAAAAAATTCGACCTATAACAATTTATCGAATATGAATACAAAGATGGACGATGTGATTGACATAAGCAGTTTTCCAAGGTTTGATCCGTAGACAACAACGTGTCAAATTTTCCTCCACGTTGACCTAGTCGCCTCTAAATCCATCTTTATGTAACTATCAATGAAAGAAATAAAGTCCTAGCTACATATAACAAAGGAACCTTACTCGAACATTCTTGGCTGATAAATGTGAATGCCGGAATTTTTTTTTTTTGGTGGAATAAAAGCAAGAGTTTGTTTAGGATTTTACTTTTTAGGGTTTTCTATTTTCAATTTTTGCGGATGACCCAATTTGTATTCTATTCAATGTGAAATATAATCATGGACGACGTCAGTTTTCTGAGGTCTGAACGGTAGACAACATGTCAAGTTTTCCTCCCACTTTGGCCTAGCCGCCCCTAAATCCATCTTTATGTAACCATCAATGAAAGAAATAAAGTCCTAGCTACAGAAAACAAAGGACCCTTACTTGACTTTCTTGGCTGATAAATGTGAATGCTGGAATAATTTATTGTGGAAAAAAAAAAAAGAGTTTGTTTAGGAGTTTACTTTTCAGGGTTTGCTATTTTCAATTCTTGCGGATGGCACAATTTGTATTTTAATCCATGTGATATATCCAAAATTAGAACTAAGGTAATAAAGTATTCATTCGACATAATGTACTTTCTTATTCTTTCTTTTTTTGTGAAGGGTTTTGTTAACAAGTGCACTGGTTAAACAAACAATGAAGGAAAGCTTACAATTTTTGGTCCACTATGCTTATTATGGTATGTTTTATCACTATCTTGAAGGTTCAACTCTTCCTAAGTAAGCATGGTTTACTATACAATTAAAAGATTCAAGTAGAATTTTTCCTAACCTACCTGTCCAATAACTTTTCCTTTAGAAAAATACTCAAATTGGCCTTATTTTTTTGCATCAACTCCACTCGACTCCCTTTTTTTTTTTTTTTTTTTTTTTTTTTTTTTTCTAATATCACTTATTTACACTCTAAGCATTGGCTCTAGAAGCCAATTTGTACCTGACATTAGTTCCCATTATAACTTCGATGACGAAATCCATATATTCCTTCCAAAATTGGCAAAATTTTAAGTTTCTCACCCACTCGAAAATCCAATATCAATTTAAAATGTAATTAGGCAAATCCTAAATCAAAAACCATATTACACCGATTGATGTCGTCACCTGCTGCGTAAGGATATCCACGTCGCTCGTTGTCAGCCACCAGCAATCTTTGATGCTTTCACCCTCCCTTCCTCCCACACTCCCTCTCTAATGATCCCAATTAAGGATGGGTTTCGTCAAATGTGAACCAATGACAAAATATTTATTCAAAAAGATAATTGACTAGAATTTAATCAACGATGAAATACCTTTCGAATACATATGAATTGCTGTGTGAATCGATAAAAGATATGAAGTCATTTGTTGAATTTGGATAGAAAAGTACATGATAAGAAATTTAAAGTTATCAAGATTGAAGGAAAAATCGTGATCGCCATCATTTTAGGAAATAATGTCGGCCCTCGAACGGTTTCAAAGGTTAAATTCAAGACAAAACACTTTTCCAATGAACTAGACCCCGTTTGACCTCGGCCGTTGGTGCAGCCCACGCGGACATTCACTTTCCCGTTTTCCTATTTGTGTTTTACATGTTGTCTTTTGGACGGTGGCGAGTCGCTGTGGCGAACGGTGGGCGCAGCAATATACAAATAAAATGAGGCATTCACATGCTAAATAGCATCGACACGGACACGCGACACGCGACACGATACGACACGACACTCTTCTTCCTAAAACTGAAAAAAGCAACCTCAGTAAAGTAACAGCCAAAAACCCTAGCAATCGTCTTCTCCTCTCCCTTGCTCGGTCTCTACCTCTTGATCTTTGCTCTCTTTTAGGCGCCTCATCATAATCGCTTGCTGTTGCCTCGCCTCCATTACCCCCTTTGCCGTTGTAGCCTCACATCTAGCTCTCCATTGCGGCATTGCAGTTCTCCATCTCGACGTTGCAGTCGGCAGTCACAGCCTTCTCGATCGTCTTGGTCTTTGCTCTTCCACTACCCCCCTCGCCGTTGCTCGCAGCGTCGCCTTGGCTCCCTCACCCTTGCCTCCACCCTCCTTCACCTTCTTCCCTTCACACTTGCAGACCCGCCCACAAACCTCCGGACACACGCGTCGGAGCGTGTCTGAAAGATGTTGACCGCGTGTCTGACATGACACAGAGGCCCTCTGAACGTGTCCGTACTTCATAGCTCACATGTATACAGTTTGTGATTTTGGTGAACAGATTCATTTCATAAGTAGATGAGAGTTATTATTTCCCGATAAGTGAAAAATATTTTGTGCTAGTTATGTCACTCACATATTTCTTATTATTTTTGCAGTGTATTTCAAAATAATTTTTTTTAGGATTTGATTGTATTATCTGAAAATTTTAAAATTCAATTATATTTTTATGATAATTTTAGAGGTCAATTGCACTCTTATGACAAATTTTATAGTTTTTAATACACTTGTACCCACTTTTTGTTTCGGTGATTTTAGTCAATGCACTTTTTCGACAATAAAGTAAGTCCCACCGTCCAGTTTCTGTGTTAGTGTTTCCAGGAACCATCCTACACGGCTATACATAACGGAGAACGTCGAAATTATCTAACTCGTCTGGAAACCTGAATTGCACCTGAAGTGCAGAATAACCATAGAATTTAGATATCGGAGAACTGCCCCTTTCAGCTAAGTCGCCCCCGAAATGACAAAGCTTTTTGCAATTTTTATTTTCATGGTTAGCTTTCTCGCCCTGGAAACCGAGTCAACCATTACTATCAGCGAGTATTTCTGCCTAAATTCGAGCACTTTCACACTGAATAGCACCTACGAGGGGAATCTCAGCCTTCTCCTTCAATCCCTTCCCTCTCACACCAACTCGAGCAATGGATTCTTCAACACGAACACGAGCATGGGGGAGCCAAACGACGACGAAGCTGTATATGGCAGATTCCTATGCAGGGGAGATGTCACCAAGGAAGTGTGCCTGGAATGTGTGAAAGCTGCTAGTGTCAGTATCAAAGAGAAATGTCCTATGGTCAAAGCGGCCATCCTCTGGTACGACGAGTGCATGTTGCAGTATTCTAACCGTAACTTCTTCCCAGCGACGGATGAAGTGCCTATTCTGGAAAGTTATAATCGGCGGAATGTGAACCAGCCCACCGATTTCATGAAACTGTTGGAGAAAACATTGAAGCAGTTGATTACTCGGGCTGCTAAAAGATCCGATAAGAAGTATGCTTCCAAAGAGGCCCCCGTCAAAGGATACAGGGACGCTACTCTGTATACGTTTGCCCAGTGCAGGCCTGATCTCTCAGCAGCTCACTGCGAGGATTGCCTGCAGAATGTGATTTCGATTCTCCTGACAAAACAAACTGGGAAAATTGGAGGCAGAATCTTGCGTTCGAGTTGCTTCGCCAGGTTCGAGATAAGCCCGTTCTACACAGGTAATGAGCTCAAAATTTTCGTTTCACTAGTTCTAACTCGTTTCAATTTACTGATTTGACCACGTTTGGTGGCACGTAAAATATTTAATTGCCGGTGCCATATATTTGCCAGATGCTGAACGTAATGTCATTATACTAATGAAGCATTCAACTAATTAAATTACAGTCGAAAAGAAAAGGCATTTTTCATCAAGATTAACTTTCGGGATCACTTCTGCAACTTTGGCGGTCGGTCTACTTTGTGTCATTATCTGGTTTACCCTCAAAAGAGAAAGGAGCAAGAGAAACAATGTCGAAGAAGATCTAATTGGTAAGAAATGGGGAAAATTGCACCAAAAGTCTTACACTTTATAGTTTATTCGTATCGCAAAGTTGATGGCTATTTGCTACACAGTTGGAAGCAAAATTTCAGAACTACATTCGTTGCAATTTGACGTGGGCACAATTGAAGCAGCCACAGATTACTTCTCGAATTGCAACAAATTAGGGGAAGGCGGATTCGGTCCAGTTTATAGGGTAAGAAGTTTTTAACATAGAGATATGACTTGAAGCACTATGCATGTTCTGTCTTTACATGACATTTTTGTTCATATTCTGTCTTATGTAGGGTACACTCCCTTGTGGGAGGAAAATTGCTGCAAAGAGGTTGTCTCAAAGCTCGAAACAAGGCGTGCAGGAATTCAAAAATGAAGTTGAATTGGTAGCCAAGCTTCAACACAGAAACCTAGTGAGGCTATTAGGATTTGCCATGGAAAGAGAAGAAACGATACTGGTCTATGAATATGTGCCCAACGGAAGCCTAGACCAGTTGCTCTTCGGTTAGCACCTCTCCCTTCATCTTTTTTAAAAATGATTCCATTCCTCTCAGTTTAGTTCTTTCTTTCCGATCCTGGTCACCATCTTATAATATTTCCAAGGTATGAGCAAAATTCAGAAGTTATGTCTTGGGGCATTCTTCATACAATTTGACGACGGTTTCAAAAGAAAATTACATGTGACAATGATCACTCGTCAATCAGATTTAGACATGAAGTAGAGATTCTTTTGACTCTAAAATTTACATAATTCTGGCCAACACAGACCCTCAGCAAAGCATACAGTTGGATTGGTCGGCACGACACAAGATCATGGTTGCGGTAGCACGTGGTCTTCTTTACCTTCATGAAGATTCTCGGCTTCGAATTATCCATCGTGACCTCAAAGCTAGCAACATTTTGCTCGATGAAAATCTAAACCCGAAAATCTCGGACTTTGGTATGGCTAGGATTTTTTGTGCTGAGCAGACTCAAGGAAGTACAAACAGAATCGTCGGAACTTAGTAAGTTCAATTTCATATTACTTTGGTTCATGGTAAGAACAACCCAATAGATAATTTGCGATAGTTATGCTAACAGATTTGCCATTTAATTAGATTTCCAATGCATAGATTATACTAAGCCTTAACATCTTGATCTTTAAGTGAACTAGGCTCATTCACAAGAATCACGACTTAGTCTTTGTCTTTGAATTGATTCGCAGTGGCTACATGTCTCCCGAATACGCCATGTACGGACAATTTTCAGTAAAATCCGATGTGTACAGCTTTGGTGTGCTAATGCTCGAGATCATAACTGGCAAGAAGAATCGGTATTCTTACATATCAGATGACCATGAGGGCCTTCTCGACTATGTAAGTGCAATTTGATCATACAATTTTCTTTGTTTTTTTGTAAATTAATGATAGTACCAACATATGTTCTAGGTTTGGGAACAATGGAGAATCGGAGAACCATTAGAAATTGTGGATCCAACAATCGTTAAATCTTACTCAGTAAACGAAGTGGTCAGATGTATTCACATTGGCTTGCTCTGCATTCAAAATGACAAAGAAGCCCGACCCACCATGGATACAGTTGTTCTTATGCTTTGTAGTGCTGATTTCGTTAGCCTCCCCTTGCCGGAGCAACCTACATTCTTCATCCCAAGTGTGAAGCACAAACAAAAATATCAAGATCGAAACTCGAATCAATCCAATGAGAAGCTCAATAGGAGCACGATAATACCGCAGTATTCAGTGATCAGTGGTTGTCTTACTGATGTGGCTCCTCGATGAAGAGCGGGAAAAGATCATGGAGCACACTCGAAATCCACCGAGCAATGTACAATTCATGAGCCAAGAGGTCAACACCAAGTATCGTACAAAAAATGCAAGCTCTCTTTTGGAAGGAACAAGATTTTTAAGCTCTAAATTATAGTGTGTTGAAGTCCATTCTCTATGTGAGTAACCGCAACTATTTAGATAGCAACAAATCAATGTATAAAGTAAATAACTCATTCTTCTGTCTTTCATTATGAATGTGAGAGAATCATATTCCTCTCTACTCTTTAATTTATTACGGTTTATCTTCGTTTCTTCTTTAAGACAAAGGAAAGGATAACTCTTATAACGGTAGGATGCTATTTTTCCGCATATAAAATAAAGTATCCTTGATTTGAGATATTGATAAGGTGAATACCCAGTATATTCAATGCTAGGCTTATAATGAGTAAACGATGTTTCCTTGCAGATTTCAAACTTGTCGTAAAAAAAAAAAAAAAAGAGGAATGAAATAGTGAATCAAGATCTAGATGGATCCCTATTTTTGCTTTTTTCGGGTGCAATATCGAAAGCAGTATTCCATCCGTGCAAACGACTTACTTCTTACGACTTTTTTTTTTTCCATACTAGTAAATTTTAAGAGTAGGTGTACTAAAAGTCTTCAAACTTATCATAAAAGTGCAATCAAGTTTTAAAACTTATTATAAAATGCAATCAACTTTTGCTTGTCTGGACATTAAGAGCTGATATTTATAAGACTTGTTCTTTAATCGAGTTGCTTTTCCTATTGTTATCAGGCGTGATTTATCCTATGTTTTGATTATTCAAACTAGGTGACTTCCTATATCTTTAATTTTGTGATCTTAGTCATTAACACTTTGCATAACAATATAATCATCCATGGCATAGGAAGGGTGGTTTCGATTGGGGTCTTTTTGAGATTTGAAGAGAAACGGGGATTGTATTGAGAATTTGCTTGTGCTTTTGGTAGTTTGGTACAAAGATTGGCTCTTTTTCTCTCTTTCTTTTTGAAGATCATTTCATTAAGATACTAGGGTCTGCATGGTAACACTCCAGTTTTTATATTTTTTTATTCTTTTATTCCCTGTAATAAAAAAGAGCATAAATTTATTTGGTAACGTCAGTTAATTTTTCTATTATCAAGAGTACAAAAGTAACCAATGAATAGATTTGAAACAAAAGTAAGAAGTAGAAAAAAGTAGCTTCTTATTTTCGAGAACAGATTCTAACAACAATCTTTTTCTTTTTTTCTTTTTTTTTTTTTTTTTTTCTTTTTCCTCTTCTAATCGGTCAGTGGAGATTAGCCACCCGCTGCCACCACCAATCACCCATCGCCACCACCGTTGGCTAGAGGAGGAGAAAGAATAGAGGAAAAAAAGAAAAGAAAAGAAAATATAAAAAAATTAAAATATTAAAAGAAATTCTATGGCACAAAAAAAAATTGTGGATTGTATCAAATGTTCATTTTCATTTTGGGATATAAATTTTGTATAGTTACCAAATACGTTATTTTACTTAAAAATTGTTCTAGAGAATATAAATAGGAAAAAAAAACTATTTATAAAAAGAAATTTTCTCCAGAACAAAAGTATTACCAAACGTATGTTCAAGAAAACTAGGAACAATCAAATAATCATGTGTGTGGGAAAGGCCCACTTCGAGCTTCAAGTCTTCAAAACAACCCTAGTGGGACTCCCTTGGGATCTCGGAGAAAATATTAGGTAGGTGAAATACTCTAAGCAAAATGGAAAATCATATAAAATTTGACACATGTCACCAATCCGCACCCATGCTAATGAAATTCGAAATTTTGTTTTGCCCACTCCTCTGTTTCTCTCTTCCAAAAAACTTGGCCTACCTCCACGCACGCTTAGACAAACTCTCTCTCTCTCCCCATCGCCCCCGACGCGACGCCAATGCCATTTCGCCTCCCTCCCATGACCTCCCCTCCCCTCTCTCTCTCTATCCATTCTGGTACAAAGCCCTTATCTACCATCTCCTCTCTGATTTACATGGACTTACTCTTTCTTTTTTTATTCCTATATCTGTGATTGCAGATGACATGATTGCGTTCTCATTTTCAACTCACAGCGAGTGGAATGCCCAGCACTGCGAAAAGCACCAAAGCGCCGACCTTCACCCCTCGCACGGAGCAAGGCTTCAGTCTGAAGCCCTGTCGATCACAACTGGGTCCTGTTGCTGCCTCCACCTTCGCTGGTCACCTCTCGAAGCCCCATCAGTGGCTCCAACGAGCTCGAGTTGAATTTTGTGCGCACTTTGCTCCTTTCTCTCAGCTGGTTTTGGGAAATCAAGTGATGAAGAAGAAGCTTCTCCATTTTTTTCTTTTTTTTCTTGGTGATATTTCTTCTTGTTTTCGCCCAACCCATATCCCTGCTTCGACATCACCGTTTGAAAAGCTCCTCTGCCATTGCTAAGCTGAAAATGCTCTTGTTCTTTTATTACCACATTCTCTGTTGAAGTACGTTTCGTTTGAAACTATACACTCTTCTTTTCTTTTCCCTCTTCTTCACTCGGTTTTGATTTCGAGTTCAAATACCCCTTTTTTCAAACCTACGTAAGCTCAAGATGCTTCACCTTTGTGAGCTCATTCGGATTGGTTCGCTCCTGCATTTTCCAGATTCTTCTCCAAATCCGATCCGTATGCAGGTAGGTTAAATTTTGGTTTTTACTGGCTGCGTAATCCTAGTGCTGCATAGAGCTGCTAAGAGAAGCACTTGGAGAGCAAAATGTTTGTTTTTACTTCATGCTGGTTAGCTGAATGAGGTAGAGAAATATGTGCATTGAGATGGGCTTTTGAATTATATCGTGTTTGGAGCTAAATAACTTATGATGGGTATGTTTGTGATAATGGGTAAATGAGCTTAATCACAATGACAAGAGAAATGTGTTTTGGGCGATGGACAGGGGTGGTTGTGCCGTGTATTGTTGCCGTACCGTTTATAGTGTATGTTAGCTAAAGCAACTGCGAGTAGTACAACGATGATTCCGATGCAATTAGTTTTTAGTCTTCAAGACAAGTAGTTTTATAGCTTTGGTGTGATGTCCTGCTATGTCTGTGTAGCTGTAGGTTCGAAGGAGGTTTGGTATTGTTTCCACTTTATGCTGCAGTGAATGACAACCGGTGCTCTAGAAACCTTCATTTGGTCAAAGCAAAAGTTTGTAATCGTGCCGATTCAACCGCGAGTTGCAGGCTTAACGACATGTCTTTTCCTGCAGTGAAGCTTGGGATACCGGGGTTTTTGTAGGGTATTGGCGGAGGGCTCGAAGCCCATGTTGCCAAGCTCGAGTATGAGATTGGTGACTTCAACAGGTTACTTGTTTCCCGCACGCTTAAGCTCAAGAAACTCGGCATCCCTTGCAACATGTAAACTGTCTTTCCTTGGATCATTGCTCATTCATCTTTCTAACACTGCTATTTCTCTTGTATATGCAAAAGTGCGAACATGGCACTACTCAATTTTCTCCCTTCATATGACTTTGAGGCATTTTACTGGTAGAAGATGATCTTCTGCCATGTTTTTATGCATTAATGATTTGGAGACAAGTCATTATATAGGTGAAGTATTGACTACGTTCATAGTCTTGCTCTAAAGTCTCCCCATGTATAGTTTTTTCGTCTAGAAGACTAGAACTAATTTGTTTTGTAGATTTTACTTTGACGGCTAGTCTTTTTTATCAATGGATACCCAAGGAAAAAAACTTTCTACAATGACTATGGCCTATCGAATAGGCTAAATATGTTTGTGTTATTTGCATAGTGGTAAGGAGCCGAACATCTATTGTATTTGTGAGGCATGCTTTGAACATATATTGATAGACGAAATTGAATTTTTCAACACTGTCAAATTTTTAACACTATAAAAAATTAGTGCATCTAAAACTGATCTTTTTACCTCCGAAGTTGATTGGAAATTGTCTGAGCTCATTGTCAAGTGTGCATGCAGTAGTAACTTTATTGGAAACTTTTTGATTAAGAGTAATAAGGGGAATAGTTGCTCCATCTCAAGTGACATTAGTTGGACCACTTATAAGGACATTCCATTTTCTTTGTGAAGAGTTCCTAAGTTCTTGTTTGGTTTTGCAGAGAAAGCTGATATTGAAGTATACCCACAAATACAGGGTTGGACTATGGAGACCCAGAGCTACATCCATGAAAGCTTAAGAGCGGTCCTACAAAAATTGTTGTAGCTGGCAACTGCTGAAGAGCTCTCCCGTTAGAAATGATATGATTAAACTTTTATTTCCATGGACAGCTTCTTTGTAGTTCAGTTCAGATGAAATTGTATTTTCTTCACTGCCTTCTAGTTCAAAAAACAATCGGTTTAATTTAGACTGTTCAAGCAACATTAGTCTGCCAAGTTTTACTGTGGTGTAGATTATGGAATCAATTGAGGGGATTGATGTTTTGCCGGGGGAAAAAAATAGTCGCTCTTATTGTGTTTCATATGTTGGTGCGATCAAGAATCACTTGTCCATTCATTCCCGATATATAGCTGCAAATTGCCTTCTTTTGAGCGAATATCATATAGGGCAAAGTCAACTAAGAGCTTTAAACATTGCTTGTCAAAGCATATTTGGAATATAATCCATGTCCGATGGTGCTCTAGCTCAATAAACTAAACCCAATGAAGAGCAAAAATTGAATCTTGATAGGACGATAGACAAGCTTAAGAATAATTAGTTAAAGCAAAATAATATTTGTCACAATATCTTATACACGACCACCAAGAAGTCTTTCTAAACATTGTTCGAAGTAATATGATGCACTAATCCTTTGATCTTCAAGGAAGGCCAGATTGAATGTCCGACGATAGTCGTGCAACCAAATGCACATCAAGGCCTCCTCACAAATTGAATGCGAGTTCATCTGTGTCGGTCCTCCAAGTTGCTATATAGTACAGTTTTTTTTTTTTTACCTCATAAGCCGGAAAGACAACATTGTGAATTCAGATATTCCGAGCAACCAGAATGAAACTAAGTAGAGATTTGCATACTTTTGAAACGACCTGAGTTACTCATCTCGAACCTCGGTTGCCAAGGCTATTGTCATTCTTAAATTTGGTAAAGCTCTTCCCAGCAAAAGCAATTTGTTTTATCCTCCCGTTTTGTCTGCACCAGCAAAGTGGGGGCCAAAAAAAGTTCAAACCTCTTTTGCATGCTCACATTCAAGTACCCAGTAGTCTTAGCGCCTATAATTATAGATAAACTAGTTAAGAAAAGTAAGGATAAAAGAGATTACCTAGAGAACTCAATCAGGAAAAGAGAATATTAATTGGAAACCAAAAAGATGATTGAAGAACGTATTGTCATCTGTGTCACAGCATGGACAACTTAAACATTGACTAGAAACTAAACATGCTTTGTAATAAAATTCCCGGAGAGCTAGAGAATGCAATAACAGAACCCGATATAGAACAGAATGAAACACATGCCAAAAGATTGCCGATTCTAATTGACTTTACTTGTCACCATGCTTATGAGATCAGTTAGAGATTGATTATATACAATCTTGTTGAAGCAAAGTCTCTGAACCCCAAGAAAAACTTCATGTCAAAAGGAACCTATACTTCATCCAAACAACCATGAAACTAATTATTATCTATTGTCTAGTTAGAGACAACGAATTTGAAATGTAACTTTCCTTTTCACTATTTGTCAAGATGTAACGTCACGCATTTTTAATCTGCACAGAGCATTTAACTTCAGCATACCCCAATCAGAGCAACAATTCATGCCTTTGCAAATTATAGGTCACGAACAATGGGTTCACCAAAATCTACAGTCAAATAAAAAAAGAAAGTTTTTAAAAATCATTTCCAATCAATCTCAAAAGTTGAAACCGTAGACGAACTCACAAACCTGGACTTTCCCCATGGCAGGTGCAGTCAAACAATCCACATATTTCCAGGTCATATCAAAATCATTTGAACTAGCCTGATAAACCTGAGCTGGAATTTTATACTCGCTAGGCTCAACTCTCTCATGAAACTGTGCTGCGGCAAGTGAAAAGAAACTGATGATAGCATGCATATCTCGTCAAAATTAACAGTAATCCTCTCATCCATCTCCATGTTATCTTCCTTCATGTTTTTACTTCATGCATGTACAAGAGATCAAGCAATATCTGCTGCAGATGTATCTATAAACTTAAACATTCAGCAACCACTGTTGTTTCCTACCAATTTATTCACCCAGATGTCAAGAAGCTGGAATCCATGAACCGCAATGGCCTAAAAGGAGAGTATTGGCAAAGGCAAGCAACTCAGTCAATTGCCGCCATTCGATCATAGTCATAAGAAATTATGTTACAAAAAAAAAAAAAAAATGAGAAGCTTGAAGGGAACTGCTTCTTAAAAATACTTGAGGTGTTTCAAAATAACACAAAAGAGCTCAAAAAGTAGCAACAACTGTTGGATGCAAATTGCGCAATCCCAAGATCTCCATAACCAGAACAATAATATGCATAATTGAGTAGGAAGATTAACGCACCTGTTTTGGGATCCATCAAACATAAAGCGGAAGCAGAAAAGGGATTTCCCACATATCAAGGGGATCCACGCATCAAATCATTCTCCTCTATTGCCCTCCGTATCACTGGCTCAATGAGGCGGCCACCCTCACGTTTAGCGTTAGGTAAACGCCCCTTAGGTGAGGATACATGTGAGAAATTAGGGTTAGAGGAGAGACTTTAGCACTATTTATAGAGTTTCCAGCCAGACCCCCTCATTACGGGCCGGGCTCAACTCGGCCCACACTAGCCAGCCCATATTAGACTAATTAAGAAACCTTCTATCTCACCTTAGACCAATCCCCGTAAAATGGTAAACGTTAAACGGTAAATTACAATATCAATTAATGTAGTCCACATTAGGAAAACTCTTACATTCTCCCACTTGGACTATATTAATTGAAATCGTACTGTATGTGCGCACATTGGTCTAGAGATAATTCTTAATAGTCAATCCTATCCCATAAAGTCTCAAACACCAAATCTTGGCGGTAACTGCATGTATACACACAGAGCCTTCCATGGTCACGAATGTTCTTAACTCTATTGATATGGATCCAATATGGTAGTGTGTCAAATGGACAACATTTCTCATAAAGATATCTCATTTGTCAGTCACCATTCTCTTACCTTAAGCGTCACAAAAAACTTGTGCCACTAGAGAATGTCTTTATGGTTCCATGAACTCACATATGTCTTGTCCTTATGGTTAACTATTCTTTATGTATAACAAGACATATGAACAAGGCTAATAACCGGATGCCCTTAGCCTTCACTCAAGGTTTATACAGTACCTTGAGACTTTATCAATATTTATTCAACATAATAACAACACATTCAAAAATACTTTATTGAATTCAAAAGTTGATACATATCAAATCGTTACCAAATGTAACGAATACAGATGAAACATTTATCAAAGTAAAGCCAAAATAACTCCTACTAAACAACAGCATCTCATGATGCCCCTAGGCCCATGCTAATGACATGTCACTTAAAATACACATGGGCGTAGACCTTTAGTTAGTGGATCTATTACCATATCATCTATGGAAATATGTTATATTAAAACGTCACTTTTCTGTACCGTTTCTCTATAGTCAAAGAATTTGACTGCTATATATTTAGACTCATTGAGACCTTCGTTGTTAATAAAAATACAACAAAATTATTGTCTCAATACAACCGTATGGGTCAATCCATAAAATTTAAAACAGTCAACTCCTTCATGAGGTTCCGGAGCCTAATAGCCCAAGTAACAGCCTAAAAGAATGTTGCTAACACTGCTTTCATAGTAAAAGATGACATAGAACTTTATTTACTGTACTTCCTACTAACATAAATATGTATTATGTTATTGATCTCATGTCATCATAACAGCTAGCAAAGTTTACATCTAAATACCCTACTAACTGCAAGAATTGAACATATCCACATATTAACATATAATCTCTTATCCTCTTTAAGTACCTTAAAACCTTCTTGGCAATAACGCAATGATCGCATCCTGAATTTGATTGATGTCTGCCTAGAAGTCCCGTCACAAAGATGATATTTAATCTAGTGCAAATTCGAGCATACATTATACTTATAAGTGCACTGACACAAGGTACACCCTTTAATTAGATTTTCTCAATATCTAAATAAGGACAATGTGATAGATTCAGTCCATCACCCTTAACAACAGGAGCAATTCCTAGCTTGCAATAATGTATATTGAATATTTCCAATATACAATTAGCAAATGTCCTCTGAGAAAATCTAATATAATATGGCAAAAAACAATCCTTACAGACCTTAGTACAAAAGATATAAGATGTCTCAAGGTCACAACTTGTAAGCAAAATATCATGTACATAGAGTATGAGAAAAAAAAAATTCCTCCCACTGACCTTGCAGTATATTGAATTACTTTGTTCCCAATTGAACAAAATAACAACACTATGAAACTTTAATAATATTGCCTGGAAACTTGCTTAATACCATGAATTAAGACTTTTCAGTCTACACACAAGTTTACTTAAATCTGCTGCAAAATTCTCCAGTTGCACTTATATAGATTTTGTATCTCTTTGACGTAACTCCATATAAAAAATAAACTATCAATGCCACGTTTACTCTGAAAGAATTAGTAAAGAAATAATTATTTCTTCACTAACTATCCACCCCTCTTTCAAAGTAAAAATATTATTATCCTTTTTTTTTTCTTTTTTTTTTCTTTTTATGGCATCTAATCACATACTTAATTAAGAACAAGAAACGACATTTATATAAGTTGCTAAAACAACCATGTAATGGATATTGTAATCATGCTCTCACAAATAGACTATATAGTCGATGATATAATTGATCGTCTTTCCCTAACAAATCTCCCCCGAATAAAGCTGCAACCACTTCATTCTGCACTTGAGAGGTTTAAGAAATTTCATTATAAAATATATCAAGAATAGTACCTTGAACCTCAACAAGTTTAGTCTATGGTACAGGAGATTCCATAATTATCTGTATAGGTAAAGACAAAAACACAAGTAACCCTCATCATACTATTATCTTTAATAGTCTGAGAGCAGCTATCCTCTACAATTACGTCGATCTTAAGAAACTTTAGAGTATGTGATTCCATAATTCTTGTATCTTCTTTAGGGTCATAAGATCAATACCCCTTTAACAATCTGGATAAGATACAAAATAATATCGAGTGGATCTAAATTCCAACGTACTTAATATTGGATTAGATAACCTCACTCATACATGACACCTCTAAATTTAATATGATTCAATCAATTTACGTTCAGTCCATAACTCAAAAGAAGTTTATGAAACAACTTTGATAAGAAATACATTTTGTATGTGAAAAAATTGCTTTCAAAATATTAACCCACAGTAGACCGATAAATTAGTCTTACTCATTACCATGTTAATTATGGTGCAATTATGCCTTTTGGCAAATCTTTCTGTCAGGATTTTCAAGCATAGTAATTAAATTACCACCCCATAACATACCAAGTATTTGACAAATGACCCTTTAAGCAATTCAGTATTGTCATACTTGCCAAAATATTTACCGCTGCAATTAGGCTTGACAACCTTCAAAACTAATTTTAACCAGTTTATTCTTTATCTCGGTCATTTTCCTTAAAAAAAAAACTTTTGAAAACAACCTTTTAACCATATACGAGATGTATATGTCATTAGGACTTAAACATAATCTTTGCAGATATGTCCTAATTTCAATATTATACAAAACATAATTTCAAGCAACTAAGGCTTCCATCATATTATAGCAAAGTGCAGTCCGTAGGCAAACCTCTTTTCAAGTGTTCCGTAATGGAACGCTTCATGGACAGATAAGCAAATTTTATTGCATTCTCAAACAACAAATCATATGTCCACAACTTAAAATTTGAAGCAGTAAAAACCTCAATAACAGTGGAGTTATTAATTACAGAAAAAGTGACTAAAATAACAAGCAATGTATATAATTAGCATCATGTGAGCACTGTGTAACTTGACGTACAAGTACACATCCAGAGAGTTACATGCAAAATCATATAATCACCTTTGGGCAGAATACATGACATGCAATTGTACACTCTCCACATGATAGCAGTTATGAGAATTTATTCCAATCTTCGTGAATTCATCACCTTTGGGCATATGAACCACTGGGATTAGTCACTCCTCCACCATACCATCATGTATCCCTCCATGAACTAATACACAATCACCTCCTTTGGGAGTATGACTACACATTAGACCAGGAGACATCCCAATCAACATACGAGACCGAAATTTCTCAAACTCAATCAAGCGTGCCACTTTGGCGGTCACTACTCAATTGAATCCTTGAAACTCTCATACCAGTGATATAAATTTTACTCCTCACATACACCATATACATGTGATTTTAACTTTAGTGATAGGGGCAGCAAATCACCAAAATCACATATTATGCTAATTAGATTGCTTTGTTCATTAATAAAAATTTTATTATACAGATATATATAAATGATCTGAAAGATAAACTCCAATGAGATCACGGAACACAGTAACACAAGAAACTTCACATAACATAGAAGAAAATGTCTCTTGTGCACCCAGATAACATATTACTATAACAACATAAAGAAGATAGTTGATTCAGAGGATCTATCACAAGTTAACATCAATAGCAATACAGGATACCCCAGATCGACAAGCCTGATAGCTAATCCATTATTGCTCATGAATTTCATAAGGCAAAACATGACTCCAAGGCCAACAGTTAATATATTAGCCAATTTTTTTTTAAAGTAACAAAATTATCATTGTTATCAACCAATGGCTTATTAATTGAGTCAAACCAAAGAACAAATATCTAAAATTTAACAGTAGATATTATTGCTCTGCGTAAATGTTGTCATACTCCTTAACCATAAAAAATATTCAACTTGATAGACATTAACAAGTGATCGATGAGTTCATGTACAATAAGCAGTAACTTAATTGACATGCATTACCCACATTCAGCAGATGTGTTAATCAATACAATCAATTTGGTCACGAGTTCTTAAGACGTCCATCATTCAAAGATTACTAGTGTGTAAAGAAGTATGTTTAAACAACAAAAATTTTATAATCAATACATAGCTCAATTACTATCGCATAATGGTTCTATCTCATTAACCCAACTTCAGTTCACAATAAAAATTAATTTTTATTAATGAATCACACCATTATAATGTTCATGTGATAACATATCAGTAACCCAACACTTGTATTTCGAAAATCACAGAAAAATACAAGAAAAATACGCGAAAATACACTAAAAATACGCATATTTAGGGCTTTGTATGTATTTTCACATCCATAAAATCATCAAAAATATAAAATAAACACACCACAAGATAGAGGATGAAGATACGAGTCCAACGCCGCCAACCACGCGCCGATCCAACGCTCCACGCGCCCGCACGCGCGCCCGAGTGCGCGGCGCGTGGAGCACACGCGCGAGCCGCGTCCCCGCGCGTGGGCGCGCGTGAGGGCGCGTGGGGCGTGTCTCCGCGCCCTGGCCGCGCGTGGCCGCGCGTGGGGGCGCGTGAGGCCTCCCCCGGCGACGCGCCGCCGACCTTCTTGCTCGTCTCATCGAGCCCAGTCCGAATTTATGATTTAATTTTATTTTTATTGAACAAAAAATCTCGAAAATCACAAATTAGGGCAAAAAACTTATGCGTTCGAGTTCTAGGGTTATGGAGGCTCTGATACCACATGTTGGATGCAAATTGCGCAATCCCAAGATCTCCATAACCAGAACAAGAATATGCATAATTGAGTAGGAAGATTAACGCACCTGTTTTGGGATCCATCAAATATAAAGCGGAAGCAGAAAAGGGATTTCCCACATATCAAGGGGATCCACGCATCAAGTCCTTCTCCTCTATTGCCCTCCGTATCACTGGCTCAATGAGGCGGCCACCCTCATGTTTAGCGTTAGGTAAACGCCCCTTAGGTGAGATACATGTGAGAAATTAGGGTTAGAGGAGAGACTTTATCACTATTTATAGAGTTTCCAGCCAGGCCCCCTCATTACGGGCCGGGCTCAACTCGGCCCACACTAGCCAGCCCATATTAGACTAATTAATAAACCTTCTATCTCACCTTAGACCAATCCCCGTAAAACGGTAAACGTTAAACGGTAAATTACAATATCAATTAATGTAGTCCACATTAGGAAAACTCTTACAACAACAACATCGAAGACCCCCATGTTTTGTGAATCATTAAAGAAAGTCTAATCCTGCAAGCACACAGAAGAATAATCACATTGATATAGATGAACTTGACAAAAATAGTACTTCATAGCAATTTCTGGAGGAAAAAAAACCAATTTCTAATGGAAGAAAGCTCAAAACAGTAAAAACCTACAAACCACGTCCTACTTGATTCTTGTTATTACAGGCAGTGAGATAGAGAGATGTTACTGAGTTAAAACCCATATTGAGGTACAACGTACAAGTGTCTGTAGTACTAAAACGAGTGATAGGCAGATATACGTAGTCTGTTGTATACAGAATGCAGAGTTATACCTATCGGCAATTTCAAATGGTTGGCTATGAATCCAGTATATTGAATCGGTGACGTGAGTGAGTCGGCACATGCATTTTCGAAGCTATTGCCAATACACATCCCGAAGTGCATATATATTATAATCATAAGAGGTTAATGTTACATTCATGGGCCAACCTGGCCATCTGCTAGGAGAATATGGCCTATTCTCTCATACAACAACAATACCTCAAAAAAATAAAAATACTCCAGTCAAGTTAGCATTTTGGAGCTTGCTGATGATGGTGTTCACTTGCATCGATTTGGGCAAGTTAATAAAGCCATGTTAGTCCAGAGACCTAGCTTTTTACAAAAATTAATAAACAAATGAGGCCATCTAAAACTGTTGGGAACGACAATTTAACTCTTAATTCTGCCTCGCTCTTCAGAGTTTGACCGGAAGGACTTCAGGAGGCGACGGCGTAGGCGAGGCTTCAGGAGACAATGGCAGGAACCTATCAAATCACAGTCACTAACGTCACGTTAACATCGCACTGAACTTTACTAAGTAGAATCCAAAAAAAATAATAATAATAATAACATTGGAATGTATGGAAGCCACCAATGGGGCTATGATAGGTGATAGTAGGGCTTAGGGAGGCAACGGCGTTGGTGGCATCCGCTTTCAGGAGCAGGGGCACTTCGTAGAGGAAAGAGAGAGAGAAAGAGTAGAGCGCCGGTGGAAAGGGAGGTAGAAATGCGAGCAGGGGGTCGTCAGCATTGGCATGGGTGAGCAGGGGCACTTAGCGAAGGAAAGAGAGAGAGAGCGGAGCGGAGGTCGCAAGAGGGAGGCAGAGGGGCGTCGGTGTTGGTGCCGGGGGCAACGAAGGCAATTGGCGGAGGCGGAGGGGCGTCAACGTTGCGGTTCACTATAAGAGAAAGCGCGATTTTCCAAATGAGAGAGAGAGAGAGAGAGAGAGAGAGAGAGAGAGAGAGGAGGTCACGAGAGGGAGGCGGAGGGGCGTCGGCATCGGTGTCAGCGTCAGGGTCGGGAAAACGGAGAACATGAAGAGAGAGAGAGGAGAGAAGAGAGAGATGGTCTGCAGAGGAGAGAGAGGGTCAAAGCGTGTGTAAAGGTGGGCCAGGTTTTTGCAAGAGACAGATAGAGGAGACAAAGGAGGGGGAGAACAAAATTTCAAATTTCCTCGACGTGAGGCCCAGATTACACGTGACGGCACGTGTCAAATTTTGTGTGGTTTTCCATTTCGTCTACGTGGAGTATTTCACCTACTCAATATTTTCTCTCGACATTGACTACACTAGCTAGCTTTGCCGGGTGATAGCGTAGAGGTGTTAAAATGGGTCATAGACCCATATATGACCCATTTAAATCATAAATGGATCATAAATGGATCATTTGTTTTTGACAAAAAGTAGTTAAATGGGTTGCACAATTAAAAGTTTAAGATATGTGAGTCTTAAGTGGGTTTTAAATGGGTTGGGTTGAGAACCTATTTTCAACAAAAACTTTATAATCTCTCTCTTCCCTCTTTAACTTCATAAAAATATTTTTTTTATAAAAAGCGAAATTATAATTTTCTCTTTTCTTTTTCTTTCCTTTTTTTTTTTCTTTTTCTTTTTTTTTTTTCTTTCTCCTTCCTCCTTCCGGTCGCCGACACGGCAATGGCCAGCAACTGGCCAAAGAAGAAGAAGAAGGAGAAGAAAAAAGAAAAAAAAAAATATATTTAAAAAATAAAATAAAAATAATTAAAATTTTAATTTTTAAAAAATAAAAAAAATTAAAATTCGATTTTTTTAAAAATAATTATTTTAAAAATTATAAAAATTGTCTATTAAATTTGTGTTGTATAAAACTATTTTAGCAATACAATTTAAAAAATAAACTTGGAAGTATTTTAGTAATATAATCTTTAAAAAAATATATAGGAATAAGTTTTTCTAAATTTGGTTAAATATGAAAATATTTTATTAATATGGGTTGGGTATGGATTGGGTCGGGTATGAGTCAAAAAATTTACATTATGAATAAATGGGTCATAAATGGATTAATGGGTCAATTTTGGTCGGACCATTAATAACCCGACCCAAATCCGACCCAACCCACCCGTTTAACGGCTCTAGTGATAGGGCCCCCACCGTACGACGCGTTGTTTTCGGAGCACTATGTAGCCTAACTAGCCAAAAAAATCCCACCGTTCAATTATCACATTAATGTTTCGAGGAATTATCCCACATGGCTGTATTCAAGAGAGAACGTCAGAGTCATCTAACTCGGCTCGGAACGAATAAAATCATCAAACAAAAAAACATAAGGTACGGGAGATCACTATTCTTGACACCTTATAATATATAGGGTTAATAAATCATTTTCGATTTTTGTTCCGACCTTAAGTCAAGATCTCCCTCATGTTTTACCATATGAAGACACAATGCGCCACATGTTGCTGAAATGCAAGGGAAAGAACAGCCACTTTCAGCCAAGTGCTCCCAGGAAAAAAATCGACAAAGCTTTTTGCGACCCTCATTTTCATGCTTAGCTTTCTCACCCTCGAGACGAAATCAATTGTCCCTACCAGCAAGCACTGCTGCTCGAATTCGAGCAACGACCCCATAAGAAGTGCACTTACAATGAGGCCTCCGTCAATGAACTAAGGGGCACCTCTCTATATACATTCGTCCAGTGCAGGCCTGATATGTCGATGGCTCGCTGTGAGGATTGCCTGCAGAATGCGACTTTCAATCTCCTGACAGACGAAAAGGGGAAAATCGGGGGCATAATATTGCTTTGTTGACATTTACATTTTTGTCGAGGTTTTTGAATACTCATTTATTTTGCAAAAATATAGAATTTATAAAAGAAAAAGGGTAAAATGAAAAAAATATATAATAAAAAATTGATAAAAAAATGAAAATGATAAAAAAATGATGAAATCGTGTGGCCGGTGTGTCGGGCCCACTTAGCGACTTTCAGCCCTCTAAGCCCGTTCGCCACTCCTACCTTCATTTCTTTCTTTTTAGGCCCATCTTCATTTCTTTTGTTTTGAGCCCATCTTATTTATTTTGTCTTGAGCCCATAAAAGCCTAAAAAAGGGCCCAGCCCAGGGTCTCTCCTTCCCCTTGTTTGCACAAACCACTGGTTCCAAAAATAGGAATCGGGAATTGGATCGCCAACTGGGGGAACCGCCCAAAACTGGCCTATCCGATTCAATTCGGATGGTTCCGTTGCACTCCCCTATGGCGAAAGAGATGATGTAGGGGAAAAAGACAAAATAGAGAAGAAAAAAAAGAAAGAAAGAAAATTTGAAAATTTATTAAAAAATTGAAAGTTTTTGTTTCTCTTTTCAAATCCGACTTGGTCAGATTCGAATTTGGGTTGGGTCAATAAGCCAGATCGAGTAAACCCGATCCAAACATGGTCCCTCGAGTTTAATAATAATTAATTAATTAAAAAAAAAATCTGAAAAATATTTAAAAATAAAAATTCAGAAAATGATAAAGCTGTTTAAAATTTTAGGAAATAAAAAATTAGAAATTCAAAAATAATAAAAAATTAGAAATTTCAGAAAATCATTAAAAAATTATTAGAAATTTGGAAAGATATTTAAAATTTGAAAAAAAATAGAAAATCCATAAAAATCTAGAAAATCCGTTTTGGAAACTTCAGAAAAATATTAAAAATAGAAAACCCAACCAACAAAAAAAAAATTATAAAAATCATTAAAAAATTAGGAAATTTTCAAAAAAAAAAATCAAAAAATACAAATTTTAGAAAAATTGAAATCCCTTTAAAAAATGTTAAAGCCCTAAAATTGGATAAGCCTTTAGGGCCTTATAATAAAGATTCTTGTTTTACTTTGTCTTGTTTTCTTTTTTATGTACAATTTTTGGATGCTTGCATACTTTTTATCATGATTATAATTGATTGCGTTTTTCAATAGTTGGATGTTACTTTTTTTGTTTTAGAATGGTTAGGACAAACCTTAGATTTTTCTTGATAGACTACTATAGCATTATCTGACACATGATTAGGTTATGTACCAAAAAGGCATTAGCCTTAGAGCTAACATAATCAACTCCTTTAGTGCAAAATCTTTGGTTGCGTTGTAGTAAGATATTCTCATGTATATTACTAGGTTTATAACCAAGCCCAAAAAGGCTAGTGGTGACTTATTAGTCAAAATTTGCATAAGCTTTAATTAATTAAAAATTTGAATGCTTGATATCGCATGAGGTTTAGACTTGGGAGAGCTTGAGTCAATGGAAGGCCATTGGCCTAAAGTTGACAATACCTTTGATCCTAACAAAAGCTCCTTTCCTGCAAGAGGGGTTAGGTCACGACATGCTTCCAGGTTGCTTCGTTAGGTTTGTGATATACCTATTTTATGAAAACACCTCAAACTACTCCAACATCTTGAAGGGTAATGTCACATCCCAAAACTATCAAGAATGGGAGATGACACAGCTTGTCCTTCCACCCGAAGGATATAGCCTCAAACCACCAAAATCCAACTCTGAAAAGTCTCGTTGTCGATATCTCTTGCATACTACTCATTGCTAGCTGAAGAATTTGAAAAAAAAAAAAAGATTGGAAAATAGAGGGGTGATTAACCACAGCTCAGTGAGTAATGCATTTCTACTAAACGGATTGAACACTACTATGCACTTTTACAAACACAATATCACCATTCATCAATCCCAAAGCTATAGTATTATAATATCTTTCCAATGAACCTTTTTACATATAAGATCAATAACAATATCAATTTATAATAACAAATTAACCATTAATGGTCTATTCCATTGATTAATCTCATTTAACCACACTTGATGGTCCATTCCATCGGCTAATCTCAAATCACATGTCAATGGTCCATTCCTTTGACCAAATAGATGCATAAATATTTAGTCATTATCATGCATAATGACCATGGCTAGGTGACCAAGATTCTCTCCTCGGTTATATTTCCATCTATTATTAAACCTAGACTATTATGCATAACCATAAGCCCCTCAATAGGTTCACAGTGATATTGAACATCAATAAAAACTCACAACATCATTCTTCACAATCCACAAAGCCAAATCTTGAAAGCATTTTCTAAAATACAATATGTTTCCCAAATCATTTCAGAATCCATTTCGTAAACCATAATACATTCGCATACCATTTCATAATCTATTTCATAAACCAAGTTCACAAATATATATATCCGCAATACTTTTCCTAAAATATTTTTCAAACCATTCATAATTTTCAAAACGTAGTAGACACAAGATTCATATTTTATGCAAAAAGCATGCTCTTCTTAGTTCTACATATGTATTGAGTCATTATCATTTTAAAACATGAGTATTACAAATTCATAGAAGAGATTGCACTACTTACCTAGAAAAGCTTAAAACCAATATATGGTGGTTACTTGAACCAAGGTACTTGAATTTCTTATAATTAATTGAAAAATGATATCAAAATCAGAGTAAAAGCACTACTCTAATGAACGATCAACTAAACCACGCTTAATTGTCGATAAAATGGCATCTACACACTACCAAGTAATCTCATTTAAAGCAAACGTTCATATTTTTCCATGCATGTACTATCCGTTACATGTAATTCACACACGAACTTCAAAATTTCTTTCCAATTAACCCGTACTTTGGATCTGATTTTTGTCAAATGCCACAGCTCCACAAGGTCTTAAACTATCATTTCCATAGAAACATAGCCTAATAATTACTGAATTGGACCTCGTAGTTCAGAATCAATATAAACACGAATTTTTGTCCCTTAAAAATCGGAAAATTACTCTAATTAGGCGAATGATAGGCTTAAATACTCACTCGGCATTGCGATTCGTAGTTGATTCTGCTAGCCGGGGTGTCCAGATCTTGTAGGTGCCAGACTCTCTCTCTCTCTCTTTTCTTCCTTTCCTCTTTCCCCCTTTCACGGACGCTTCTGTTATTTTTTCCCTTACTTTTGCCGTCGCAGCCTCCTTTCCATTTATGCTCACGCTCAATGCACTAATTGAGGGGAAAGGAAAATAATTTGGCTAATAAAAATAATGGGCTGGATTTTGTGGCCCATATTATAGAGGTAATGAATTTGACTTTTTATTTTCTCGTCTAGTTATAGCACAGTTCTCTCTATTGTTTTGACCATGTTTGCTGGCACGTAAAATACTAAATTGCCTGTACCAATTATTCGCTAGATCCTGAACGTAACGCCACCATACTAATGAAGCCTTCAACTTATTAAATTACAGTCGACAAGAAAAGGCATTCTTCATCAAGAATAGTTGTCCAGATCACTTCTTCAACTTCAACAGTCACGCTACTGTGCGCTGTGCTCCTCTTTATGCTCAAAAGAGAAAGGAACAAGAGAAACCATGTCAAAAAAGATCCTATTGGTGAGAAATGCCATAGATCTACACTGCCAACATTAAACTTTCATTTACGGTAATTCATATAAAAAGGTCGATGGCTTACGGTTACACAGTGGGGAGCGAAATTTTGGAACTACATTCCCGGTAATTTGATGTGTGTGCAATCCAAGCTGCCACAGCTTACTTCTCAAACCACAACAAAGTAAGGGAAGGCGCGTTTGGTCCAGTTTACATGTAAGGAAGTTTTAATATAGAGATATGACATAAAACACTACCTAAAGACTCAATCTCAATTCATGTTCCGTCTTAACATGATATATTCATTGATCGGTTCATATTATTCAAATATTCACGACCAGTCCTTTCCGGGCACATTTTATTGTGGGAAAAAATTGCAGCTGAAAGGTTGTCTCAAAGCTCGAAACAAGGCGTGCAGGAATTCAAAAATGAAGTTGAATTGGTAGCCAAGCTTCAGCACAGAAACCTAGCGAGGCTATTAGGATTTGTCTTGGAAAGAGAAGATAGTCTATGAATACATTCCCAATGAAAAGCCTTGACCAGTTGCTTTTCAGAGCGCGGCTCACTCTTTATCTTCTTTAAAAGTGATTCCATTCCACTCAGTTCAATTCTTTCTTTCCCACCCTGATCATGATCTAAAAAAATTTCCAAGGCTTACACAAAAGTTTAGTATTTATGTCTTGGGACACTCTCCAAATGGTTTCAAAAGAAAATTACATGTGACCATTTGTCAGTTACATTAGACAAGAAGTAGAGCTTCTTCTAACCCAAACATATAAAAATTATTGCCTACACAAACCCTCACTGAAGCATACAGTTGGATTGGTTAGCATGCCATAAGATCATGGTTGGGGTGGCTTACGGTCTTTTTTACTATAATGACCCGATCTGAAGAGGACATGAGTGATCGTGTAAGGATCCGGGAGCTACCATTGTCCTCTTTGGGCCTTTAGCCCTCATGGCTTTAAAATGCCTTACATAGAACAGGAAACCCAAGCCTTATCAATGAGCCCAGGACTGTCCCCCTTGAAGATGGGGGAACTGAGGACATGCACTTAGCCTCACCCGCTTTTGGATCACAATCACTCACCGACATAGCCTCCCCTTCCATCCCAGCCATGCTACTTGCCTTCATGGTCTAGGTTGTCACATTCTCCACAATTTATGGCACAACGCTCTTGTTGTGGCTCCACACGCTGTCAGGAGTCGACTTGTACCAGTTAAAAGGGCCTGGGAGTTATCACTATATAATATTGTCCACTTTGGGCTTGTAGCCCTCATGGCTTTAAAACGTGTTACATATAGTAGAGAATCTAAGCTTTATCATCAACTAGCCTAGGATTCTCCCTGTCGGCGATGTGGGACAGAAAACATGCGCTTAGCCTTGCTTGCTTTTGGGTCACAATCGTTTGTCGGTGTAGCCACCCCTAGCATCCTGGCCACGCTGCCCGCCTTCAGGATCTAGGTCATCACAAATTGTTGGGGCCAAAAAAGGGCCTAGACATGGTGCGGATCCAGCTCTAGGATGGCATTGGAGTAGGAATGAACCAAATCCCACATCACCTAAGTGTGGTGAGGCGAAGTCCCTTATATGTGATGGCACTTGTTCTAACTTGTACTGAGACCTTTTCTTAGGAAGGCCCAGAAGAACAAAACCATATGAGATTTTGACTGTAGAAGAGTCTTCCTTGAGCAGGAGGGCCCCCTCGATCGCGCCGGCGCTGCGTCCGCACCGGCCACCTCACCAACACCGCCTCCGCCAACTTCCACCACGCCGCACCGCTAGTCATGCCGCTTCAACCGCACCCCAGCTCGCCGAGCGAGATCCATCCGCGAAGCTCGCTGCAATGACTCAACGCCGGCAGATCTGAGGTGAGCTCGCCTCTGTTCGTGCCACTCCGACGCCGCCTTCGTCGTCGTCGATTCGTAGCGCTCGAGCTCCCCTGTAGCAGTCACGATGCGACCGCCCCGACGATGCCTTCACCGTCGGCCTTACAACCCGTGAAGCCCTTCGTCGTGCTTTCCGCCCGAGATCCAGCCACACCGCCATGATCCTCCTCTGCCCTGATGACAGTAGGCCTAGATCCAGAACGCCGCCGCGACCGTCCTTTGCCCCGACGCCCAACAGATCTGCTCCGACGCCCAGCAAACCCGACTTGCTGCCTCTGCTCCACCTGTGAAGTCACCACTACTATCAAACCGAGATTCGGACGCCGTGCTCGTGCCTAGCCCCGTCGCCGAAGCTCGCCGATGCCTGCAGCACCCCTCGCCACTTTGCTAGCCACCGACACACCCTGCCTCGCCGCTGGAGCTCCTCGCTGCGCACCTGCCTTTGCCTCACTGGAGCCCCCTCGCCGGCGACCCCCTCTCATCGGATCGGCCAGCTGCTTTGCTTAAAAAAAAAAAAAAACAAAGAAAAAGAAAAATTAGCCCTCCATCTATGCCTTCACCGGCGTCCACCCTCCACCTTCGACTCCTTCGGCGTTCGCCGCTCCCGCTCACCGCCCGTCGACTCCCTCTGCCTTCGTCTACACCGACGTCCGATCGTGGCTTTTATCCTACACGCGGCTCTCCTGGTCTACCCCTTGATAGAACTGGACTGTGGCTTACTCGAGGATCCTGAGCGGTACAAGTTAGACTCGATTTTCCACCAGTAGACCTACCTTATTGTAATGACCTTGGAATAGTTGGGTGGTGGGACGGAGGATTGTTATAGTGTTATTGGTGTGGTGTGGCCTCTACTTCGGATGAGGTAAGTGCTGGGGTTGATATGGCCCAGTTGTGTTGGGCCGCTAAAGAGAGGGGGAAGAACCCTGTTTCTCCGAATTTATTGGCCAAACATTCTGTGCTCTCGGACAAAACCCATGCTGATGCATCGCGGGAAGGCCGAGCCACCTCTAAGGCTCCAGGCCGAGTGGGTTGGTCCAAGGATTGTAGTAGAGGGAGGTCGGCCTCCAAAAGACCTCTGAACTTGAAGCAACAATGTAGATTGAAGCTACCTCAAGCCCGATCATGGGCTAACGTCGCTCGTCTGGCGGCAAAAGGTTATAAATTGTCATATGTGCCTCCTTCACTTGATGATGATGGCCCGATGGTCGACCTTGTTGAGGAAGTCCTAGAGGCTGTGGATCTCAAGTGGCATGAATGCCTCGTTGGGTATTTTGTGGGGAGAAGGCTTCCTTTTCAGCTCACGGAGCGTTCTTTGAGGCGCATGTGGGGATTGAAGCTCGGGGAGGTTTTTGCCAACGATCGGGTTTTTTTTTTTCTTCTATATCCCCGAGATCCGGTTTTCCGTAGGAAGATACTGGAGGAAGGTCCCTATACAATGGCGAGGGTTCCATTAATATTGCAATAGTGGAAGCCTCTTCTTGAGTTGAAGAAGGAGAACCATTCCACGGTCCCAGTGTGGATTAGATTGAAGAACCTCTCTTTCGACCTATGGTCAGCTCTAGCGATAAGCATCATTGCAAGCGCCGTTAGCAAACCTCTCTATGTGGATTAATGCATGGAGCATATGCATATGATTTCTTTTGCTAGGGTTTGTGTTGAAATCCAAGCCAACCATTCGAGAACTCCTTCAATGAGAGTGAAATTGAATGGGGTCGTGCGCACTATTGAAATTCAATTTGAATGAAAGCCGGTAGAATGTTTGAAGTGTGGTTCGTTTGGTCACAATTGTGATATGCCCCCAGCCACCACAAAGCAAGTGGTCTCATCGCCGCAAGGACGAACCAATTCCTCCCCTCCCGCTCCACACCGAGTGCCCGTACCTATTCCGGTTGAGGCAGACGGCCCTAGTGACGCCGACTTGGCTTGGAAATGAGTCAAGGAGAAGAAGAAGATGTCTATCCCTCCTAAGGAGATAGGCTCCGTCTCACATATTTTCTCCAATGATGAGGGGCACCCTAACAAGCTGAAGCCTGCCGCTCTGGAGTGGAGTTTGCCCTCTACTTCAACTCGTAAGGCCAAGAGAGAGTTACAGGTCCTCACAAAATCGGATGCCTCATCTCCTGCCACTGAAGATGACTCCATCAGCCCTGTGGAAGACTTCACAGATGTGCCGACTAGCCTTGGTGACGACCCTATTGAGTCGAGCAACCTTTCAGGCGGTTCAAATGAGGACCGGTTCTCCCCTCGCTTGTCGCCGGAGGCCACCTCAACTAGCATGAAGGTTGAGACCATTTAAGACAAGCTGATGGCTCTAACCCCAGCCACATCTCCGCTCCCATCAAGTGCGATACCGCCTCGTTCTCGGCGTAAGCCCAAGAAGTTGAGGTAACCCTTGGTCCTTGGTCCGTCTTTTACTTGTTTATATATATAGGGTGTTGGAATGTTAGGGCCTTGTGGACCCCATTAGACAGGCGGAGGTCCGTAGACTTGTTTTTTCAAATCATTTGTGGTTGGTTGGTTTATTGGAAACAAAGGTGCCGCAGACCTTCTTCAATTCCATTTCTGGGAGTTTGTTGAGGGACTGGTGTTGGCTTGCCAACTATGAATTCGCCCCTAAGGGTAGGATTTGGGTAGGTGGGACCCCTCGCGGGTTAACTTTGAATGGATAGTGATATCTACTCAGGTAGTTCATGGGATTCTTAAGGTATTGGACTCGGGAATGACCTACGCTGTTTCAATTTCTTATGGGGGGCACTCTTTTACTCTCCGGCGACAGCTTTGGGGGGATATTATCTATAGAAGTAGTGCCTTCCAGAATTCACCTTGGATAGTGATGGGGGATTTCAATGCTATTAAGGATCCCTCTGACAGGGTTAGGGGCTCTGAAGCTTGGATCCCATGCTTTGATGATTATGGTTAGTGCTTGGTGCAATCGGAACTGGAGGACCTTAGATATGTTGGTTTCAGGCACACTTAGACAACTTCTTCAGGTCCTTCTAGGAAGGCTAGGAAGATTGATAAAGTTTTTGTGACCTCTACATGGTGCCTGAAGTTTTCTTACTCTGAAGCCTCATTTCTAGCACAAGGTATCTCGAATCATACACCTATGGTAGTCAAAGTGTTGAACCTGATTCTTCGGAGGAAACCGTTCAAGTTCTTTGGCTTCTGGATGAAACATCCATAGTTCAATGCAATTGTTACTCAAATCTGGCAGGACCCAATGGAAGAGGTTCCCATGTTTAGGCTTGTGCACAAGCTTAAGGCGCTCAAGTATTGTCTCAAGCAACTTAATAAGGAATCATTATCTATTATTTCTGCCAGGACTTCAGAAGCAAGGGTTGCCTTAGAAAGCATGCAAGCCGACCTTCAGAGGGACCCTTTCTCAACAAGCTTTAATGAGTTGGAAAAGGTCCGGTGAAATATCTTTGCTAACCTTCGGGCTAGTGAGGAGTCATTCTTCAAACAAAAATCTAAAATCAAGTGGCTCAAGGAAGGAGACCTCAACACCAAGTTCTTCCATCAATTTGTAAACAAGAGACAACTTTGAAATAGAATTTTTTCTGTTTTGGATTCCTTTAGTAACCAAATTATTGAACCACACCTGGTTCAGCAGCTCTTGGTGGAGCATTTCCAGGATCTCCTGGCCCCGCGAGTGGAGCAACATGGGCTGTCCATTGAGGAGATTCGGGAGATTATTCAGCATCCCCTTATGGACGACCAGGGTAGCTTCATTGCCCGACTGGTCACTAAGATGGAGATCAGGATACATTTTTCTCTCTACCTAGGGGCAAGTCCCCTGGCCCAGATGGCTTCATGGTTGAATTCTTCAAGGAGAACCAGGAGACGGTTGGACATTTGGTCATAACAGCAGTGAGGGATTTCTTCGTAACAGGGAAGCTATTGAAGGAGATAAACGCTACCATTCTGGTGCTTGTGCCCAAAGTCCCAAATGCGACTTCTGTTGATGATTACAAGCCCATTGCCTGCTGCAACACTATATATAAGTGTATCACAAAAGTGTTGGCTAACCGAATTGCGGCTGTTCTAAAAAATGTTGTTAGTCCGACTCAAAGCGCTTTTGTGAAGGGCAGAAGGATCGGAGACAATATCTTGATGGCTCAGGAACTATTTTCTAGTTTCCACCTGCAACCATACCTTCCTAAGTGTGTGATTAAGGTTCACTTCAGAAAAGCTTATGACACAATCGATTGCGGTTTCCTTGAGAAAATTTTGTTTGCTATTGGCTTTCCCAACTTCGTGACTATGCTTATTATGACATATGTGCGTACACCCATGTTTTCCATTGCTCTGAATGGGGAACTTCATGGCTACTTTGCAAGTGGGTGCAGCCTTACGCTAAGGCGATCCTATTTCTCCATACCTTTTTACTTTGATTATGGAGGTACTATCTGGAATCTTTAGGAGGTCCTCTTCAGGCCAGAATTTAAATTCCTCTGGCAATGTAAGGCGACGAATCTCTTGCATCTTTTCTTTGCAAACGATGTTTTCTTATTTAGTGAGGCGGACCTAACATCGGGAAGTCTCCTCAAAGAGAGCCTCAACTCTTCTCGGCATGGAGTGGCTTGTGCCCAAACCTCTCAAAAAACGAAATTTTTTTGGCTGGTAGATCGCTTGCTTTAAGAACTCATATCCTCACTCACCTTGATTTCCCGGAAGGCAAGCTAATGGTAAGATACCTAGGGGTTCCTATCATTATTGCTAGGCTTAGCAAGGCGGACTGTTGTGTTCTTATTAACCGCATTACTGCGAATGTACAATCTTGGACTCATCGCTTTCTCTCTTTTGCTAGCCGGCTTCAGCTTATCAGGTCAGTCCTTCATGCTATCCAAGCCTACTAGGCAAGAGTTTTTATGATACCTATAGCCGTGTTGGAACAAATTGAGAAAGTATTTAGGCAATTCCTATGGAAAGGCCCGGAATTAGGGAAAATGGGTGCCAAGGTTGCCTGGAGTGAAGTGTGCCTACCAAAAGAGGAAGGAGGCCTTGGCATCCGGAGGCTCAAGGATTGCAACAAGGCTACTATGCTGAAGCATATCTAGCTCCTATTTTCAGACAAAGAGGCCTTGTGGTGCAAGTGGATCCATTCCACGTTCTTAAAAATAAGGAATTTTTGGGTTACTAAGAAACCCACCTACTGTTATTGGGCTTGAAAAAAATCCTATCCCTCATAAGCAAGATCCGCAATGCCTTCTATTGGAGGATTGGAGACGGCCTCTCTACCTCCTTATGGTTTAACAACTGGCACCCTAGGGGCCCCTTGAACTTAATATTTTCGGACTCGTTCATATACAGTTCAGGGCTTTCTAGGCAGGCAACAGTGACCGATCTCTTCTCTAATACTGGGCAACCTCTCAAGTTGGTGCTTGAGTCTTGGGATCATCCCCTCCTGAGTCTCTCAGAATTCGGATTGTTTTGGCTGGAGGGAGAATTCGTCATGACGCTTCACTATTGCGACGGCTTGGGAGACCTTCAGGCGGAAGAGGACTCGGGTCTTTTGGCATACGTTCATCTGGAACAACGAAATTACACCACGGTATCAAATAAACCTTTGGCTTATAGCTAAGCGCAGTCTACCCATCCAGACACTTTTATTGTCTCATGGTAGAATAGATAGTGGTACTTGTGCCTTTTGTAATGATGTACCAGACTCTATTGACCATCTGTTTTTTGGGTGTCGTGTCACAGCCGGGGTTGCCTTCTTTTGGGCAACCAAATGCAATCTGCCTTGGCGTAACAGGGCGTGGGAGGATAATCTCCTTTGGGCCATCACCATGCTTATGGGCAAGGAGTTTTATAAGTGCATAGCCCGCTTCTCCTTTGGAACGCTGTGTCATATTATTTGGAACAACATGAACAGCATTCTCTTTCAAGAACAAGCTCTTTTTGTCCCGTCTATGAAGAATCATCTCTTTAAAGTGGTCAGAGATAAGGCGATTACTATTAGGAATGTTGAAGATAACATCAAGAATAGAAGGTTACAGCGGAGCTGGGGCATTGACCGGTCATCTTTTTTGGGGAGCGTTAATTCCCTCCCTTTTAGCTGGTGTGGCTTGATTAAGGCAGTTGGTGCAGTTGGTGTAGCGATTCTCACTAAATCTTGAGGATGGTTCATTCCCTACTTGAGGGCGTTTTGTATTAGTTTGCCGGTTGTTTATGCCGTGTTTTTCCTTTCTAATTGGTAGTAGGTTGCCACGGTTGTGGCTTTTTTCTAGCATCCCTTCACTCATTATGATCCGTTGTTTTGAGTGTGGGTTTTAAAGCCGTATTCTTTTTGTTCACTCGATCTTTTTCAATATATTAATCACCTTTCACCAAAAAAAAAAAAAAAAAAAAACAAAACAAAACCATGAGCTCCAACCTAGGTCTCACATTATGGTATCAGAGCCAATAGCCTAGCCAAAAGTGTGTGGCTCGGGGACAAACCAAGCGGAAGCTGGTGGGCCTGTAATGATCGGATCCAAAGAGGGTGGAGTGATCACCGGGGCTAGAGAGGGCCCGGATAAGGTGCGACTCTCCGACTCTAGGATGGTGTTGGGGTAGAAATAAACCGAATCTCACATTGGCTTGGCTGGGTGTGATAAGGTGAAGTGCCTTTTATGCAATGGCACTTATCCTAACTTGTAACGAGACCTTTTATAGGGAAAGCCCAGAAGAACAAAACCATACGTGCTCCAGCTCAAAACGGACAATATCATTACGAGCATGACCTAGTCTTAACTTATACCTTAATGAATATTCTCGTCTCTAAATTATCCATCGTGACCTCAAAACTATCAACATTTTGCTCGATGATGATCTGTACCAAAAAATATCAAACTTTGGTTTGGCAAGGATTTTTGTGCTGAGCAGACTCAAGGAAGTACAAATGGAATTGTCAGAACTTCGTAAGTTCAAACTCATGTTTCTTCGATTCATAGTAGAAACAACCCACTGTATAATTTGCAATGATTATGCTAACGGATTTGGCCTTTAATTGGATTTTCTACTGCATAGAGTGTGTTGTGCCTTAACGTCTTAATCTTTTAGCAAACTATGCTCATTCGCGAGAATCACAACTACATCTTCCTCTTTGAACTGCTTTGCAGTGGCTATATGTTTACTAAATACACAATGTGGGGACAATTCTCAGTAAAATCTTATGCGTTCAGCTTTGGTGTGCTCATGCTAAGATCATAACAGGCAAAAAGAGTCGGCATTCTTACATATCAATCACAATGCTGGCCTTCCAGACTATGTGAGTACATTTGATCCTGCAATTTAATTCACTTTTGGTAAAATAATGACAATACCAACATATGTTCTGGGTTTGGGAACACTGGAGAAATGGAGCAACTTTGGAAATTGTGGATCCAGCATTGAGTGAATCTATCTTTGCAAACGAAGTGATTAGATGTATTCACATCGGCTTGCTCTGCATTCAGAACGACAAAGAATACCTACTCTGGATACAGTTGTTCTTATGCTTAGTAGTGCAGATTCCATTAGTCTCCTCGTGCTCGAGCAACCTACATTCTTCATCCCAAGTGTGAAGCACAAACAACAATCTCAAGATTGAAACTCAGAATCAAGCAAGGGAATACCTCAATGGTAGCAAGATAATGCCCCAATTTCAAAGATCAGGGGCTGGCTTACTGATTTGGCTCCTCGATAGAGAAAGGGAAAAGATCCTAGAGCACCCTCGAAATTTACTGATCAATGTACAATTCATGAGCCGAGAGGTCAAAACCATTAGAATACGAACTATCTTTTGCAAGAAACTAGAACTTTAAGCTGCAAATTACAAAGTGTGTGAAAGTCCATCCTCTATGAGAGCAACCGGAACTATTTATATAGCAGCAATAGCAGAATATAGTAGAGGACTCATTCCTCTTTCTTTAACTGTGAATGAGTAGAGAATAATATTCAACTCTTTCATTAGGGTATACGGACGCTAGGAAGTGCCAAAATTTTTGTACGGTGCTCACTTTAGTATCAAAAGTTTTCGCTGGCTCGTTTAAGTGGCAAATTAGAGAAAATACAATCACTTGAGTGCCTTCAGTAAGAAATTTCAGCAAAAAATATTACATGACTTTTATAATGAAAACTTTAAATGAGTTATCATTTTATTATAAAAACTAGTCCACGTGGATATCATATGACCGGGTTGTCTGAAAACGACGTCGCACCACTCCCAGGTGAAAAATGCTGGTGTTCAATGCTCACCATCTCATTGCTCGCTCGCCACCAAACGACACCACCATCCGTTGTTTGCTACCCTCATCCATCACCCCTCTTCATAGAGGAAAAACTCCCAACCACTGCCAACCCCATGCATTGCCATTGTTGTCCCATGCATGGCCACCACCAATCACCACGCCACCTCGGCCAATCTCCCGAAGGCACCACCCAACCGAGCACGAGCAGAGACATGGGCGGCTACTATTAACAAGCACTAGTCGCCAATATCTCAAGCCGGCGATAGATAAAAGCTGCCTGACATTCACTGCCCTCACTGGTCACTAGCGAAGCCACGGTCAATTCATCCCGTTATTACCTTGTTTTCCAAGGAAGAAGGCTTGAAGAGTTTGGGGTTCGCCCGAGGCATGTTCACTAGCGTCAACCACCGGTGATGGCTTTCCTCACCGTTTTCAAGCTGCTGGAGCTACTATCGACCGTTGCCATTTGTCATCCCAGAGCAACAAAGGAGCGGCTCTGTATTGCCTTGTTAATCGGCCAGGAAGCTTGAAGTGCTTCTAGCTCATTCGATCCTCCTTCACCGGCTCCGAATCGTTAGCAACGATGCCACTAGGACCCCTTTACCAGTTGAACAATTGTCAGTCAGAGAAAACCGCCGTCTCCGTCGATTCTCATTGTAGTCGCCCCATTACTTTCTTTCAACCCATTTCACGGCCGGGAAAGCTCGAAGTGAGCCGCGCTTATTTAGAGACTTGTCCCCAACACTCATCAGCTCAAGAAACGTGTTTAGAGCCTCCCCAGTTCGAATTCCGTAACTGCAGCCAAAGGACTCCTTTTTGAGCCAGGCAATTTCATCATCCCTATTCTCCACTGTTTTGGTGAAATTTGAGGCCAAGAATCGTCCATGTCACTCATTTGTAAATCATTGAAAATTCAAAGTGTCGGTTGATGAGTTATGATTATATTTGAGCCGCTCGTCATGCTTCTACTTTCCATTTGCAAGATTGAGTTATAAGTTTTGGGCACAAACCGAATTAGGTTTTTGATTTTGGGTTGAACTGGTTTCATGAGAAAAGTGTTCAAGAAGTTCTAAATTTTTTATATTTGTGCTAATTTAACTTTAAATCTTTTAAAAATTCGGAGGCTCGTACAAGCTTCCCTCCTCCTGCCTGACTGTCCCGCGGAATCTTCGTCTCTGATTTGTCGTTGTTGGCCCATGAAGCACGAGACGTGCGGTTGGCGATGCATCCCCCCGTGCAGACGTGTCCACATCATCAAGCCGCAAGCCGATTCGCAACCGTCGGATACGCAACCGTTCATCGTCTTTTGACTCCGGGCCCCACCTCGCACTAGCAGCATCGAGCGTTTTCGCTATTGACCAACGACAAAAGATATGATAATTTGTTCAAAAGAATTTTAAACCTTTTGCGTTGCCTAACTTCCTTTATTACCGACCAAAGAAAGAAAAACTTCCTTTATTGTTCCTAATAAAAAAATAACTTGCTTAATTGTCGGCGAAAGAAATCATTGATTCAGGGCAAAAATTAAATTTAAATAATTGAAAAGTCGACCATGCCGATTAAATGACTTGGAACATAATCTATAAAATCACTCTCATTGCTCTTCAATTTAACATTTTTTAGGTCATGTCAATTTAAATTCACGTGAAGTTTATCTACATCTTAGGAGATTGTAACATGTTAAAACTTTAAATTATGAAAACAACTTGACAGCAATTGTACTTTTATCAATTATTATCCTAATATATACACACAATTTTCAGGAGGCGTACCATTTAAAAGGGTAATTTAGCGTTGAGCATTATAATAATCTATGCATCAAATCCCGACGTTGGAGTGATAAATGGAGCGAATCGCATGATGAGATGCAAACGTGATATTTGCCCGTTAATATATTACCATAACGGTCTTGATGGAAGATGTTGGTAACGTAAGAAACGGAATAAAATGACAGGTCGTCTAGTTCAAACCCTATCACTACATAAAACATACCATCAGGTTTGAGGGGTATTGACTAGTAGAACAGGACGTACAGATCTGGTGTTCCCCATATTGCAGATCGATCGTGCTGCGTGGATCCGTCCAAGGTTTTGAGGTTTTCCATTTTTGCAAATTTTCATCAATGGCTAGAGGTATGTTGATCTTTACGTTTTTGCAAATCGATTCCGAATTTTGTACGAATTTATCCGTGAGAGAGAGAGAGAGAGAGAGGCCCATGGCCGATGAGGCCGAGCCTCGCTAGTGGCCGGTGAGGCTCGCTAAAGGCTAGCGAGGTTGACCTCGATCACATTAGAGAGAGAGAGAGAGAGAGAGAGAGAGAGAGAGAGAGAGAGAGAGAGAGAGAGGCCCATGGCCGATGAGGCCGAGCCTCGCTAGTGGCCGGTGAGGCTCGCCAAAGGCTGGCGAGGTTGACCTCGATCACATTAGAGAGAGAGAGAGAGAGAGAGAGAGAGAGAGAGAGAGAGAGAGAGAGAGAGAGAGAGAGGGGGGGAAAGGGAAAGAAAAATAAAATAATTCAAAAAATATTAAGATATTATTAAAAATTATCAACGTCAGTGTCGATCCTGTCACGTTAGACGACTGATGCCTAGTTAGCAAAATCTGGCCAAAATTAATCGAAAATGACTCAATTGGCATAAAGTGAAAATGTTTAAGACTAAATTGGCACCAATAAAAAGTTTAGGATTAAATTGGTATAAATGCAAAAAGTTTAGGACTTCTTGGGCACTTTTCCATTGATTTCAAATTGGAGAATTTCTTTCAATTTGTGATTTAGAGTTTATATTTTGGGCTAAATGTTGTTGACGATGTTGTTTATAGGTTTGTGTGCTAATTGGGCATGTTGGCGAGCCACGTTGACCAGAGAAAGGCCACATCGGATTTCCCATAACCCAAATTGGAGTTGACACTTTCGTGATCATTTTTAAAAAGAATTGACACTTAAGTGATAAAAAAAAAAAATTGGCACTAAAATGAGTGCCACATAAAATTTTTGATATTTCTAGTGTCTTTTTGCCTTTTAGGTTTGTGATGTTTTATCTTCCTTTATTGTTTGAGACAATAGAAAGGATTGGTCTTGTAACGGCATATTGCGTTTATTCTGTTTTTAAAAATATGAAGTTTTCCCACTACTAGTAAGTTTTATTGAGTGCTGGGAAGTGTCAAGATTGTTGATAAAAAAATGTATCGATGACTTTTTTCCAAGTAATATGTTAGCAATTTACCGATATTATTATGAAATTATCAACTCTCTTTGAGAGTTTGAAAGTACCTAACATATACTAACAAACCAATTTTTTATTTATATAACTTACTAGAACTTTGAATAAATATAAAACCAACCTAAATTAGGATCACTTACAGACTTTTGTTAGGTTATGTTATCAACTAATTTTGGGTCATCAATTCTTCGCTTACCAACATTGATTTGGTTTTCTTTCTTTAATTCACTGTCTTTATGGAGTTATTAACCTTAGGATTAATATTACAAAAAATCTTAAATTGATACTCTTTAAACCGGTATACATGTGATAAATGTACCAATTTGAGGTTTTTGATAGTAAAAAATTTAGTTTGGAGTAAATTTGTTACAAATGTAACGATTTTGGATTTTTGGTAGTATTAACCCTTAAATTTATATATCTTGATTAACAACCACTTAAATTTACTAACTATTTTTAGAGATTACCAATCTGAATTAACGTGACTTGCTAACTTTGGTCCCATTAAGCTACCACATAGCATTGGGTTACTAACTCTTATTTAAGTTGTAATTAGCCTTTATTTATTTAGACAAATGCACAAGAAATTTTACAATTTATTGACAAAGTGCATTTGAATCCTAAAATTTCAAGTAGTTATAGTCCTAAAACTTGTCTAATAATGCAACCAATGACCTACTTTTGCTCCGCCCAATTCTAGTGACGGAAATTGCTAGGATGACATCCTTATGAGATTATATGGACCTCAAGAGGGGAATGGTGGTGGGTTGGGAGTGGTACTTCGCCGGGGAAGGCCAACCACGGTTTCGTGCGTTTGTGCTGCAGTGGCGTTGGCTACGCCTCCAAGAAAACAAGCAACTGGGATTGTAGAATCTACTTTCTCACCATCATACCAAAAGTTTCAAAGAAAATGCTCTGCATGTAATTTTCTTTTCGACCAAAACAAGTAAAAAGACCTCTCATCATGTACTGCTCTCACCATTGCCAAATCCAGCCGCCATAAGCAACCCATAAGATGCTCGAACCCTTCTCAACCGACGTTGCAATTTTGTCTGCTCAAAGCCAACAAGAGTGTTCTCTCATTCTTAAAATTGAATCCAGATCTCCCAGATTTAGCAGAATCGATGCATATCCATTTGGCTTCCCTTCACGACCTGGTTCTCAGATTGAAGTTCCGCACTCAAAAAGCCTCACCTGGACTAAAACATTTCGCTTCGTAGTCTGAATTCAACTAGTGCTCTAATCCTCAATGTTGGAGGTCATTACCGTTCGTGGTTGGAGGTTCAATCAGAGGTGAAAGTCATCTTTGGAGGCTTAGTTTTAAGTCAACGCGGTCTACACACAGATTCTCCTGCCGATTTTCTTATGATCTCTTTTGGGAGACACGGTCAGCCCTCGAACCGTTTCAAAGGTTAAAATCAAGACAAACGATATTGTTGAATTGGGAAGTCGATTTGTCTACGAGCATGGTTTCAGGCCCACCATCACTAAATGTTAAATGAATTACGTTAGTTTAGACCCAGTTTGACCTGACTAGTTGGTGTCGGCCATGCATGTGTTTCGCGCTCTCCGCGGTCATTTATATTCTCGCCGTCATTTATATTCTCTTTTTCCTGTTTGTGTTTACATGTTGTCTTCTGGACGGAGGCGAGTCGCTGCTAAATTGGAACTTATGGCGAGTCCCCATCAATATATATTTTGGACTTTTCATTCAGTATGCCAACTAAGTAAAAATATCGTTACACAAACAAAATAAGGCACTGACGCATATATAATTTGTTATTTTAATGAATAGATTCATTCCATAAGTGTAGAAGAGTTTTCATTTCTTAACTTTTTGCGTAAAAGATAATTTGTGCTAGCAGTATCATCAATACATATCTTATTATTTTTCTAGTTTACTTTTGAGGAAAGACTTTTTGCTCAGACATATAACAAAGCATTTGGGTTGATTGGACCACGAGAATTTGAGAGGGGAAAAAGTTTGAGACGGCCTCTTGAGACCAATAGTGTTGTAAACGGGTAAAAGGGTTAATTCATTCATGACATGTTTATTATTTGGCACGATTAGGTTTTATTTCACGTTAACATGTATAGTGTGATGTCTTATCGAGGAGTTGTGTTGAAAATTATTAGTCCGAAATAAGAGTCATCAAAGTTTATCTTGAAAGAATATATGATGACTCTAGACGTGAAGTATGTTAGATAGGAGAGCTAAAACATAATACTTTAACAACGATATTGGCAAAACAAATAAATTTCAAGTACGAAATTGAACCAAAAAAATGATTAGGCAAAATTTTAACGGCACTATCAACATATTTCGCTAGATCTTTAAGAGAAGGTCCACGTTAAACAAAACATAAAAAGTTCACGAAGGACTTTCGTTAAAAAAAAAAAAAAAAAAAAAGTAAGTTCAGACTTTCGTTAAATGACGACAAAAGTTCAAAGCTGCACGGGCCATTAGCTTCTGCAAACATCTTTCCTTTTTTGGGTTGATTTGACGTTGGCAGGTCCCTTGCATTTGCACGGTTGTTTCTCTTTTCCCTTGGAGCGATGCCTTGTCGATGACTTTTGAAAGAAACCTGTCGTGGAAATAGTAATTGTCGTGCCTTTATTCGAAGAGAACGATGGATACGAGTTTTTAGAAGACATGTTTTAAATTGTATAAATGGAAGTGACCACCAATTATCGGTAATGCAAAGTTATAAAGTTAATCACTCTTGGATATTATTGGCATAACTTTCCAACTGATAACAACTTTTCACATGTGAATACAATAATAGATTAAAAGTGATCATAGTTTCAGGGTAAAATTAGGAATTTTAAAATCAGATAAGTGGAAAGGTCCAGTTACAAATTCTAAGATATATTGAATAGATTTTAAGTTTCAAAAATTGAGAAATTTATTCCAACAAATAGATTTTAAGTTCTAGTTAGAATAAAAAACCTAGAATTTGGAACAAGCCTTTTTGTTTTTCTTACTCTTTCATGCATTCCATGATATCTAATTATGAGTGTATAATTTGGAATCATTATTCCGAGCTTCCATTTCCGACGATATCCATAACTGAGAATTTTACTTTGCTAATATTCCATAATATTTGTGTATGTAAATATATGTTGTGATTAATGGATTGTAACAAATGATAGTCATTAAATGTAATAATTCATTATAATCATTCAATTAAGAGTACATGTGGAACTTTAGTAGGCCTTGAAATCGCTCTTAGAAGTTGTGATGGGATAGGTTTCAAGTTTCTTGATAAATAGGATAAGTTCTAAGTTCCAAACATTAAAGAACCTATTCTAATGGGTAGCTCACAAATTCTATGTGAAACTTATACGAAACCTGAAATGACTCATCCTTTAATGGACGGTGTGATTGACATAAGCAATTTTCTGAGGTCTGATTCGAAGACAACACTGTGTCAACTGTTTTCTTCCCACATTGACATAGTCACCTCTAAATCCGTCTTTATGGAAACAATTAAGGAAAGAAATAGATCTCGTTACAAACAAAAACGGACCCTCACTTGAACTTTTTTGGCTAATAATTGTGAATGCTGGAATATTTCGTTGTGGAAAAAAAAATCAAGATTTTGTTTAGGAGTTTACTTTTTAGGGTTAGTCAATTTTAATTCTTGCGGATGACACAATTTGTGTTTTATTCAATGTGAAATGTCCAAATCTTCCAAAATATACAAATATTGACATTTAGAACTTTAAAAAAAAAAAAAAAAAAAATCCTTTCTGCAAAATATTCATTCAGCATAGCGTACCTTCTTTAAATGATTTTATTAACGAGTGCACTTGTTAAATAAGTAAGTTTATAATTTTCAGGTATGTCTTATCACTATCTTGAAAGTTCAACTATTCCTGTGCAAGTAGTTTTTTTTTTTTTTTGGTCCAATTTGTAAGCAAGGTTACTGAAATGACTCAAGTAGAATTTTTTCTGCCATATTTGTCCTACAACTTTTTCTTTTGAAAGTGCTCAAAATCGGCCTTCTTTTTCATATCAACTCCACTTGACTCCTAAACGCTGGCTCTAGACACCAATTTGTAACTGACGCTAGTTGCCATTATAACTTTGATGACAAAATCCACGTATTCCTCCTCAAACTGGCTGCTCAAAATTTCAAATTTCTCACCCACTTGAAAATCCCAAATCAATTTAAAATGTAATTAGGCAAATCCTAAATCAAGAACCACATTACCCCAACTCATGTGGTCGCCTGCCACATGAGTATATCCACCTCACATTGTGGTCAGCACCAGCGATCCTCAATGCGTAAATCCTCCCTTTTTATCTAATGATTCCGATTAAGGTCATGTCGGGTCAGAATTGAATCGACAACAAAATATCTTTTGATATATCCAAAAAAAATGTTTTACTGATATTTAATTGACAATGAAATAACTTTTGAATTGTGTGAACCGATGCGTGAATTGACAAAAGATATGAAATATCTTTTATTGATTTTGAATAGGAAAGTAAATCAAAAGAAATTAAATTTCTCATTCTTCTATCTTTTACTATAATGGATGAAGTCTATTATTTGTTGATTATAACTAAAAAATAGGTCATTTTTGGGTGTCAAAAAGTTGCCAAGCTATGATATATTAAATGTATTACTTCACATTAATTCTCCAATGTGGGATTTCTCTAATACAACTCACTCACACATGCATCCTAACAATTTCCCGCTTACATATGAGCTTAGTTTTAGGTTCACTACTCCTTAATTCAAGCATCAAATTGTATCAACTTCTAACAGGTCCACATTACTATGCCACAATGTCCACTTGCCTAGAAACCGTAACCATGAGCTCTAATATCATTTTTTTTGTGAGCGCACAATAGAAATCCGATACCTTAGCTTGGGGAGATCGCCAAATGGACTCCATTATTATATCAAGTTGCGTTCACCTTCACTCAAAAACTTAAGCTAATGAATTATAAATCAATTATAATATATTAAATGTTTTACATCACATCAATTTTCCAATGTGGAATTTTTCTAACACAACTCACTTGCACGTACATCCTAACATGGCGAACATGACCATGATAGAATGGTGGGGCAATTATCGATGGTGGCAGCTCGTGATGGGTAGAGAGATCTTAGCTTACGTTTTGCAATTAGGATAAAATTAAAGATAGGATTTATCCTACGTTTGGTGCTTGGTCAAGTTATGATAAAGTTGAATATAAGAAGAATATAGCTTGAATAAAATTATCCCGTGGGAAAGATAAGATAAAGATAGGGAGGATTATTAATATTCCTAGTAGGAAAGTTTTTTTTTTCCCTCAAATAATAAACTTCTTAAAATAATTAAATTAACTTTTATTTCAATATAAATAATAGTTAAATTCTAATATAAAAATTCAAAATAACGAAAAAACAACAACAATTTAGTTTCTTAATTTAATCTTGTTTTTATTTATATATTCAAATTTAATTCTATTTATCTTTCAATATATAAAAATAAATATATATTAATACTTATTACATATTTTAAGTATTTTAGTATTTCAGGTACATTAATATAGTTTATTATTTAATAAAACTATTAGAAAATGATGGAAGGGGAAAAAAAGAAATAAAATAATTAAAAAAGAGAGGGAAAAAATAAAAATGAAGGAGGCAAAAGTATCACGAGGTATTTTTATCATCCTTATGTATACAATTTTTAGATTCATTTACAGTAATATGTCACTTATACCAAACAATATATATTATATGATTTGAATATATATGAATTCATTGTTGCGATTCACCAAATAATGAAAAAGATAAAGTAAAATCTCTTAATTTCATACTTATCTTATGCAATACTATCCTGATTAAAAATCCAAACGGCGTAGCCCTAGAGTTTGTGGTGGTTGGCTGTAGCTATTGAGATTCCGGGCTAAAAGTTGAATGAAGATCAATAAAGTCTTAGTGCTTGCGGTTTTTATCTTGCCATGCAAAGCGGTTTTAGAAATAGAGAATGCAAAGTGGAAACGATACCCATGATGATTTGTAAATTTTGTTCTTCAGTATAGGCCAGATACAGTCAAAACGAATCTGGTCATATCAATTTTTTCGCCTTAAGTGAGAACGGACCTAGCAACGGCTCACGCGGGGCGAACTACTTTTGTCTCTTGAGAATCCGCGGTTGAAAGTGGACGATGATCCGCCGGGTCAAATAGACTCGGAGTCCTTTACCCTATTTAAAGATCCTAGTGGAGGCCTCACAATAGAATGGAAAGAACAAATCCCACTCGTTCATCTTAAAACCCCACACACACAACAAAAGAGAGAAAAAGATGCCAATGACACGTTTTCTATTTTCTTTCATGCTCAGCCTTTCCACCATCAAAGCTGCTGAATCGATCCTCAACATGAGCAGCCATTACTGCTCAGACTCAACCACTTTCACTCCCAATAGCACCTACCACGCCAACCTCAATCATGTTCTCGATGATCTCGTCAATAATAGCTACGCTGATAAAGGGTTCTTATTCACTTCCAGTGGAACGAGCTCAAGTGAGGCTGTCTATGGCAGCTTTATGTGCAAAGGCGATGTCTCTAAGAAAGAGTGCACGGAATGCGTCAAGAATGCAAGGCTTGAGATAACTCTCGTATGCCGGATGGCCAAAGTCTCCATCTTGTGGTACAGTAAATGCATGTTGCACTACTCCAACACAAATTTCACCAGGAATGTGGAGCTGAAACCTCGGTTGGCTATATACAATGAAGAGAACATAGAAAAGCCAGATCAATTCCTGAGGCTACTGAAAGTGACGATGGATCATGCGGCAAGAGAGGCTGCTCAGCATCCTCCCAGGATGTATGGCTATTGGGAAGCCGAGTTTACTCAGCGGAAAAAGTTGTACGCGTTCGCACAGTGTGTGCCTTATCTTTCCAAGAACTACTGTTCGCAGTGCCTTCGCAACGCCACATCAAGCCTCTTAAGCCTCCCAAAGGAGAAAATCGGGGGCCAGGTGTTGCTTCCGAGTTGCTTTGTCAGGTTCGAGATATCCCCGTTTCACTACAGGAGCAGCTCAAAAGGTACGGTAGAACCTCATAGTTTTTTTCGCAAAAGTTCATTTTCATTCTTGTTACTACTAAGATTATAACAGAATTTATGTTGTTCACTTGAGCTCTGTCTTTGCTCTTCGAGATGAGTTTTTCAGCCAGCAAAGGAATTTTTCTTTTCAATTCAACCACAATTAAAATATTTTTAGTTAAACTAGTCACAGCTCGTTACGGTTAGTGGAAAAAATGTGACTGTCTGAAACAGCTTTGTAATAGAGTTGGGGGATATCTTGTCTCATATATGTGCTGAAAGATGAATTTTCATTACTAGAAGGAGCCATACTTTCATGCATAAATGAAACTATTAACTCTGACTAGAAATACAGGGAAAAAGCACTTTCTGTTGAAAATGTCCTCTGCAATTCTCGCTGCAGCCGTAGGATTGTCGCTACCATCTTACATGATAGTCTGGCATTTACTAAGAGGAAGAGGAAGCAGAAGAGTTCTAAGAACGGATGCTGAAAGTTGCATAGAAGAACATCCAATTGGTAACTCGAAAAAACAATGCTATGCATATGGTTTTATTTTACCATTTCACTAGTCTCAAGATATCCGAACTTTCTGACTACCAGTTAGGAGGCAAATTTCTGATCTCCATTCACTGCAATTTCATCTGCAAACAATAGAAGCCGCCACAAACAAGTTCTCGGATGACAACAAGTTAGGAGAAGGTGGATTTGGTCCGGTTTATAAGGTAATTAAGATTTTCAATCAGATCATTTGCTTTTGGGTTATCAAGAAGCTGATATTTGCTAATTTTCATATATAATCCTAATGTATTATCATATTGGGGTTTACAATAAAGCCTCTCGAAGTTTGATAAATTTATTCTCATCCACTTTAATCAAATAGGAAAAGAAAAATTGAGATTATGCAACTAGTTCTCCTATCTCAATGCCCTTTTAATCTCACATTGGTAAAAAATCAGAAGTATTATAAGATTAACAAACAATAGAATGGGGCTATTTCAGGCAAATTTCAGGTTTTTATGTCTATTCTATTATTAGGGTACACTACCTGGTGGTCAAGAAATTGCGGCAAAGAGGCTATCTAGGAACTCTGGACAAGGAATCGAGGAATTCAAGACTGAGATTGAGTTACTACCCAAGCTTCAAGACAGAAATCTAGTGAGGCTACTGGGATTCTCCATGGAAAGAGATGAAACAATTCTAGTTTATGAATACGTGTCGAAGGGGAGCCTCGACCACTTGTTATTTGGTTCGCTTCTCTTTTATCTCCTATTCACCAAGTTGACACACCAGCGTTTCAATCTAAATAATATATTTCACTCAGAGAAAATGAGAAGCAAATACAATTCTGGCTAAACAATGACAAACCAGAGATATTAGTGATAGTAGGATGTCATTATACAAACTAACGTCCTGTTATTATTCTGTTTGTTTCTCTGTTGTTATTTCTTTACATTGATGAATGCAATTTTAGAGATCGAGCATTAATGACAAAGTAGATATGGAATGAAACGAGTCACATGATAATGGAAACTGATACGAAATTTATGAAATCACCCATATGTGATGATCTAGGCATGAGCATTATGCAAGTACGAGTTCATGCAACTTACGGATTATTGTTTATGGCTTATAGATCCCGAGCTCGGTGGACAACTGGATTGGTCAGCACGTTACAAGATCATGGTAGGGGTGGCGCGAGGGCTACTATACCTTCATGAAAATTCTAGGCTTCGAATTATTCACCGTGATCTCAAACCTAGCAATATTCTGCTAGATGCTGACATGAACCCAAAAATCTCAGATTTTGGTCTAGCCCGCATCTTCGATACTAATCAGACTCAAGCAAGCACAAGTAGAATCGTTGGAACATAGTAAGTTCAACATCTGCTGATCTGACTTATTACTAGCAATGAACAGTGTGCCATTAGCATTTAACTTGGAGCATTTTCCTTGAATTGCAGACTCATCATAATATGTTTCAAGCATTTTATATCCACAGTGAGACTTTCTAGGCTATCCTCTCATTTCGGTGTTAACAAATTGTGCTTAATGCAGTGGCTACATGTCTCCTGAGTATTTGATGTTTGGACAGTTCTCGATAAAATCCGATGTCTTCAGCTATGGTGTGTTAATGCTAGAGATTATAACAGGCAAAAAGAATAGCCGATTCTCCTCATTGGACTACGATGAGGGCTTGATAGGCTATGTGAGTATCTTAATACTGCACTTTCTTTTCTTTTTTATGGCTAACGTCACTTTTAACCGAAGTACAACAGTGATCTAAACAAAAGTTGCTCGTATAACTAAAAGTTCAGGTTTGGAAGAACTGGATGAACAGAACACCGTCGGAAGTTGTGGACGCTGCTTTAATTAATGCTTATTCCGTGAATGAAGTGATCAGATGCATGCATATTGGCTTGCTTTGTGTGCAAGATGACCCAGAAGACCGACCTACCATGGATATGGTTGTTCTCATGTTAAGCAGCGGCTCTATAAGCATCCCAGTGCCTCAAAGACCTTCGTTCTTCTCTCCTTGTAAGAAATACAAACGGACACCTTGTGTTCTGAACTCAGATCAATCTACCGGCAAAGAGAACCATTCTAATAGCAAGATAACGTCGCCATGGTCTGGGACTGAAAGTGATTCTTCATACGTGCCATGCCCTCAAGAAAAGGTTGGGAAGATACCATATGGTGCCCTCACCACCGGATTTCTGCACGTGAAAAGAATCACCATCTACGACACAGTCAAGAAGGAGAAGCTGGTGAATCTGGAAATTGAAGAGAAACTCTGAAGAAGATGAACTTGCGACCGACTGCTGATGGTTAACTTTACCACTTCACTTCAAGCCAGATTTTATTCGACAAGCTCAAAGTCAAAAAATAATTTTTACATTGGAAGTGACCTGATACCACAACTCTTAGACAACCTCCCAGTTATAAAAATCGGCAGTGCAATGTTACAAAGTTCATCACCCTGATCAATTATTCAACATAACTTTTTAGTTAAAAGTACTTATCGTATGTGGATACAGTGAAGGACGTGATTGATATAAGCAGTTTTCCAGGTCTGATCAGGAGACAACAACGTGTTGAGCAATCCTCCCACATTGATCTAGTCGCCTCTAAATCCATCTGTAACGATTAAGGAAAGAAATAGACTTCATTACAGACAACAAGGAACCCTTACTTGAACTTTGTTGGCTGATAAGTGTGAATGCTGGAATTATTATTATTATTATTATTTTTTTGTGGAAAAAAACAAGAGTTTGTTTAGGAGATTACTTTTTAGGGTTTGTTAATTTCAATTCTTGAGGATGCCACAATTCGTGTAATGTGAAATATCCAAAATATACAGATATTGACATTAGAGCTAATGTATAAGGTATTCATTTGACATCATGCACTTCAATTTTCTTTATTTTTTTGTGAAGGTTTTTGATGACGAGTGCTCTTTTTAAACAAGCAATTAAGGAAGGTTTACAATTTGGTGCCCCATTCTTAGAGGTGAGCATGGTTTTAGGTTGGAATGGGGATCCAGAGAATCGAACCAGTTCCACTTTTATAGGAACTATCGGTTCTTGGTCTAGTTCCCGGTTCCCATAGAAACCAAACAAGAACTGAGAATCAAGAATCAGAACTGACACCAGAACCAGGATTGGGAACCAAAATCGGATTGGGAACCTAAAATAAAATCTCTAATTTGTCTCCCAAACCGGAACATAAAGTGATGTTTATATTTTTATATAATGTAATTTCTTTTATATATCTAATGAGTAAATGTTTTATTTAATCTCTTCTTTGTTTTTTTACATGTGAATTGTCTTAATAAAGAGATTATCATCGGAAAATAGAGTTTACCAGTTGAAGCGAAATAAACATATATGGTGGGGCTTTCTAATAATTATTTTAGTATAGTTAATAATAATTTTAGATTTAAAACTATTATTGAGTGATTACTATGATTGTTGTTTTTTTGTTATTTAAGGTGGTTAGAATTTGGAACAATTTTTCATGGATGATTGATGACTGAAGTTCTCTAATTTAGGTTGTATGTTACGTGTTTTGAACAATTTATTATTTATTTTATTTTACGTATTCACCTTTTATGATTGCTACTATTGACAAATGAAAAACTTTCATTTTTATTGTTGAATTCACTTTTGTTTAGCTTAACTATATATATATACCTATTAGACCATAGAACTTGTGACAAAATAGATTCCAAATTCAAGCTTCCGATATGTAGGTTTTAGGTTCCAAGTAAAATTTATAAGCAATTTGGAACTACTCTTGCTATGGTATGTTTTATCACTATGTTGAAAGTTCAATTATTCCTAAGTAAACATGATTCACCATATAATGGAAAAACTCAAGTGGAAATTTTCCTAACCTACTTGTCCTTTTAACTTTTTCTTTTGAAAAATACCCAAAATCAGCCTTATTTTTAACATCAACTCCCCTTGACTCCCTCTTTTCGAATATTTACTTATGTACATCCGAAGCGTTGGCTCTACACGCCAATTTGTACCTGACACTAGCTGCCACTATAATTTTGATGACGAAATCCACGTACTCCTCTCCAAATTGGCTATTCAAAATTTTAAATTTCTCACCCACTCGAAAATCCCAAATCAATTTAGAATGTAATGACGCAAATCCTAAATCAAAAACCACAATTCCTAATGTCACAACATACCTTTCCCGTTCAAAGAGGAAAAGACACAAATTTAGGGGTATTGCTTGAAAAGGCAAGGGATTTCCCAAGTTCATATCCCGGCGACATTAAGGTATTCTATTTTAGCTTCACTTGATGCTATAAGGATTTCCTAATGAGAAGTCGCCACTAGTCTATTAAAATTGGTTAGAAGCTAAGTGAGACATAGGAGTATATCTTACTTCCTACACAATCATAGAATCTAGGATCGGGAACTTAATTGCACTAATTGATCGACCAGTGCCTTTTCAATACCTAATTTTATCCATTTCAAGAAAATGGTTATTAGGTAGTCTAGATTAATTTTAAATCTATTCGTTAACATATGAGGTAATCATGCGGGTTCGCAATCATTAAAATAACAATTAGTAACCAATAAAGCATTAAATTATAAGGGAAAACAAGAATCTAATGTTACGAAATAACAAAAATGTCAATCCCGACTAGCTAAAAGGAAAATGTAATTGTCATATTGAAGGTGCATGATCAAGGGCATTCGTTTAAAAATAAATAAATTCAAACCCTATTGTAAATACCTAGGATTTTATTTAATTTTGAGCATGATTTTCATCAAAGATTTTCGCACATATTTAAGATAAAAACTACTCAAAATTTTAATTTGTAAACTTTTTCATGACTTTAAAAAATAAATGAATTCCCACCTTTTAAGAGAAAACTATTCGAAAAAAATATCTTGAAATTTTTTTTCCGATTATTAGAAAAATAAAAATTTCGGAATATTTTAAAATTTTAAAATTTTTATTAAATTTTTAAAAAAATTTTAATCCGAAAGTGGGACCCGAGCCGGACTCTCGAGCCTAGTCCGAATATGGGCTGACTCTGATCTCGCGGGTCTGGGCTGCAGACACAAATAGGCTTATTCAAAACAAGCCCACTCAAATAGAAAATCACGAAGCCCAAAAAATTAAGCCCAAAGCAATTTAATAAACTGGGCCCAACTCAACAAACTAGAACTGAGGCCCAACACTTAGGCCTAAAAGTGACTCCAGCCCATACACTCAAAATGGCCCACTCTCTTCTTTTTTACCCAACACTTCAACCTGGCTACTTGATCTGAATTTTGTTTCTTTTCTGATTTTTTTTTTTTTAAGAAATTTTTTCCTTTTCCATTCTTTTATTTCTTCCCTATGTCATCTTCTTCACCACGATGCCCCTTCTCGGCGACAACTACCACCCGAAGCTCCTTCATTCTTTCTAGGCAAGCCTTGGCTAAAGCTCAAGTTGCTACCGAGCCACCACACTTCATCGGTCATCCACTCCAACTACTACTTGATGGTCGACCTCCCAGGCATAGGCTTGGACTACAAAATCATGCACGAGTCCTCAGTGCTCAGGCTTGGGTCCTTAGTTAATGAAATGTTTGTCTTATAAAAAAATTAAAATTTTTAATTTTTAAAACGATTTTAATTGTTTTATCTTTTCCTTTCTTTTCTTTTTTCTTTTTTCTTTTCTTTCTTTCCTTTCCCCACTTCCTTTGCCAGCTGCATGCCTCAATAATGGCCGGCAATCTAGCAACTAGCCTAGTTGGCAAGCTCAAGGCTCACTAGATCTAGGTGACCTCACAACTCAGCCGATCCGAGTGAGCTCGGGCTTAGCTAAGGGTGATGAGCTCATGGGTCGCCGAATCTTGGCAAGCTTATGGCTTGCTTGATCCAAACAAGGTTGAGATCACTCAACCCCAATGAGCTCGAGCTCGCTAGTGGCTGTCGCCAATCGTCACCAAGGCTTGATGATTGACGGAGGGGAGAGAATAAAAGAAAAAGAAAGAAAAGAAAGAAAAGAATTAAAAATTCGATTTTTTTTTTGTCGAAAATAAAGTCATGAGATTAAAATCATTTTTCTAATGCGATCCAAATACCAAAAATGTATTCAGTTACATATCACCAATAAAGAAAAATTAATTATTTTCTCGAAAATGATTTCTTAGAAAGTGTTTTCCTTTATCATAAATTTTTTCCTTCAAACAAACGCACCCAAAGAATAGCTGAGAAACTAACTTCTGAAAATTTGTACCTTCACTTGCAATTTCTCAAACATTGGATAGGATAACATATCTTCATTCACTCTCGATTGCTCGAATGATGTCTTTTAATGAGCCAAAAAACCCATCGAAAATGATTTACTTTATAAACTATCAGCCTCATCTTCAAAAGGCCATTGACATTTTCCGTTTCTCCGACCAAGCTTTTTTCCCAGCTAGAAGTATGAAATAATAGCTGTTGCTGCCGAGACCCCATAGCAAAAGTCAACCAAATGGAGGCCAGAAAAGGCTACCATTTGTCAATGCATGTTTTGCGAGCCTCACCTTTATTAATTCCGAATCAAATTAAACTAATCCAATTTCAAAGATTCGGATTCAATTAGCGGAATATTCTGCACTTGATCATGCCATTGTTCCTCGGTGGATCATATTTGCACTTGATTTAATCCTCTTGTTATGTGCGAAATTATTTTCCCATCTTATCCACTGAGTTAAATATACGCAAGAGTGCTGGAGGAGAGTGATGTTAAAGAAAGTGTGCTGGGAACGTTTCATTGAAAGAATAAATCCAATTTAACTTTACTTGAATAGTTTATGTGTGGAATTTCTTTCCCATCTTATCCATTAAGTAAAATATACCCCAGTGCGCTGGAGGACAGAGACGTCGAAGAAAGTATGCTGGAAAGAATATCCTGAAGGTAGTTGATTGTTACCAATAGTATAAAATAATGTATTCTCACCACCGTTTCGTCTAAAGTATAAATCCATTTCAACTTTACTTGAATGACAATGACCCGCCGGTCGTCCATGCGAGTGGACTATAAAGAAATCCCTGCGCCACTAACTGCTCTTTTGGAAGCCGCCACCAAGATTCATGTTCTCATGCATACAGTCTCAATTTCTTCTTTCTTGGCCAGTAAAGTCCTACGTAATGGTCCGAATTGTGCCCATGCGTAGAAAACTAAGCATCCGGGTTTGTGATCCGGAGTGGCCATCTGATGTCAGAGAGAGAGAGGGAGAGAGAGATAGAAAGTTTGTTTAGAATGCAGAGATAATTCATGTGTATTGGACATGGAAAGCTAATATTTAGTGGACGTTGTCTTACAATCAGGTTACTTTTCACTGGTGGGAAGACAACTGCGGACCCGACTTGTTAGGTTGCTTAGTCGCAGGTTGGGCAGCAGTTATGCCACTGTAGCAGCGCATCAGCGGCTCCGCCTTCGGAGGTGGCGGGCACCGTCATCTGCTCGAGAGCGGGGTTAGCCTGCTTCGAGAAAGGGCTTCAACCGGGGTTCCCACGGTGGTTTGTACAAACTGCCTTCGATCAGGCACTCTACCTTGTGGCAGGTCTCTTGTCAGGCACCTCAATAACACATGTTGATCGCATATAGGTAGTTTTAAATCCGTTATCATCACCTAGATATGTTTTCCGGGAAAATTATATTGACTTCCGACGAGGATATGAAGTGATCACATTGACCAAAACAGACTTCTAGGACAAAGAAAAGGATTGAGGAAAAATTGGATCACCCCGCCGAATCGGAGGAGGGTTTCCCTAGATTGTAAGTATATGTGAAACCGGAGCTGACCTTAAAAGACGCCTGCTGGTATAAAAATAATTTATCCTATACTTTGAGCATTCACAGCAGGTGACTTCTTATACTTTTAAATCTTGGCCTTTCTAGTTAATGCACTTTGCATAAAAATAAAAATAACCCCCGTCCAGTTTTTGGCTAGTGTTTCCAGGAATCATCCAACAAACCTAATAAAGAATGTGGAAGTTACCTAACCCAATTAGAAACCTGAAGTATAAAATAACCAAAGAATTAATATTCGGAGACGTTCTTTCTCATTCTTGAATGTATATCAAGAAACATTGTACTACATGGTGCTGAAATGAAAGGGAAAGAACTTTCATCCAAGTCCCAGAAAAACAATATGACAAAGCCTTTTGCAATTCTCATTTTCATGCTTAGTTTTCTCACCCTAAAAGCGGAATCAACCATTACTATCAGCAGGCATTACTGTTTGAATTCGACCACTTTCAGTCCGGAAAGCACCTATGAGACCAACCTCAAACTTCTCCTCGAGTCCCTTTCCTCTCATGCCAACTCAAGCGATGGATTCTTCAACATGAGCAAAGGGAAGCCAGGTGATGCCGATGCCGTGTATGGCAGCTTCTTATGCAGGGGAGATGTCACCAAGGATGTGTGCATGGAATGTGTGACAAATGCTAGTGTCAGGATCAAAGAGATTTGTCCTATGGCCAAAGTTTCTATCCTCTGGTTCGATGAGTGCATGTTGCGGTATTCAGACCGCGACTTCTTTTCAGCCACAGACAAAGTGCCTCTTCTGTATGACTATAATGCAGAGAACATGAAACAGCCCGCTGAGTTCATGAAGCTATTGAGCAAAACAATGAACCAGTTGATAACCCCAGCCGCTGAACGACTAGACAAGAAGTATGCTTACAAAGAGGCCTACCTCAAATCATGGGACAGTACTCTCTACACGTTTGTCCAGTGCAGCCATGATATCTCGGTGGGCAACTGTAAGGATTGCCTGCAGAATGCGACTTTTAATCTCCTGACGATCCAAACCGGGAAAATTGGGGGCAGAGTCTTGCTTCCAAGTTGCTTTGTCAGATTCGAGTGTACCCGTTCTATGCAAAGCTCTCTGAAGGTAAAGAACTCGACTTATTTTACTAGTTATAACGCGTTTCTCTTTACTGTTTTGACCGTGTTTGGTGGCACGTAAAATATTAATTGCCCATACCATATATTTGATAGATGCTAAAGGTAACGCCAATATACTAATGAAGGCTCCAACTAATGAAATACAGTAGAAAAGAAAAGGCATTCTTCATCAAGATTAGTTGCTGGGATAACTTCTGCAACTTCAGCGGTCATGCTGCTTTGCGCCGTGCTCTGCTTTATCCGCAAAAGAAAACAGAACAAGAGAAACCGTGACAAAGATCCTATTGGTAAAAATGTCATAGGTCTATACGCTTGAATTAGTCTTTTCCCTTACGGTTTATACGTATTGAGAAGTTGATGGCTTATTGCTACAAACTAGGGAGTGAAATTTCGGAACTACATTCCCTGCAATTTGATGTGTGTGCAATTGAAGTCGCCACAGCTTACTTCTCAAATCACAACAAATTAGGGGAAGGCGGGTTCGGTCCAGTTTACATGGTAAGAAGTTTTAACATAGAGATATCACATATAGCACTACCGTGAGAGAATCTCTACTCATGATCTGTCTTTGACATTTTCATTCATGTCTTGCATTTTGTAGGGAACACTTCCTTGTGGGAGAAAAATCGCAGCAAAAAGGTTGTCTCAAAGCTCCAAACAAGGCGTGCAGGAATTCAAAAACGAAGTCGAATTGGTAGCCAAGCTTCAGCACAGAAATCTAGTGAGGCTATTAGGATTTGCCATGGAAAGAGAAGAAACGATACTGGTCTACGAGTACGTTCCTAATGGAAGCCTCGACCAGTTGCTTTTCGGTTCGCACCTCGCTCTTCATCTTCTTTAAAAATGACTCCGGTCCACTCAGTTTTGTTCCCTTTTTACAATCCTAGTCACCATCTAGAAATATGTCCAATGGTTAAGCAAAACTTTAGCAGTTATGTCTTGGGACATCATTTAAACGAGTTGATGATGGTTTGAAGCGATATTAAATGTTACAACGATCACTTGTCAATTAGATTCAAACATGAAGTAGAGCATCTTTTGACACAAACATTTACAAAATCTGGCCAACACAGATCCTCGGCAAAGCATACAGTTGGATTGGTCTGCCCGCCACAAGATCATGGTTGGGGTGGCGCGTGGTCTTCTTTACCTTCACGAAGATTCTCGGCTCCGAATTATCCATCGTGACCTCAAAGCTAGTAACATCCTGCTTGATGATGATATGAACCCGAAAATCTCAGATTTTGGTATGGCTAGGATTTTTGGTGCTAAGCAGACTCAAGGAAGTACAAACAGAATCGTCGGGACTTAGTAAGTTCACATTTATATTACTTGAGTTAATAATGAGAACACCCCACCAGATAATTTGCAATAATTATGCTAACAGATTCGGCCTTTAATTAGATTTTTTAGTGTATAGAGTATGTTGTGCCTTAACATCTTGATCCTTAAGCAAACTATGCTCATTCACAAGAATCATGACTGTCTTCCTATTTGAATTGCTTTACAGTGGCTATATGTCTCCTGAATATGCAATGTATGGACAGTTTTCAGTAAAATCTGATGTGTTCAGCTTCGGTGTGCTCATGCTCGAGATAATAACTGGCAAAAAGAGTCTGTACTCTTACATATCAGATCAAGATGCGAGCCTCGTAGACTATGTGAGTACAATATGATTTTTGCAATACCATTCGCTTCTCATAAATTAATGACGGTACCAACGTTTGTTCTAGGTTTGGGAACACTGGAGAATCGGAGCACCTTTGGAAATTTTGGATCCGGCACTGAGTGAATCTATCTTTGCAAATGAAGTGAACAGATGTATTCACATTGGCTTGCTCTGCGTTCAGAACAACGAAGAAGCCCGACCTACTATGGATACAGTTGTTCTTATGCTTAACAGTGCAAATTCCGTTAGCCTCCCTGTGCCTGAGCAACCTACATTCTTCATCCCAAGAGTGGAGCACAAACAACAATCGCAAGATCAAAACTCGAATCAATCAAGTGAGAGACTCAATAGCAGCAAGATAATGCTGCAATGTTCAGTGATCAGCGGCTGTCTTACTGACGTCGCTCCTCGATAGAGAAGGAGAAAAGATCATGGTCACCTCGAAATTCACTGATCACTGTACAATTCATGAGCCAAGAGGTCAAAACCGAGTATCTTACAAAGAACGCGAACTCTGTTTTGCAAGAAATAGTATCTTCAAGCTCCAAATTACGAAGTGTGTGAGAGTTCATTCTCAATGAGAGCAACCGGAAGAATTTAGAAAGTAACAATCAAAGAGTATAGCGGAGGGACTCATTCTTGTCTTTAACTGTGAATCTTAGAGAAGCATACTTCAATCAACTCTTTAGTTTGGTATGGTTTATCTTCCTGTATTCTTCGAGACGGTAGAAAAAAAATGCTCTTGTAAAAGCATAATTACGTTATTTTGTACCTGAAATAAGGATTTTTCCCATATTAGAAAATTTTATTAAGTACTAGTAACTGTCAAGAACTGTGGATTAAAAAGTTGATCGATAACTTTTTCAACCAACTTGTTAGAAATTTGCTGGCATTATTATTAAAATATCTAGCTTTCTATGACAGTTTGGAAGTACCTAATTTGTACAAACACACCAATTTTTATTTGTATAATTTACTGACACTTAGAATTGGTAACTCTACTATTAAATTACCAACCTAAATTAGAATTACTTACCAACTTTTGTTAGATTGTGTTACCAATTAATTTTGGGTCACCAACTCTTAGCTTTATCAACATTAATTTGGTTCTTTCTTTAATTTTCCGTCTTTATTGAGTTATTAACTTTATTTATCTTGATTAATAACCACTTAAATTTAATAACTATTATTAGAGATTACCAACCTGAATTGATGTGACTTACTAATGATGCTCCTATTAAGCTACTATGTATGATTGGGTTATCAACTCTTTTTTAAGTAGTTACTAACATTTATTTATCTGGACAAATGCACCAAAAAACCCACAATTTATCGAGAAAGAACATTTAAGTCCTAAAATTCCAGATAGTTGAAATCCTAAAATTTGTCTAATAGTGCAACCGATGACGTACGTTAGCTCCGCCCAATTCAAGCAATAGAAAATGCTGACAGCTACATCCTTTTAAGGTCACGAGGGCCTCAAGGGGCAGGAATGGTGGCGGGTCAAAGGGGCGGCGACACTTTGCCAGGCGAAAGCCAACCGTGGTTTCGTGCATGGTGGTCGTTGGTTTCATGCCTTGGTTATAATGACCCAACCCCATCTCCAGGGTCACAGTGACAAGAGTTATTTTTGCGACGTCCTAGGCGCATCACCGTCCTGTTCCTTTTATCTTTTAATTAAGCACATACGGAAGCATTACAAACAACACCCAGACAACAAATAAATAGCTAGGAAAACAACCACTTTTAAATACACATTTAAATTAGTTACATTTACAGGCCCCTTTGTCATGGGCCGTTATATTTACAACCACTATATTTTCTATGTTCAAAAGGCCGAGTAAACCTTAGCTCCTCTAACGAGACTGCAACTCCAGCACTAATGTGAGACCTTCATGCCTACAATTTTGGAAAACAACGGGGTGAGTCGTAGATTCAGGAAGTAAAACCCACTAATTTCCAGGTAGGATGAGGCCTCGCCAATCAATAAGCACATAACTCATCCAAAACATTAGTCAATGGCAAATCAATAGCAAAACAAAAGCTTTGTCTTGGATGAAACATGAGAAATCCTCAATCAACAATATACAAGCATAACACAATATTCACCCACAACATGAGGAACTCACCTCACTCAATATTATATAAACATAAACAAGATCCATTCCATAATACGAGGAACTCACGCCTTACTCAACATTATGCAAGCATAACCAAGATCCATTTCATAATATGAGGGACTCATGCACGCGGGATTCATTTATTAATAGTCGAAATCCATCAACTCTTCTGAAATCCACCAGGTATTCGAACTTAATCAGGCATCATCCCCTAATCGAAGGGTGACGGCTATAGTGGCCAACCTTCCGTCTTTCTGATGAGGCATCCTGTTGGCGTAGGGACATCTCGTTCTTATTAATGAGGCATCCCATTGGCATGGGGGGCATCATGTTGGCGAGGGGGCATCGTTGCCGAATCTATCGATCGACGGCGTAAATTAGTCCATCGTGTGTTCATGCATCAAATATCATAATCCGGTTCTTATCTTCGCTTTTATTTCAAGGGCCCAAAGGCATGCCATGCATAAGTGTGTGAAATGACTTACCGGAATTGAGATGTTGAACATGCCAGGTGCAAATTAAGGATCGCAGCTTGATCCGACATGTTTGAGCACTGATCTAGCACCTAACTTGGCTCGGGAACAATATACCTCGATATCAGACCGAGACCATGATAGGACCGGCCTGTTGTGACATGTTCACCGACCTAGTACCAGGCTTGGCTTGGGAACGATACACCTCAATACCGCACCGAGACCATGAAAGGATTGGCCTGTTGTGACTTGTTCACCAACCTAGTACCAAAATTGGCTCAGGAACAATATGCCTTGATATCGCACCTAGATTAAGAGAGGACTAATCTGTCATGGTCCCACATTCGTCCAAGATCGATGAAACCCTTTTTTGAAGCTCAGGGTGTGAACTAGTACATGCGCTTATGAAATAGTTTAAAGTACTTTTGTAAGGAAATAACAAACTTTCACAAAAAATCCTTTCAAATCGATTTGAGTCAAAGCATATCCGAAGCATATCAAACAAATACACAAATTAGACTTCTTTCAAAGCAATTCAAGTCAAAGCATGAGCCAAGCTCAACAAACAAGAACCGAACTCAATTAAAGAACAAAGTCACAACCCAACCTCAAGCAACAACAAGTCAATGAACTTTAGTCAATGACTCGTCACACGCTTCAATAGTGTAACACAACATCCTAGCCAAATATTAGTAAGTTTTTACTTACAACTTTCTAAAGTCGGCGGCCTTGGTGGTAATGACGACAAGCACGATAACAAGAGCGGCGACAAGAATTCCTAGGAAGAGGGGCCAAACTTTGATAGGAAGAGAGGGAGAGGAGGTGGTGTGTTGTGGGAATGAAGGAGGATGCTCCATATTTATAGGTAATCCTAATTTCTTCTCCAAGCCTTAAAAGTCAAGACTTTATTTCTAAGTCAAGAAGCATTAAATGATAGGTGACTTGGTCACCAAGTCTCAAGGTAGGATAGGATTTTAGCTTGGTAGCTTAGGACACCTCAACGTGGCATTTAAGGACTTAAGTCTAAGCTTGGCGCGTGACTCACACCCTCCCCTGGGTGAGAAAAACAGTTTTGAACAATTTCTGAAATCGGTGTCTTTACCTCAAACGGAATCGGAAAATTACAAATT